>CM076569.1:926479489-927079489 GCA_034641835.2 Pinus albicaulis
TGTTGCAGAAAAACAGTGAAGGACATGAAAAAAAAATATCATTTTTCAGCAAGGTATTGAGAGATGCATCATTGAAATACAATATCATGGAAAAACATGATTTTTCTCTAGTTAAAGAATTAAAGGATTTTAGAGTTTACATTATACATTCACATATTATTGCTTATGTGCCCAATGCAGTAGTCAAACACATCTTAACACAGAATGGTCCTGATGGAAAGAGATGCAAACAGATTGCCATTATTTTGGAATAAGATTTGGAAATCAAAACTACAAAATTGATTAAATGGAAATGATTAGCCAAATTGGTGGTTGAAACAAATTTTCATGCATTATACATTAACATGGTCCATTCATTGGATGATCAAGAGGAATTGGTGACTCCAAAAATTGATCAAGCATTCCTAAATTCTCCATGGTATGTAGATATCTTGTATGTTTTGTTTAATTTGAATGCTCCTCCTGGTTTGTCCAAAACTAAAGCAAGATTTATAAAATTGAAAGCTGTCAAATTCTGCATTTTGGAATATGTTTTGTATTGGAAAGATATTGGAGGTATTTTCTCAAATGTGTGTTAAAATATGATGCAGATAAAGTTATGCAGGAATTCCATGGAGGTGAACATGGTGGCCATCTTTACTAGAAAACCGCTTCTAATAATATCATGAGGGTTGGTTTCTACTGGCCTACCCTTTTTCCTGACATCCACAAGATGGTCACTTCCTATCACAAATGCCAAATTTTTGAAGGAAAGACAAAATTATTTCCCTTTCCCTTGAAGCCTATTTCTGTTGAAATCCCTTTCCAACTATTGGGATTAGATTTCATTGGAGAAACTAATCCCCCATCCTCTGCCCAACATAAATGTATTCTTACTTCCACATACTACTTTACAAAATGGATAGAAGTCACTCCTTCTAGAAATGCCATTGATTCTGTCATTATAAAATTCCTTGAAACCAATATCCTTTCTAGATTTGGTTGTCGTAGAAAAATCATCACCGGTAATGCTACATCCTTCTGGTATAAGAAAATGATTGATTTTTTTCATAGGTATCATATAAATTTGGGGCATTCAACAACCTATTACCCTCAGGGTAGTGGATTGGATGAATATTCAAAAAAACATTTGGTGAATATCATCAAAAATCTCTTTGAAGATAACAAGAAATCATGGCATAACAAGTTGATCAATGCTCTTTGGGCTGATAGACTTACTACCAATAAATAAATTGGCATGTCTCCATACCAATTGGTTTATGGATTGGATGCAATTTTTCTCCTTCTTTAGGAGTTATAGTCATGAAGATCATTCGGGAAATTCAAGCAGAACCAAATGATATATAGAGAAGGATCAATCAAACTATTCAATTGCAGCAATCCAGAGAGGTACTTTATAAGAGAACTCAAGTGATTCAAGAAATTATCAAGAATATTTTTTATAAAAGAAAAAAGGATAATGATTTTAATCTAGGAGACAAAGTTTTCAAATTTGATTGTAGAAGAGAAGACAAAGGTAAACATGGAAAATTTGACAATCTTTGGCAAGGGCCATACATTATTGATGATTTCAGACGAAACAATGCATATTTCCTTAAAGAGTTAGATGGAACAAAGATACGTGGAGGTCATGTCAATGGAAGGATGATGAAACATTATTTCTCTTGAAAATTCATGTTGATCTTTCATCATTGTAAATACCACATATTTACATTTTGTGATTTGAATAATTCTTTAACCAGGTTGACACTTGTGGAGAGGGCCCTAAGCCTAGTTTGATGAGCTATCATAAAACAGAAAAAAGAAATCACATGAAGATTTTGTAGAAAATGGAGCATTCAAGGCTAATGGTCTTAGCTTCTTGACACTTCATTTGGAGAAGTGTCATCCCTAGCTGGAACCACTGTTAGTATCCTATAAATCATAGGATCTCAAGGCGATTAAGTATTTCATGAGTTGCAATTTCATATTGAGTTTGATTTTCATTATTCTAGTGAATTAAAAAAAAAATATGCAAAAAGAAAAAAGAAAAAGAGAAAAAGAAATAAAACCCTCAAAAAATAATAATACTGAAACTGTTGCAAATCAAAATTCCACTACTGATTAGATTAGTTTGTTCAATCATACAACCTAAGCATGATTGTACAATTTTAAATTTCGGTTGATAGGTTAGAAAATAAGGATTTTCCAAGAAGTTTAACCTTGGCAGATCAACTGTTAGGAAAAAAATAAAATTGACTCAGCAGCTTAATCTAAGTCAATGGAAGAAATAAGGATAGAGGTACGTTAGAGTTTTAAAGAAAAAATGAATTGGGTTTGCAAGTATAAATGAACCCTGCAAAGAGAAAAAAATGTTATATTAGTGACATGGGTAGGTATGGATGAAAAGAAGAAAGTATGGAAGAATATGAAATTCATCCTAAAACTTCAGTCAAAGGATTTCATGTGTCCCTGATTAAAAAGGGAAAAATCAAAACACAAAGGTGTATTTATTCTAAATTTTGGGGATTAATATTTATTTGAAAACAAATTTTACATATTACATGTCATATCCCCTATATCCTAAGTTCCGAAACGATATGTTCTCCCCCACTCTTCATTAACACTTCATTAACACTCGGGGGGGGGGTCCAGAATGGATGGTTTTCCAAACCACCCCACCAGATATGTGTCAGGTGCCTGTTATTTCTCACCCCCTCCACTCTATACCCCTTACTAGTCATACCCCCATGTGAAAAAAATTTTCCACTATGCCAAAACAAAGCCACTTACCGCTGCACCAATGACCGTTGCACCACAATAGCTCCCTCCCATCACCTCCATCTAATCGTCTATGCTCCCGCCTTAAGCCTGTTAGACATTTAATGGCTTAGGTGGTTACCCAAAGGGCCTGTGTCATGTCAATGGTCTCCCAATCACTCTACAAAACCAATTCTTCTCACCTATTTCGATTTTTACCACTACTCCCATATTTTTAGATCTAATACTTTTGTGATCCATCATGTAGATAAAATGTCTATTGGATTAATCACATCATTAGGATTAGGTTGACATTTCAAACCAACTAATGTTTTTCATCCTCATGACAAGGTGGAGAAACTAATTAATCTTGATGAATAAATAGAGGAGATGCATCATTACGTGGAAATAACTACTAAGAACTAGTGGTTAAAAACCAACCGTTAAGACTAGCTATTGAAAACTAGCCATTAGAAAGTTAGTTAAGAATTCAAATTCAATTTTTTTATTAAGAAGGGTTAAGAAATCTTTATTAAAAACTAGGTTAGTTAAGAATTCAAATTAAATAATAAATTAATTAAAATCTTTTAAAATGGATTAAGAAATTTTTATATAAATTATTAACTAAAGATAAAAGGGAGGGTTAAAAATTTTAATTTAATAAATAAATAAATAACAATAAAATGAAAATAAATAAATAAAATTAATTAATTAATTAAACCAAAAAAATTTATTAAAAAGGGTTAAGATTTTTTTTTTATTAAAAAAGGGTTAGCTAAGAATTGAAATTAACTAATAAATTAATCAAATTTTTATTTTTTTTAGGCATTTGGCTTCTGTGATCCATAAAATGTCTATGAAATCTTTTGGTGAAAATCACATGTAAGCAAATGCTGTCGATGCATTTCGAACCAACCAATGTGGTTCATCAGGACAAAATGAGAAATCTGATCAAGGAACCTATTTAAATAGATAAGGAAAGCTCAAACTAGCAGTTGTAAAATAACGACTAATTTGAATAGAATAAGAAATTTAATAAAATTTTATTTTATTTAATTATATTCCTATTCATTTATTTATGAATCAATTAATTAATAATTAAATGTTGTCAAATTTGAATATAAATCTTATATTTATACTTTTTTTGAATATAATTTAATATTTATATGTTATGTAATAGAACCTAATAACAATTCTTATTTAATTTATTTAAGAGGTAATAATAATAATAATAATGAAAATAATAATACTAAATTAAAAAGAACAGAAAGGGAGAAGGAAACCGAGAGGGAGAACAGGAGAAGAAAAAAAAAACTAAGAGTGAAAGGCTGGAATCCAGTATCTACTAAAAGTCCACCCATTATCTCTATCAAGGTTAACTGGGCTCTTTTCGATTTCTAGGGCTTCCCTCAACTTGCGGTGGTGGAAATGGTCAATCCTTCCAATAAAATCATCATCTTCAATGCAAATGTGATGATTTGGTTTTTCAGCATGCTCTGCTAAGGGAGAGGAGTGTGATCTACTATGTCTAAGGTCAGTGGCATGTTCATGAATTCTTTGATTAATTGGTCAACCAATTTCACCAATGTAAGGCATCTCACAACAGCATGGAATCATCTAAACCACTTTATTATTTAATTCAAATTAAATATAATAGGGAGAGTTACAAATTTTATTTTAATAAGTAAATAAATAAATAAAATAAATCAATTGATTAATAAAAATAAAGTAAATAAATTAATTAAATAGCTAATTTATTATATATATATATATATATATATAAAATTACCTATCGAAAGCTGGGGTCGAGCTCTTACTTAATTTCCAACCATCATCATGGTTGAGATCCTTAGCATGTCGTTCATTTTCGATTGCCTCCCTTAATTTCCTATGGTGGAAGTGGTATACTTTGGAAACAACTTTGGAGTTTTCAATAAAAACATGGTGTTGATGGGAAGAAGTGGTTGGCCAAAAGTAAGGGATGTCCCCGGTAGAAAGTCCTGATTAGACTCTAAACTATTTGTGATAGGGATCCCGTCCGGGGTGTGGGTCTGGCTACCGATGAATACTCCTTTTCTTGGACCAAACGAGCCCTGTAGACCTATGAACATACGATGATTCAGATGATACAAGACAAATGGTTGATGAGTCTCAATGAACATAAAACACTACAAATAGAAAGATGAGTTAAATCATGTAACCAAAGGAAATGTTGTCAACATCACATCATTAGGGTCATGCTTGTAAAGTTGTTCAAACCACAGAAGAAACAATTCATTATGGTTAGAGCACCCTTCACTTCCTTAAGCGGTCTCAAAGATAAGATAGATGTTAGTAACGAAGTTGCTAATGTCTCCTAAGTAAACAATCTAACATCATTAACACATTTAGTGAGCTGAAATATATGAATGATATAAGCAGAAAACACAGATCAGTTAATCATAAAGATATCAGATACATAAGACAAAAAATATTCATAGTGTTAACACATGAGTACTCATCGGATCCAAGAGTGGAATCAAAAAATGTTTTTGTATTCATTCTCATAAAGGTGTATTCAATGCTATACAATTCTCTTTGCTCCTTTGGAGTCCCCAAAAAAAGATCCTTTACAATTTCCCGAAGGGAGTATTTATAGAACAAAATTGACACTTGCGTATCCCTGACTTTTCCCCTTCCTGACCGTTGACATACTCTGCGACTTGAGGGAATTTGTGACTTGCGACCTCTACTTTGACTATGACCCGTGACCCCTCCTATTTTCTGTGACCTGCGACTTGGTTGTGGGAACAATTTGGTGATTGTGAGATGAGGGACGTCTACCTACTACTATTATTTGAGGTAATTTTGCCATGCCCGATAATTTGCGACAACTAGGGAGACCATAGGAGTATCTTCCCTAAATCTGTGGAGGCACTCGAGAGCATTCAGGATCAAAGTCTCTCTCTTAATCATGATCTAATTGGACAAGGATGCTAGCTTGGTGTAGATCCGGACTGGTGTCACGATGAATTGAACAAGGTTTTCTTGTTATGTCGGAAGGTCCTAAGAAGTAGCTGCTTACCTTATGGGTTGTAGAAATGATTGAATATCTTGGGTGACTTCTTCCCATGTCTTTTCTCTTTCTAGTTCAACCAGAGAAGGAATGTGGTGTACTTTGGCAATTGAATCGATTCCTCTAATAAAATGTTCATATGCGGACATCACTTTCTCTAGATCTTTGACTAGTTTTTCTTTGGATTGTAGCATTATCCAGATTTGAACTTTATCGTTTTGGGTGCAAATCCAATCTTTCCTAGGCAAGGTGTCTGGAGCCTGTGGATACATGTTTGACCATTCTAGTATTCTTTCCAAGGCATTGGAAGCTTCCTTCATCTGTGCAGTCCTCCTCTTAGCTTTTGCTTGTGCTTTTAGTAGTGGCGCAACAGTCTATTTTATTGTAAACATTTCTTCATATACTTGCTACATGGCAGCTTCCAAAGTGTCAAAATCTCTTTGAATGGTAAAGGGCACTTCATTACTTTGTGTGCTTGTGAGCTGTAGTCTCTGAAATTCTTCTTCCAGTCCCTTCTTAGCCTGTTCAGCCTGAGCGACTCTCTGCTCAGAAGTTTGTAACTTGTTTTGTAAAGAGAGAATCTCTCTGCTCATTCTGCTAATGTTATCCTCTGTGGCTACTGCAAAGGCAGTACAAGCTAATGCGATCATGATTGGATTGGTCCTGGTATCCAAGACTATGTCCCTTTCAGTTGCAGCTGTACGAGGAGTAGCAGGGTTCCACACTAGGCATCTTCTCTTGTCTTTCCTGATCTTGTGTGAAAACTGGTAATAAGTTAGCCTTGTTAGATCCAAGACTTCATCTTCTTGTTCCTCAGAGGGGCCATGTTCCGAGAGAGTAAAGTGCACACTTGTCATGGGAGTTTTCTGAGGCACCTCGATGTGTGGCAGCTTTGTCTGTATCCCTGTCTCTGGAAGAGGTGTCTTGCTGCCTTCTGCTTCCTTGGAGGAATCTTCCTTTGATTTCTGACTTTCTTCCTCCTTCCTCTTTTGCTCAGCTTCCACATCATCCTAGTTTTCTTTTAACTAGTGCTCAGCTTCTTTTTGCTCTTCCTATTGCTTGTGCTCAACTTCTTTCTTGTCCCGCTCTTCCTTTATCTTGCACTCATCTTCTTCCTGCTCTTCCTCTTCTTTCCTCTTCTATTCCTATTCACATTTTTCCCCACGGGCTTCTTCTGCCTGTTTCTTCTTTTGTTCTTCCCTCAGTGGCTTCTTTCGCTTATCCCATTCCTTTTGTTGTGCTAGGGAATCTTGAGTTCTTTTAAGTTCCTCTTCTTTCGCCTTCTCCTCGGCTTCTTGTTATGCCTTAGCCTCTTTGTCTTTTTTTTCCTATTGCTTTTTGGAAAGGAAAATCGTCGTATCACCCTTCTGGTTATTGGTTTTGGAATATGAGGCTCCGTCCTCTTGGCGTGTTAATTATTTCCTCTAGAGTTTCTATCATCTGTTCATCTTGATTAGCTGCATCCCTCCGGAGCATCCTGGCGCCTCGTTGTACCAGCTCCCGGATACCGATCCTAGACTCGGGCACTCTATGTGCTAGCAACTCCATTTGAATTTTTCCCTGTCGCAATGCACAAGGATGATTCTTTTCGTGATCATATGTCTGATGTGATATGATTGGCATAAAAACCTTTGTTTTCCTCATCATCTCCTTTCTTCTACTTCCATGAAGTCTTTGAATGTGTAGGCACCGATAGTAAGTGGGAGAGTCACCCATGGCTTATTCTCTTTTGGTGAGAACTTTGGAAAACCCACTCGTCATCTGGTAACATACTTCTTGCAGGAGAAATTTTTCAGTGACGAACTAGGGTAGCACGTGGGGAACCTTATACGACCCGAAAACCCTGATAAAAGTACTATCTTTAATGGGAAACTAGCTGACTACTTGGGTTATTGTCTCTGTGGCTCTGCTAGACATACACAGGCAATATTTGCCGAATAATTTTCCATAGAGCACAGGGATGAAGTTATGTGAGATTGACTCCATGTCTTGCTTGTACTTAGAGGCCCAGAATATTTGAAACTCTTTTTGGATTGGCCCGCCACGCTCTTCATCCCAATTATGAGGCCACCCGGTAAATTTACATCTCGTGCATACTGCATCCAACAGATAGGAGGCCATATAGAATTTGGATGCATACCCTTCATCGGGTGCTTGCGCTGATGATATGTTTGAATTCAGGGATGCTACTATTAGGCTGGCCCAGTTGAAGCGGGTGCCATATGTGGTAACAGTGTACATAAGGGAAACCCAGGAACCGTTGAAGGTGGTGGCATCTGGTCGGCCATACATCCTACATAACATTGCTTCCACCAACTTATATACTTTCTTGAGGACTATTGTTTTATATTCCTGATCCTTTCTGAATTTGAACTTTTCTGGGTCCTCCCACCATCCCCTTAAGGTCTTGGGTATGGGGACTGCATGAGTAGTAGCCCATTCAGCGTTGAAAGTCTATTCCCGGGTGGGGAGTGCATAGTAAAAATCTGCATCTTTCCCTTTTATATTTGCAAATGCCTTTCCTGCATTATCTCGAATGACCCAAAACTTGGAGTCGACCTTTTGTAAGATTCATTCAATCACCTCTGCGCACGGAAAAATGGGTGGATGGGACCCTACGTAATGTAGTTTAGACCTCTTGACCTAAACATACACCTGTCGGTCTGGGAGGTCTTCTAGAAAATCAAGCTTCATGAACTCTTGGTATATCTAATACCAACTCATGCTATCTCCCTTCCCAAACACGCAAGCGGTGTCTCCATATATAGGAGGAGGGGAAGGAGGCATCCCTTCTTCTGAAATTTCTATTTCAGGACTCTTGCCTCTCTTTCGCACTACTGAGGGCCCCATATTGTTCGAGGCCAAAGAGATGGACATACACTCGAGCTCGGTTTCTATGTTCCCTAGCATATTCATGAAACAGTCCCACGATAAGATAGATGTCATATTGATAAATACTTGGGTTGATCCTATCTCTGCTCAACTATTCTTCAAGGAAATGGATGGACCTGCGACCTGGCGACCTTGTGACTGGGTTGCTAGGTCGCTAGGTCGCTAAGTCACGAAGTCACGCCAGTTTAGATTTTCACAAAAAAGCGACCTAGCAACTTAGCGACTTGCGACTAGGTCACGAGGTCGCTGAATCACAAATTCATGTTATTTTAGACTCTCATGGTTTTTCGACCTAGCGACCCTGTGACTTAGCGACCGAGTTGCTAGATCGCGAGGTCGCAGAGTCGTGGGGTTGCTCTAGGGCTTGGCAGACAGGTTATGTAGCGAAAAAGGCTTTCCGTTTTTAAAAAAAAGGGTAGGTAAGGCAATATATCAAGTGGAAAGCATACATCTCAGCCTTGAGGATTCTCATTGAAGGGGGCTAGGAAGGGCACTTGAAACAGATTAATGCAAGGGGAGATTTTCAGAGGTGGCAAACAGAGAAGTCAAGCTATGGGGAGGGGCAAGCTTAGCAATAGAATTCATGGGAGGTTTTTAAAAAAGAAGCTAGGGTGAGTTTTAAATAGGCCATAGCGAGGGTAATGGAGGAAACAATCAAAAAAAAGGAAACAACAGGAGGATTAGGCAACTTATCCGGAAAAAATGTGCTCCAGCTGGCTTGTCAGAGGTGTTTTCTTGCTCTGTCGCACAGGTCAAATGCGACCTACGTGATCCTTTTATTTATAAAGGGGTCGCATGTGCAATCAATTAATGAGGGTCACAGGGTCGCAAATTAGGTCAAGTCGATGAGATGTGCGACCTTGCGACCTTGCGACCTAGCGACCTGGGGGTCGCATGGTCACGATTCTTATGTTTTAGACTCTCATGCGACCTTGCGACTTTGCGACCCACAGGGGTCAAAAGGTCGCAAGGTCAAAAACATTTGGTTTAATCAGCTCTGTGACTTTTCGACTTGGCATCCTAAAAGAGTGGACCTGGATTAGACTTTATCTTTTACCAAAGGTTAGGGGCTCAAAAATTTGAAAGGGGGTAAAAATTTTGGAGGGTGTTGTAGTGGCTACAACAAATGGCAATTCACTGGTAGGGCCCAGGATCTCTACTGGTGCTTCACCTTGAGGGGGGTGGGGGGGGCTTAGCATGCTGTTTCTTTCACCCCGTGGGTCCCACTACTTTCATCCTTGGTCCTTGCGTGTTTGCTCCACCTGTCTGCATGTCCCAGGGTGCTGGTCTACCATGTTTTCTTTCCTGGAGACCGCACGGAAAAGGTTGGAGTAACCTCAGGGATTTCCAGGATCTGGTATAGTTACTTATTCCTCATTTTGTTGCTCCGCTGCCAACGAACCTGATGGTTCCGGCGGAGTCACTGCCTAGGAGTCACGGATGTTGCTCTGCTGCCAGCGAGCCTGGTCAGTACCCCGGTGGAGTCATCATATCGCCTCTCTCTGTAGGAAGCCTTTCTCAATCCTTTACCCTTTATTCATGTGCTAATTGAATTTATTTAAATGTGCTCAGGGAACTTATTTGACTATGCTCAAGACAATTATTTGATTGTGGAAATTATTTCCTGGGCGGGTGAGGGATCCCGACTTATTTTGCTTGCAAGAGAGGTTGCTCCTGGTCTATATGAGGAATTTTGGGTTTTCCTAGATATCATTTCGTCTCCAGATGTTTGCTCTGTCCCCTTTCCATCTAGTGACCGATTACACCACAACTTTCTTTTGTATAATAGTCCCTAGGGCTAGCATACTAGGTAAGCTACCTGCGCTAGGTTCCTGGGACTTGGTTATGTTTCCCCATTGGGTGCCTATCATAGGAAAGATCGTGCCACTTTTGCATTCCAGGGGTGATTCTTCACCAGCATAGATTCTGGCACAGCATGCCAATTGAGTAACTTCTACATCTCTCCTTCAACTTGAGGTGCCAAAGGGAAAGGGCCAATGAGAGCCTGCTTGAAACAAGCAATTTATTGAAAACATAAACAACGAAAAAAAAAAAAAACTATGGTACAAGGTCTAGTGACAGCCCCTTGGGGCTGTCAGGTGAAATAGTGCTTAAGGTCATGACCTTTTATCGGGAGGAGCTTAATCCTCCCTTCAAGGGTCTGTAGCCTGTAAGTGTGGAAGCTGGCCTTTTCTTTAATTTGGAAGGGACCTATCCACAGGGCCTGGAATTTGGAGGGTTTCCCTTTATCCTCGTGAGCTTTGTCCCATTTGAGGACAAGGTCGCCTACTTCAAAAGACTTGTTTCCGGTGGAATTCTTGTCGAACCATCATTTTATTCAACTTTGGTGGATGGTGAATTTTTCCCGGGGTTTTAGCCTTTCCTCCTCTAGCTTCAACAATGTGTCTATTCGGGCTTGTAAGGCAGGGCAAGGAGTGCCATGAGTTTCTTGAGATAATTGAAGGGCTGGGAGAGAAGGATAGCCTCTTTTTCATACACAAGAAAAAATGGGGAGGTTCCCAAAGATGATTTGGGTGTGACCTGATCAGCCCATAGAGCATTATGGAGTGCGTTATGCCAATTTTTTTGTCGGGACAATAGAGTATTTTTGATGATGCGGATGAGGTTCTTATTGGTTGACTTAACTAACCCATTTCCCTGGGGGTAATAGTTGGCAGAGTGTTTGAGCACTATACCATTTTCTAGAGCAAAATTATATAATTTAAATGATGAAAAATATGTTGCGTTATAAAAAACAAGGGAGTTTGGAATGACAAACCTGGTCATGATGTGTTGAGTGATGAAAGCTATTACCTCTCAATCATTGATTTGACGCAACGGTATTGCTTCAACCCACCTTGTGAAGTATTCCGTAGCTATGAGGATTTATCTATGTTGCTTGGAAGAGCGTGGCAAGATTTCCCCGATCACGTCAAGTCCCCACCACTGAAAAGGTTCTTCCACCGCGACGGACTGCAACAGGGAGGACGGTCGTATTTCCATGTTGGCAAACTTTTGGCATTGTGGGCATTTCCAATCATAAGCGTGTGCACCTTTGAACAGAGTAGGCCAATAGAAACCGTCGTGCATGATCTTGTGAGCAGTGGTGACACCCGCATAGTGCCCACCAGCTGGACCATCATGGAGTTATGTCAAAACTATCTATGCCTCATCATACTCCAAATAGCGTAGCAGAACTCTATTGTGGTGTTTGCGGAACAAATTACCTAGCACTAGTTGGTAGGGTGAAGCTTTCAATATTATCACACGTTTCAACTGAGCGGTTAAAGTGGGGTTCATGATCCTGTGGCTCATATATTGCTGAAGATCAATGTACCATGAGGAGGTATTTTGTCGGGATATACTATCAGTTTGATACATGTCGATTCTGTGTTCCCAACTCTCTTCTTCATTTCCTTGCGAGTCTGTGGCTTCCGCAGCCATCCGAAATAACCCTTGGCCCTTTATAGTGTGTTCCGGCTTGAATTCCAGGTCATACTCTTGAAGGCAAGTCATCCATTTGCCTCATCTCTCGCCTAGCACTTGCTGTACGAAAAGTGAGCGAACAACTAGGTGAGGTACGAACACTGTGACGTGACTCTTCAAAATATATGGCCTGAAGTGTTTGACTGCCTTGTACACTACGTAAGCTTGCTTGTTAATATCTGGATAATTCAGCTCGGCACCTTGCAACCCAACGCTCATGAATGATATAGGCCACTCATCGTTGTTGCCATCTTTCTGAGTGAGGACAACTGCGAGAGATGAATATGAGGCAAAGGTGTATAAGATAAAGCCTTTGCTGAAATCCAGACTAAGAAGGGCAAGTGCCTCTACGATGGCTCGCTTGATGTTATTGAACGCTTCTTTCTCGAGAGAATTCCATTTGAAGTTTGCATTCTTCTTGATCATACCTTGCAAAGGTTTCACCATTTGGGCCAAATCTGATATGAATTTTTGCATGAAGTTGATTTTCCCAAGGAAATATTGAATGGCATTTTTGCCACTTCTGGGAGGAATATGGGCGATGACTTTTGCACGTTCTGGATCAACTACTATGCCGTCCCGGGTTATGATGTGCCCCAACAGATTTCCTTCAGAGACGACGAAAATGCTTTTCTTCGGGTTTGGTGGGATCCCGTATGTTCGGCACCTTTCAAAAATTTGCTTGAGGTGATGTAAATGGTCACACCTACGCTTTGAAAATACGGTGACATCGTCAAGGTATACTACCACGCTTTTCCCTATGAGGCCTCAGAAGGCGATGTCCATGGCTCTCTGGAAGGTTGCGCCAGCATTGATCAGGCCAAAGGGCATGCGTCTGAATGCGAAAGTCCGCCATTTAGTTTTGAATGTAGTTATTATTCGGTCCAGTTCAGCCACTAGTACTTGGTTATAACCTGAAAAAACATCCAATAAAGAGAAAATTTTTGATCCCGATACAGCTTGAAGGATTTTCAAAAGTCTACGCATAAATGGATTTTGCCAGATTTTTTACGAATTGGGACCAAATTTGACACCCAGGTTGAATGCCGGACTTTCAAAATTATACGTGCATCCAAGATTTTATTCAGTTCCTTTTGGATCATCGGCTCTAACGTGGGGTGTACTTTTCTCAGTTTCTTCTGGAACGGTTTCACCCCTTCTTTCATGGGTATCACATGCTGGATGATCCACATGTCATAGGTTCGTAGCTCATCATATGTCTAGGAAAATACATCTCGGTATTTCTTAAATAACTCAGTGAAATATTGCCTCTCTTGAGGGGTGCATTCATTACCGAGATTGAAGAATTTCGGTTCCTTCTCTGTCACAAGGTTTATTTGTTGGTGCGCTAACGTGGAACTTTTCACCTTCGTGTTGGGGGGTCCTAAAAAACGGTTCTGTAAGTCAAACAAATTTTCGAGCAACACAATACCTTTGGGTATGGGATTTTCCTTACGATCCCCTTGTTCCTTTTGCAAGGCCTGATCATGATCCTCTTCTTCTATAACTGTGTCCTTGAACACGTACATATTGAGCATGAAATACAGTACCTACTGATCATCATTAAAAACGCGCAGATTAGTGACATTGTCTGGTACGAATGGATTGTAAATAATTTCAATAGAAAATCCATCTCTAAGTGGGGTGAACCTAGCAGTAGAATTGGCAAGTGTATCAGCTGATGCATTGTGCATTCTAAGTACATATTTAATACTGAAAGCGTCAAAAGCAAAAATTAAACGTCGTACCTCTTGCTGGTAACTTTTCAAATGCAGAGACGAGAAATGGATGGTTTTACGTACCTGACGGGTGATAATCTCGGAGTGTCCAATTACCTTTAAACAACGGACTTTGAGATCTATGGCTTTCTTGAGCCCAAGCATCAATTCTTCATACTCGGCTGTATTATTTGTGCACTGGAATTCTAGCCAGCAGGAGATTAGAAACTTGTTCTTGTGAGTGTCTAGTAGAATACAGCCCGCACCAGCCCCATCATGGGTTTTGGAACCGTCATAGTACAAGGTCCACATTTAATCTTCTGATTTCACAAGGCTATCCAAGCACATAGGAGATGCACTCGGGGCAGCGGTTTCTAACGGGTATTTTTTTGAGGTGGAGTGGTTTTCAGTGACCAACAATAGTTCTAACTGGACGTCTTAAGTGATCGGAGATTGGGAGGTTTGGTAGCACCAAAAAATGGATTCTAAGAAGCAGATACCGAGTTCCTCTTCTGCGAAACTGACTAGTTAGTTAGTTGCGTCCATGTCGGTCACCGTTTGTTTCATGTAAGGCTCGCTTTCGACCCAGATTTTATTGTTCTTACCCTTGTAAGGGAGCCATAGGTGGGACCAATCAGTGGCAAAGTATCCTTGCAGCTTGCTAGACCAATCTCTGCTTAAGAGAAGACCATAGGCTTTGGGGATGTCGACGATCACTATGTCTATGCACTGATGCACCCTAGAGTCATAAGATAAGCGGATGATGATGTTGTTCAACCCACCTACTACGGGAACCTGAGATCTATCGAGTTGAATGATCTTGGCGTCATTTTGTTGAACCTCTAATTAAACTGAGAGGGGGGGGGGTGAATCAGTTTAATACATTCCTGATCTCTTAAAACTTTTCATTAAACTTATTTACACCTTCATTTCAAACTCTATTTGATGTGAGAGTAATGTTAGAATGTAATCAGAAAGTATTAGTTTAATAGAGTAGTAGACTTAATATGAGAGCAGCAGGTATTAAGCAAATGATACATATCAGATCAATACATAAATATCATGCACAGAGACACCAGATATAAGTGGAAACCCATAAAGGGAGAAAACCACATCTTATTATTGTTGTCATGCAAAGGCAAGCTCCAACTCCCTCTCACCACTGTTTTCTGCAGGCACCAACCTACAGGAGGCTCTATCCTCAATTTTCTATAAGCTGTAACTTGTATGGAAGCACCAACTCTTCTTCAGCTTTTTCCAGCACCAACCTGTTGGTGGAGGTCCAACTCTTGTCAACAAGATAATCATACACTGCTAACTGATAGAAGCTCCAACTTCTCACTTTCCAAAAGAAAACACTTGATGATTTTGGCCTTGGATATCACTCTGTTCCGCACTTTCTTCTCTCGTTGTTCATTAACTCTCTATCGACCGCATCATCCTCCCGCTTCTGTTCTCTTCTTCTTTGCTCACCTCCTCCTTATTCACATTCTTCTTGCAGCTTGCTTATTTTCTTCAACTCTCTTTAATTCTGCTGCATACTCTCTTCTTCTCTCACTCCTTTTTCGTCAACCTCTCTCCCCTTGGATATTACCCTGTTTTATACAAAAATAGCTTCATGGCTGTTTGTATTCCACTGGGAATTCGAAATGGACAACCATGTCTCTTTGCCTTCTGCCTGCTCATCTCTTTTATCACTCATCTAAAATTATATAATTGTAGTGCCAATTTTAACTTTACAAGTGAGTTTGTTTTCTCATATTTCATGCACATGTATCACAAACAATAAAAACAATTAAAACATTTACATTTGAATTACAATGTGAACTCCAGCTCACTCATTTTGTCTCTTGGCTTGCTGCACATTTGTCTTTTCTCTAACTGTCTCTTTGTCCCTTTCTCTTCTCTGTATGCCTTTCCACATTATGGCTGCCATGTAACTCTAATTTATGAACTCGTATTTTTATTTATTTTTATACCACATTATATATTAATGAATTTATTGGATCGTAATTCAATCCTTTACACGCAGCAAGTGTCTTGTTGATGTGGCGAGTTCCGCAGGCCGGAACATACATATATTACAATTGAATTACATTAATAATCGCCCTCCCGTTAAGCTGAGGCCCGTGGGTCTACAGACCACGCGACATGTTTTAATACAACCGCAACCATGTTTTATATATCTCACAGCAATTATTTTATATAAACAATCGCCCTCCACCTTAAGCCGAGGCCCGTGGGTCCACAGACCACGCGGCACTTTTCAATACAATCGCAACAATTGTTTTTATATATATGTATTTATATATAACAGCGCCTTCACAAATTTCCGTTTGCGATTAGAACTGGAACTCAAACACTTGTTAATCATAGTTAATAAGCCCATCGGGTCCGGGCTTCAATCGCAACGTTTTTACAAAGTCGTGCGATCAATCGGAGAGTTCCGATTGCGATTGAGATTCCGGATGCGATTTGCATATATCAACTCCTGCTTATAACACGATCGGGTCCGCCATTTCAATCGCAGCGTTTTACCAAGTCGTGCGATTGGAACTCGGATGCGATTGAACCTATTAAATCCATCGTATAATGCCATCGGGTCCGCCATTTCAATCGCAGCGTTTTACAAAGTCGTGCGATTGGACCGTAACTCAAATATGTATTATCCCCCATTTATACACCCATCGGGTCCGGGCTTCAATCGCAATCGCAACTCTCATTTGGTTGCATGTTCCGCTGCCCTTGCGATCTCCGATTGCGATTGGATGAGGGTCCCACTTTATATTACTTCCTTTCCATTGATCATAACACGCTCCACTTTAATATATATCAATGTATATGCCTTGGACCATTGGAACATATGTAATGCACTCTATGTATACTCCTGCGTGGGTAGCGATTCCTGGAATATGGTTTATATGTTATATGTAACGCCCATCGGGTAATGATTCTCGGAATTATACATACGACTGTATCTGCCGGCTTGGGCGATTCTCAAAATTTTATAACAGCTCTGCCTCTACCTCTGCTGCTCCTGTCGCTCTGCCTCTGCCTCTGCTTCTTTTCTGCCTCCATTGTAGTCGCTGCTTCCTTTGTCTGTCCTGCTGCTCCTGTCGCTCTGCCTCTGTATTCGACTATTACACTCTGACATTCTTCTTGCTGCCTCTATGGCTTTCACTGTGCTTCTTTTTCCTTCCTCTGCTTCAGCACTACCTCCTTTGCCTGAGTGCTGCCTCCTTTTCCATCAATGACAATATTTCCAACAGTCTCCCCCTTTGGCATTGATGGCAATCCACGTTCTCTGTTTGCTTTCTCTTTCTCTTGTTGCTTGCTCTTCCTGTTTGCCTGCTCTTCCTCATGTTATTTGTTCTTCCTCCCCCTTTCACATCAATGGCAAAGGATGACTCCTCATCTCTCCATATGGGTTCTGTCGTTGTATTTCCTTTCTCTGAGTTACGTTTAGGTCCTCTTCTGCTGAAATTGGACTATGCTGTGTTTCATTTGTAGTGCCTGTAATATGTGCTAGATTGCAGACAGAGATGATGCATTTTACGACTGAAAGGTTCTTGTTGCTTCTGAATGCTGATAATACTGAGATTATGCTGATAATATTGATAATGCTGATAGTTCTGATAATGCTGATCCTGTGGACTTGTTTTATTCTTAATTTTCTTACTATTCTCCCCCTGGAATGATATCTTCGTTTTGTTCTCCCCCTGAGACAGTACTTTCTTTTCATATTAGAGAATAGTATCTACAGATACTACCCCTAGTTTGTCTCTCAAGTATTCGAATGGTTCTCTGGCAAGTGGTTTGGTAAATATATCTGTTATCTGTTCTTTCGTTGATACATAGTCCAGTTTAACTATCTTCTGAGCCACTTGTTCTTGGAGAAAGTGATACTTGATTGGTATATGTTTAGTTTTTGAATGAAGCACAGGATTTTTAGATATACTTATAGCACTTGTATTATCACATTTGATTGAGATAGGTTCATTAATGCTTACCTTCATGTCTTGAAGTGTCGTTCTTATCCGATGTGAACTAAAACATGTCATTGCCATATATTCCGTCTCACCCGTATTGAGATGATGTTTGCTTTCATTATTGCTGTCACCGCACTTTCTCCTAGAGCCCACTCCACTTGTACTCTTCTTATCATCCACACAGCTGGCCCAATCTGCATCTGTGTATGCTGTTAAGGTGAAGCTTTTTCCTTTAGGATACCAAAGCCCATATTGTGTTGTTCCTTGTAGATATTTGAGTATTCTTTTTACTGCCAGAAGATGGTTTTGTTTAGGTGTTGCTTGATATCTTTCCACTAGTCCTACTGCTAGCATGATGTCTGGTCTTGAAGCTGTCAAGTACAACAGGCTTCCTATCATGGATCTGTAGAGTTTTTGATCTACATCTGCAGACCTATCATCAACACACAGCTTGCATCCCGTGATCATGGGGGTTGTCACTGGTTTGCAGTCCTCCATTTTGAATTTTTTCAGCATTTCTTTTAAGTATTTTTCTTGAGAAATGAATGTGCCAGTGTTCTTTTGCTGAATTTGCAGTCCTAAGTAGAAACTGGGCTCTCCAATCATAGACATTTCAAACTCTGTTTTCATCTCATCAGCAAACCCTTTTGCTAGTTCATCTTTGTTGCTTCCAAACATAATGTCATCAACATATACAACAACAATTAGGAGTTCATTTTCATGCGCTTTTATGTATAGATTGCTATCTACTCCGCCTCTCTTAAAACCCTGTTTTTGCAAATATTTGTCCAGTCTTGAGTACCAAGCACGAGGAGCCTGTTTCAGTCCATATAGGGCCTTCTTCAGTCTGCACACATAGTCTTCTTTGTCTGTCAATGAGAAGCCTTCTCGTTGTTCCATGTACACTTCTTCTTCTAGATCTCCATTAAGAAAAGCAGACTTTACATCCATTTGATATACCTTGAAGTCTTGGCATGCAATGCTGTGAATAATGTCTATAGCCTCCATTCTATTGTGATAAATGTTTCCATCATAGTCAAGTCCTTCAACTGCGGCATCCTTTTGCAGCCCACTGCTTTTATTCCTGATTACTTGTCCTTGCTCATTCATTTTGTTTTTGAATACCCATTTTGAACCAATGATATTTTTCTCAATAGGTCTAGGAACCAGTTCCCAGGTATTGTTCTTCTCAATTTGGTCCAATTCTTCATTCATTGCTTTTATCCAATACTTGTCCTTGCTGGCTTCTTCAAATTTCTTTGGCTCTATTTGTGATAACATGGATATGTATACTTCTTCTGTTTGTTCTGTTAGCTGCCTTCTTGTCTGGACTCCTGCTTTCTTGTCTCCTATGATCTGATCTTCAGGATGATTCTTCTGAGTGTATCTTGAGGGGGTTTTTGAGCTCAGCTCTGCATCATCTGTTGTCTTGCTTGTTTCATCATCATTCTTGTTTTCCTCTTCATGGTTGTCTGATGGACTGCAGCAGTCTGTATTTCTTGTATTGTTTGGAAGTTCTTCATCAAATCTCACATCAATACATTCAACAATTTTCCGAAGAGTCTTGTTGTAGCACCTGTACCCTTTACTTTTGGATGCATATCCTAAGAATATTCCTTCATCTGCTCTTGCATCAAATTTCCCAACGTTTTCATCATTATTCTTTATGTAACACTTGCTACCAAAGACTTCCAAATGTTTTATTGAAGCCGGCTTTCCATGCCGTAGTTCACATGTGGAGTCTTGTCACCGCTTGGCCTCATGAGTCATGTTAAGGATACATCTAATGTACCTGCTTCCTCGCTGATAATGACAATATTATCTTCACTGATAGCTCAGCTATTTGTTGTATTGTACTTGTTTTCTCTTTCTCGCTTACCCATTCTCATCAGGTGTTCCTTGGGGAGTGAATTTTTTAGTTATTTTAGTTTTATGCCATGTTCACGTAAAGGCCAGTTTATATCCAAATCTCCTCCCTCCTCCATTCTGATCTGATACATTTCAGCTTGCATCCAGTTTGATTTTCTGCTAATGCTCTGAATATCTTAAATTTGTCCAGTGCTTCTGATTTATTCTTGAGAAACGCAACCCATGTCATTCCGGAGAAATCATCTATTATTAGCATAAAGTAGGACTCTCCACTTGGTGTTTTAGTTCTTGCAGGTCCACACAGATCCATGTGCACAAGTTGCAGTGGTCTTCTTGTTGATAACTCTTCTTTAGATTTAAAGGATGTGCGAGTTTGTTTCCCAAATTGACAAGATTTGCATATGGTATTTGAAGGCCTCTTTATTTCCTCCTGCATATCTCTCAATGCCTTCTTCTTGCTTATTCATGAGGCAAAAGCTCGAGATGTCCTAATCTCCTATGCCACACCATGACTCCCTCGAAGTTTGCCGAAGATGGTATGTCACCTCCTTCAATGCCACACATACATTGTTCTCCTCGTTCGAACACCTTTGAGCAAGTAGTTTCCTGTTGTGCTTGACTCGACTACACAATCTTGTGCTCTAAAAGAACTTCACAATTTTCACTGCTAATATCCGACTCACACTCGTAAATTTGCTTTTAGCCCATCTACATATAATACATCTTGGGCCCTTCCTCTGCCATTGTCTATGCTGACTGATCCTTTTCCCTTGATCTTTCCTGATTTGTCATTTCCAAAAGTGACATTGCCCGATTTCCTTTCGTCAAGAGTTAAAAACTTGTTTTTATCTCCTGTCATGTGTTTAGAGCAGCCACTGTCCAAATACAATTGACTCTTCAAATATTGAGCAGTTAAAGCCAAGTCACATTTATTCGCCTTCTTTATCCACCGGAGGCCCCCTTTTGTTTGGTATCTTTTGTGAGGTGATGAATTATATCCCTTTAGAGAACACTTGGAAGATATATGCCCAATTTGATTGCATATACAACATTTGATTATAGTTTTTGCGGAATTGTGAGCATGAACAAAATTTCTTTGACTCATAAACCTCCTTGAGGTATTGAACATCAGTCTTTATCCATACTTTCTACATTCAATAATTCTATGGCCAAATTCCTTACAATAAAAACAATAACCATAGAAATTACTTGCATACCTGATGTAAGGTTGTCTCTTCCATGCTTGCCTCTTTTGCTGGTTTGAATCATTCTTCCTTGCATGACAATATGCAGCAATGTGTCCCTGCTTGTGGCAGACATCACAGGTGGCATTCTTCATAGGAGGGAAGAATCTCCTTTGATGGCTTCCAAATTTGACATACTCAGGAGCATATGATCCTTTTTCTGTTATCTTAGTAGTTATTGCATTCTTTGTTACTAGAGGTTTCTTCTGCTCTCTGTCTCTCTTATTGTAGATTTCTTCTTTTGTAGGAATTATTTGATCTACTTCCTCATCCTTCTTTGCTTTTACAAAAATAATCTCTCTGTCAACCTTTTCTTTTCCTTTACTTGATTCTCCTTCGTAGCCTATTCCAGTCTGTATCATAGGGGATCTTTGAGCAACCAAAATTTCATTCAACTTAATAGAGCTTGTTGTTTGAGAAGGGTATATAGAAACTTTCTGTTGAGCTTTTTCTAATTTCTTTCTCAGACACAGAATTTCTTCTTCCAGCTTCTCTTGTTCTCGAGTTGTATCTTTGATTTGCTGAAGTAACATATCTTCTATCTTCTTGGCTTCTTCAAGCTTTACCTTCAGCTGCATGAGGAATTCTGAATTTTGTTCTTCTTTCACACATTTTAGGAGAATCTCTTTTTGTTTTCTGCATTTTAGTTTGAGTCTGTCAATCTCCTCCAGATCACTTCTTAGCTACCCCTCAAGGTCTACTTCCCCTTCTTCTTCTTCATCTTCTAGTAGGAGTCCCTCAAGATCTTCTATGGCCATCAATATAAATTCTGAGGTTCCTTCTTCACTTGAGGGTTCATCTAAGTCTTCAGATGCACTGCTGTCTTGGTGAGCATAAAAGGATTTTCTACTGAATTTCTTTCCTTTCTGCCAGTTCTTTGATGTGTCTTTCTCTGATTCTTGAGCTTGATTTCTTACTTTCTTGTGAGGACATTTAGCAGCATAATGTCCAACTCTTCCACAGTTAAAGCATTTGAAGGGAAGTTTACCTTTGTATCTACTTGAGCCTCTATCCAATTTCTTGACAAATTTAGCCTCTTCTTCATCAGAGCAGGAGCATATGTCTTCCTTTTCTTCTTTCTTCTTTTCTGTTTTGAATGCTGCCTCCCTTGTGCTTGACTTCTTCTGTGGGAGCCTCATCTCATATGCTGTAAGATTTCCTAGCAGCTGATTCATGGTCAATGTCTCCCAATTCGCTGTCTCTTCTATTGCAAATACCTTGGGATTAAATCTGGATGGGAGTGATCTTAGAATCTTTTGCACAACTATACTTTCTGGTATGGTTTCTCCTAGAGCTTTCACATTGTTAACAATTTCTGCAACTTTTAAGAAGAAGCTCCCAACATCTTCATCATCATTCATTTTTAAGTTTTCAAACTGGGCTCTATATACTTGAAGTTTGGCAGTCTTTACTTTCTGGTCTCCCTCATGTATGCCTTCAAGAGTATCCCAAATTTTCTTGGCAGTGTCTTTGTGCATTACTTTAATAAACTCTGCTTCACATAATCCATTCAGGATGGCATTCATGGCTTTTGCATTAGCCACAAAGCTTTCTTTAGTTTTGCACAACTATACTTTATGGTATGGTTTCTCCAAGAGCTTTCATATTGTTAACAATTTCTGCAACTTTTAAGAAGAAGCTGCCAACATCTTCATCATCATTCATTTTTAAGTTTTCAAACTGGGCTCTATATACTTGAAGTTTGGCAGTTTTTACTTTCTGGTCTCCCTCATGTATGTCTTCAAGAGTATCCCATATTTTCTTGGAAGTGTCTTTGTGCATTACTTTAATAAACTCTGCTTCACATAATCCATTCAGGATGGCATTCATGGCTTTTGCATTAGCTACAAAGCTTTCTTTAGCTTCTTTCTCTGTATCAGTTGACTTCGGGGCATATCCTAATTGCACAGCAGCCTAGGCTTCTACTCCTAGTGACATTATGTATGTCTTCATTCTGATTTTCCAGAAAGCATAATTTTCACCAGTGAAGAAAGGGGCTTTATTGGTTGAGCATCCTTCTTTACTAGCCATCTTGGGAACCTAGGATCTCCTTTCAGTTGTTAGACTTGTACAAAGGAACGTGGCTCTGATACAAATTGTTGAACCTCTAATTAAACTAAGAGGGGGGGGGGTGAATCAGTTTAATACATTCCTGATCTCTTAAACTTTTCATTAAACTTATTTACACCTTCATTTCAAACTCTATTTGATGTGAGAGTAATTTTAGAATGTAATCAGAAAGTATTAGTTTAATAGAGCAGTAGACTTAATATGAGAGCAGCAGGTATTAAGCAAATGATACATATCAGATCAATACATAAATATCATGCACGGAGACACCAGATATAAGTGGAAACCCATAAAGGGAGAAAACCACATCTTATTATTGTTGTGATGCAAAGGCAAGCTCCAACTCCCTCTCACCACTGTTTTTCTGCAGGCACCAACCTATAGGAGGCTCTGTCCTCAGTTGCGCGACTCTGACTTGCAAGGCTCCAACTCACATCCAATTTCTGCCAGGCACCAACCTACGGAGGGCTCCTACCTCGGTCGACTGATGACATCTGTCGAAGCTACAACTTGATGAGAGCTCCAACTTCCTCGATTTATCAGGCGAGAGTTTGTTGATTTACCTTGAATATCGGCTCTGTTTTTGTAGCTTACTCATCTCATGCAATTGCAGCACTTTCTTAATCTTCTCTGTTGTTGTATTACGCCGTTCGAAATGGAAAGTCATGTCTCTTTGCCTTCTGCCTTCTCACTCATTTTATCAGCTTACTCAGAAATTATAACTGTAGGTGTCAATTTTAACATTACAGTGGGAATTTGTTTTCTCTCGGAGACTTGCTAATGCATCACAACAATATAAATTTAAATAAAACATTTACATTCAAATTTAAATGAGAACTCCAGCTCAACTCATTTAGTCTTTTGAATTGGTACGCATTTGTCTTTTCTTTGGCTGTCTTTGTCTTTTCTGTGACTGTGTTTTATCTTCTTTCGGATCTATTTTCTCTTCTGTCCTCTGCTGTGGTGTAACTGCTGCATATGTGTAAATGTGCCTTTTATATCCGCTGACTGTAAATCTGGAGGAATTCCAATCCCTTTTATGCCATTAGTGTCTTGTTGATGTGGCGAGTTCCGCAGGCTGGAACATACATATATCACAACTATATTAATTTAATAATCGCCCTCCCGTTAAGCTGAGGCCCGTGGGTCTACAGACCACGCGGCTTATCGCAACAGCGTTATATATATACAACAACTTCTTTTAATACAATCTTAAATCGACTCTCGGCGTCCTTATATAAGGTTTTAACAAACAAACTGCCGCTTCTACTGTTCACTGTTCTTTTCCGATGCGATTGGGACTCGAATTTTTATTAATCAACGTTTATAAGTCCATCGGGTCCGGGCTTCCAATCGCAATCGCAACTCATATGTCCTCCGATGCGATTGACCAATGCTGATGCGATTAGACCGTAACTCAAATATGTATTAACCACCGTTTATACACCCATTGGGTCCGGAACTTCCAATCGCAATCGCAACTCTTTGTTTGCACGTTCCGATCCCCTTGCGATTTCCGATTGTGATTGATCGCAATCGCAACTTTGAGTTGCAAGTCCCTCTGCTTTGTTTACCTCCGATGCGATTGGGAAGGGGTCCCACCATATAAAAATTCGTTTTGTGTGCTTCATATATATACCTTGGACCTTTGGTTATATGCTCTGGGCTTCATTGTATTCGCAAATTCTCTGTTTATTTAAGTTCCGAGACTTATCAATTGCGGTTTATAGACCCATCGGGTTCGGATTCTCATTGCAATCGCAATTTCCTGTGGGTTACATATTACGCTGCTCTTGTGATCTCCGATTTCGATTGGGGAGGGGTCCCACCTTAAAAGTAATTTCGTTTTGATAGAGCCTTTGGTTATATAGATATAAAGCGCTCCGCTTGTATATAGCTGATATATATGTTTATATATATATATATATATATATATATATATATATATATATATATATATATATATATATATATATATATATATATTTTGTCACCGGAGTGAAGCGATTCCCGTGGTCACGCCATATGTTATATGTGCTCCGCTGGTTGAAGAGTGCAATTCCCGGAATTTTGTAACTGCTCTCTGCCTCTGTCTCTGCCTCTGCTTCGCCGGTTGGAGAGTGCGATTCCCGGAATTTTGTAACTGCTCTCTGCCTCTGTCTCTGCTTCTATCACTCTGCCTTTGTCTCTATCTTCCGATTTAACATGGTATCAAAGCCCAGGCTAGGCCCTGGCATTTTTTTCAGATTCTTCCAGCTCCCAAATTAGTTTTTCTTGTAAGTAATTGCTGTCATTATCCTTATTTTTCCTATAGTCTCTTTCTTCTCCAAGTCTATCGCTCCTATGCCATTCAGATTTGTCCCTGCGACTATAGAGAAGAATGTTGTCAGGCCAATCCCTGTTTTCCAAGGTAATTCTCTAACACTTCCAAAGTCCGAGCTCCTCGTATGCGCTGCCTCGCATTCAATGTAGCACATATGGAATTAATTTGTTACAGCCTATCTCCTCTTGGTTAAATTCCTTGATTCTCTCCATGACTGATGCTGGTGCGCTCCACTGATGATACTTCCTAGTTGTCTTACACCTGATAGTCATTCACACCTCCTCTGATACGCACCATCGGCCTCCACCTGCACTTTGGTTGATTTTCTTGCTCACATTACAAGAACCCACAGTAGAGAGAACGAATGGTTGAATGCGATTGTTTTTGTGGCCTCGAAGTTGATTCCACGCTCAAACATCACTAGACTCTGCATCTCTTGTTGCCACAAGTTTCTCAGAGCCTCGACCCTCTCCCTTGAAGTAGTCGAAGTGTGGTCGGTCCCTCCCTCATGCTAAGTCAACTAAACAACGTACGTTATCCATACAACACCTCGACATCAAACCTCCTGGCTAAGCAACATACAATCGAAGCTCCTCCACTTTAAGGTGATTGTGTTTTGTGCTACATTGCAGGAAGCATATGTGTGTTATGTTTTTCACAATTTGTAATAGCCCAATTAGTATATCTGTAGGCAATGCGTATCTCGACTCAGGTATCGCCATCATCCTTACATAGAACCACTACAATTATCTGTGACTATGATCTCACTATGGTGATGCACTAACATCCTCATAGAGAATCTTGGCAGCCTCCAACCCATTGTACCTCATACACAGCCTCCAGGTGCTTTTTACCATTGCACATTGGCCCTCCATAAGCCTCCACATCACTCCTCGCCTTACACCAAGCACCAACTTGGCATATTTCACAGTTCGGTCTCTCGACACTATATACAACGACAATCTCAATTACTCCACACTCCTCATACAGTCAAGGCTACACCCTCCCACACATCCTCGGCCCTCCAAATTCCTTCCCACTCGTTGCCTTTCCTCAGCACAGTCCCGCTCGGGCTCCACACATATATGCAACGACCCTAAAAAATACATGCTCCTCCCACGACTTCCATAACTCTCGTGACTTGGTGTGCTTGACAATACCGACTCTTGTGGCCCCTTACACAGTCAGCTCCTCAATTACACAACCTCCACCTCTTGGCTTCTAAAGTCGGCCTCGATACACACGCAGTATTTCCACCAGTTTCTCACACTGGTCCTCCTTGTTAGCACTGTAAATGTTAATAGTGTGATCGCCATTGTATCACTGTTTTCAATTTTTTTTCTTATTTCCTAGCCTACGTCGAAGTTTGAGTCATTTTCAATAAAGGTAAAAAAGAGTCTCAAAACGAAAATAGTTTTAAGTGTATAGGTGGTATTAGTGTCTTAGGCTCATAAAAGAAGTTAAAACCACTGTTTTAACTTAGGTTAGTGTCGAAGGCTATTGGTCATCTTGGTAATAAAATTACAGCTGCTCTTTCTGAGATAATAGTTAACTCTGTTTAAGTTTCATTGTTAACACAATGATATAATGGAGGGAAACTATTTCTTCAAATTGAAGGTCACATTACTAACACAGTGAAAAGAGCTGCTGTTTCTTTAGGAACCTGTTTCAATTGGTAACACTATGAAAAGTGCAGCTATTTCGTTGAAATTTGGTTATATTTAAATACAAAAGTAGAGGTAGCTATTTCTCAGGCATATAGGAGCTGTAAAGAATATTTTCAGAGAAAGGACCATTCCTATTTGAAGATGATTGAATACCTCCTATGCTATAAGCATGATTATTCTTTTAAACAATATTAATTATTTTTTGACTTAGGAGAATTATTTTAGATGAATGGTTATATTATCAATGCAACTCACCTATATATACCCTACTAAACTGAATCAGAGACCATGGTACAAGGCATTAATTATTAATGATGCTGTGGAGTGTTATGCGTTATGGGATGACTTGGTGCTTGTATTCAAACTATTTCAAATCGTGCCATTACTCCATACCATGATTAGAGGTGTGGAATTAGAGGGGTGAGTTCAATTTTCTCTTGACCGAGGTTCTCTGTGCAAGCCACAACTAATAAAAGTCACTTATTCTAGCAAACAATGTAGAATTTCAAGGCAGGAAAACAAGGCTCCGTGTAGGATTTTGCATCCAGGTTGAATAGCTATGTGTTTACAAGGAGTCTAACTGTTGAAAAGTATGGGAAAGTGTGGTAATGTCAATAGGTCCGGTCCAAAAAACACCAAGTTTGTTGATGCTAGGGCCAAACCTCAATTTAAGTCTACTGGCTAGTATAAATTTCTAAAAAAAAATTCTGGAGAAAATGTGGCTTTAGCTCAAGCCTTTGCTGAGAGCTTTGATGGTGAGAGGGTCAAGCTGGGGAACAAGAATTTCAAGATATCTGAAGCCGTCATAGCCCGTTCTACTCAAACCTCTGCCACTGGTGAACGCTGGTTCAAGAATAAAACGTTGCTTATAGAAGTAAGTCCTTACCTTAAACCTAATAATGTCAATGTTAAATGGAATCCGACTACACATATTTCCTGTTTTAAGGCTGAATGGAAACATGTGATCATCACTTTTCAATGCTACATTACATGTGAGGGTAGGTTCTCCTCTGTCCACCATTATCAAATGAGGTCTCCTGCTCATATTTCAGGTGATAAACATATGAAATTTCCCTATTTCCTATACAAATCCTTGCTCAATATGTCCTTAACACTATAGAAGATCCTTAATTATCCTTTTCACAACTTATACCATAGGGGTTTGATTAAAATTTTGATTGTATACCACCTTAAAAAGAAGAGGACCACCTGGGATAAGTTCCTGACAAAGGAAGGGTTTGGTAATATAAACTCTAGGAGAAGGGTAGGGAGGCCCAAGAAATGAGTTTCTCATGAAAAAACTAGTGAAAATCCTGTTCTAAACAGTTCAAAGCCAAACCCTATCCATTCTTCAACTTTTTTCCAAGTTGACCCTCCCTCCATGTAAATCAAAAGGAAAACTAGAAGCTCAACTAAGAAATCTGGAGACCCTATGCTTATGCCAACAACACAACCAGTCAATGAAGCCCATATCAGAGTTCACCAGTGAGAAGTTCACCTAGGAAACCTCAGACCTTAAGGTCATTCATGGAGGAATATAAGAAGAAATTGAAGTAGAAAAATTCTATGCCTCCTAAAAATTCTGTGTCAAAAGATAGGGAGAAGACAACTTCCTCTTCAAGAGGCAAACCTAGGAAAAAGCTCCTCATGGCGGAAGAAATTCCAGATGAAGTCAACCCCGGAGAAAAGAGATCAAGCCATGCTTCTAAAACAACTTAGAAAACTCAACCAAGCAGTGGTACTTCACTCAGAGAATCCACTCTCTCACAGGTTTTACTATCTCTTAAGAAAGGCAAAAGTAAAATATCAGAGGCTATCATAGAGGAAGAGCCTACTTTAACTCAACTAGTCTCCTCTATTGGCTCTTCAGTCAAGAAGAGGAAGAATACTGTGATACATTCATAATCCTCTTATGAAGATAGCAGTGACCCTGAATATACAAAATTAGAGTATGAGGAAAGAGAATCTAGCAGATTCATGCAAGGAGGTAAAAGGTCTAAGTTCATTCCAAATCCCTACATCCAGAGACCTAATACAAGGCCCAAAAATAAATTCAGACTAAACATTAAGTTGATTTCTAATCCTGCATTGAGAGATGAGATTATTAATATTGAGAAGAGTCCAAAAGATAAAACCAAGAAAAAAAAGGCTTAGCCAAAGAGTTAAACACAAGGGAAGATGTCAGACAAGAGAGTGACTAAAGCTGAGGCCATCAGGATTTTAGCCTCTATTTTTGACCTCTAAAGATTTTTTAACTTTTGGACAACTAGGTCCAAACTCCATGTTGTGATGCTCAGATGAAGATGCCAATATTTTTATTGGACTCCTCTTTCGGAAAGGTGCAAGATTGATCTCAAGATCATCTTGATCCAATGAGCAGAACCTTTATTTTGAATTTATTCTAAATATGTGCAGGTCGGCCTTAAGGTTTTGTGCCCCAACATTTGTGTCACACACCCTCATTGATGGATATATATTGGTCAACGTTGGAGGAAATTTTCACTCATCTCATCCTCACACATTTCTCTCTCCTCATCTGATTGGTTCGATCCTTGGAGGCTCTTCTCTTCACACGTGGGAAATTCCAACAAGCAACACATTTATGTTTTCGGCCTAGAGTTTCTGCAACAACGTTGACCAATGTTGACTTTGGTCAACGCAAGGTCAAACGGACCTAAAACTCTCCCAAACTTTTGATTTTCCAAATCCTCATTTTTTGGCGCTATTCCTAAGGCTAGATGTTGACTTTGACTTGGCTGCGTTGACCTACCTGCTGCTGCTGTTTGCATTGACCATTGACTGAAAACGTTGAATTTTGGGTTGACTGTTTTGGCTATCCTAGAGGTTTGTGTGACACTTTTGGTTGGCTGACCATATTGAGACTTTGCTGGTTGAAGCATCTTGCTGACCGTCGTAACACACCAACACACTTATATATTTTGGCTTGTCTTCTGTCGATCTACTAGTATGTTCTATCAACATTTTACTTTATTGTTTATGTGATTGCTGACTGATATTGGGATAAAAAGTAAATTTGCATCCAGCATAGAACATCTACAAAATTTACATGGTATCAGAGTTGAGGTGAAGACAAAGCCCTAGTTTGTAGCAATCACCGAAGAAGAGCATGGGTTCCTCTAACTACAATGGCTTTAAGGTTGATGACAAATTGACTGGGAAGGATGAATTCCATACCTGGAAGATGACATTGGATCTTATGTTGGAAGACCAAGATGTCATGGACTATGTGTAGGGTAAAATTCAAGAGCCTCCATCCACTGCAACTGTTGCTGCCAAAACTAAGTACAAGAAGGGAGAAATCAAAGAAAAGTTGGAGATCATAGACTCAATTCATAACAGTCTGGTTGCCTACATATCCAAGTTGGGCACATTCAAGGAGATGTATTATAAGTTGTTCAACATGTTCAAGGCTAAAAATGCGAATCAAGTCCTATTATTCAAGAGCCAATTGAAGAATCTGAAGAAAGGTAGGGATGAGTCTGTTCAATCATATTTTTTGAAGCTGACCAGAATTAGGAATAATCTGCTGGCTATGAGGGAGACAATAACTGATCGAGAGTTGGTTCTCACCACTTGGAGGTCTATCATCCAAATGGAATGTATTCAACACTACCATTCTCAATAACAATGTGATACCTGATTTTGGCGAAGTACTATCGAGATGCATACAAGAAGAGACAAGGATGAAGGAATATGAAAATGAAGGAAATGTTGCCTTCGCTGCTCATTCTAAGAAGAAGAATTTTGGTGGTCCAAGGAACAAAGGAAGAGAAAGGGCCCAAGGAAAGAAGGGCAAGTGTTACACTTGTCACAAGCCACAACACTATGCTAGAGAATGCCCTTTCAAGAAGGATTCTCCTAATGACGATGAGAACAAAAACAACCGGAGAAATGGAAATCAAAGGAACAACAGGTTCAAGGGGAAGAGGAAGGCTCCCTTTGGTGGAAATGGTCAAACTTTAAAAAGGTCTATAAATTCTAGGTATGAGGAATAAAATGTTTTTGATAAAAGAAATGAATTCATTCTTGTATATGCCCTCTCTGCTGCATCTCCACCTGACACTATGGATGTTCGGTTGATAGATAGTGGTGCCTCAAGGCACATCACTGTGTTCAAGGAAGCACTTTCTGATATGGTTGAGAAGGATACTAATCTATAAATTATCCTTGGAGATAATGCCACATATCCCGTAAAAGGGACAGGGAATGTGACCCTCCACTTGTCTCAAGGTCAAGTCCTCTGCTTGTAGGATGTATCATATGTACCTGATTTGAAGAAGAACCTTGTGTCTATATCGGCCATGGAAGACAAAGTTTTAATGTGGAATTCATTGATGGGAAGGTGCGTATCTGGAAGAAGGGTTTCAAGGAAGCTATCACGATTGGATTTAGAGTTGATACACTCTACCAGGTTGGAGGAAGTCCACTAGGAGTGATGACGTGTGATGCTATTCGACAGATGGAACTATGGCACCAGAGGTTTGGACACCTTCACTACAAAGCCCTTCCCGAAGCAAGGAGGGTGGTCATGGGGATGCCCGAGTTCTAAAATAATCATGAAGGTGTATGTTAGGGTTGTGCTGAAGGAAATCATACAAGGGGACCTTTCCCCTCAAGTGTCACAAAGACATATGATGTCTTGCAATTGATTCGTTCTGATATGTCTGGGATGCTGCCCGTGACATACTTGGGAGGATGTTCTTATTATATGACATTCATAGATGACTTCTCTCACAAAACCTGGATATACTTCTTGAAGAAGAAGGATGAGGCTTTCATGTGGTTTCGTACCTTAAAAGCCTTGGTGGAAAATCTGACAGGGAAGAAGATCAAGATGTTGAGGATCGATAATGGCACTGGAAATGAGACGAACGAGTTCAAGAACTTTTGCAGAGAAGCTGGCATCAAGAGGGAGACCACAACTATCTATACTCCTGAGAAAAATGGTGTTGTTGAACGAAAGAACATGACCATTGTGGAAGCTACCCGTGCCATGCTATGTGACCATGGTCTACCGAAGTTTTGTTGGAATCAAGATTGTCGTTAGACCAAAACCCATAGGCGTTAGTCTCCGCTACAATAGCCAAAGTTATGATCCATGAGAGGCGGTTAGTCCATGTCGCGAAACACATGGGGAGTGTTGAACCCAATGTCCAACAATCTCCCCCCCAACGTGAGCCAGGTGAGTTTCGAACTCGAGACCGGTCGCTCTGATACCACTTATTGGAATCATGATTGCCGTTAGACAAAAAACCACAGGAATTAGTCTCTGCTACAATTTCCAAAGTTATGATCCACGAGAGGCAGTTAGTCCATGTCACGAAACACACGGGGAGCGTTGAACCCAATTTCCAACAAGTTTATGTGGGGAGAAGCTGTGAACACTACTGTGTACATACAAAACCTATGCTCGCATTCCGCTCTAGACTCCAAAAATCCCGAAGAGGTTTTCTCTGGTAAGAAACTTGATGTCTCACATTTAAGAGTTTTTGGATGTCCTGTTTATTTTCATAAGAGGAGTAACCTGGATGCTTCTGGGAAGAAAGGAATGTTTGTGGGATACAACAAAAATTTGAAGGCCTATAGAGCCTATGTGCCTAGTCAAAGCGAAGTGGAGATATGCCACGATGTCACCTTTTACCAAGATGATTCCCTGAGGAAAGTAGTCAATCTTCCAAGATCTGAGGAAGATCATGAGGCGAGGCTTGGAAATCAAGAAGAACCGAAGGTTGAGAGAATGCTTGATGTTGAAGGACCAATGGACCCAATTGATCCACCTCCTTCGATGAGGAAGAGACCATCATGGCTTAGGGACACTCTTGAAGATGCCGAGGGACATATGGCCCCAAGGGGGACATTCCGTGAAAGTAATAAGCTGAATAGATACCAAGGGTATATAGCAGCCATGAGTATTATTGTACAATCTGAGCCTAGATATTTTGAGGAAGCCATAAAGAATCAAGTCTGGAAGGATGCTATGCACGAATAATATGAGTCCATAATGAAGAATTATGTTTGGGATGTGGTTCCAAGACCGGAGGACAAAAAAGTTGTCACCTCGAAATGACTCTACAAGATCAAGCATGGATCTGATGGGAGTGCTGAAAATTTCAAGGCAAGATTCGTTGCCCTTGGATTATTTAAAAAAGAAGGCGTAGACTATGATGATATATTTGCACCTATGGCTTAATACACAACCATCCGATCTATCATAGCTTTTGCTGCTACGCAAGGATGGAGTCTTCATCAAATGGATGTGAAGACCACATTTCTCCATGGTGCGATAAAGGAAGAGGTGTATGTGGAGCAACCTCTGGGGTTAAAAGTCCAGGATTGGGACACCCATGTATGCAGGTTGAAGAAAGCCCTCTATGGGTTGAAGAAAGCGCCCAGATCTTGGTACGCGAGGATAGATAGTTACCTGATGAAGCTGGGCTTCTCTCATAATAATTCTGATCCAAACCTTTACTTCAAGGTTGATAGAGAAAATCCTCTCATTCTGGTGTTGTATGTGGACGCCCTCTTCCTGAAAGGTGCTGACATTCTCATTCATCAGTGCAATAGGGAGCTCGCTCCTGAGTTTGAGATGAAGGACCTAGGACTGATGCATTACTTCCTAGGCTTGGAGGTCTGGCAGAGACCTGGCGAGATTTTCCTTTCTCAAGGAAAATACATTGTGAAGCTTTTGGAAAGATTTGGTATGGTGGAATGTAAGTCCTTGTCGACACTGATGGAGCTCAACTTTAAGAAGTTGACTGGCAGCGCTGCTAGGCCCGTGCTAGAAAATCCTACTGAGTATCGTCAACTCGTAGAGGCCCTGATGTTCTTAGTGAACACCCGTCCGGAAGTATGTTTTGCAGTGAAAACTTTGAGTCAACATATGGTTGAGCCTCATCACATTCACTGGGTTGGTGCCAAGAATCTATTGAAATATATTCATGGCACAATCAAACATGGGCTTAGATACACTTCCTAGAGCATTCCACTCCATGGATATACTAATGCTGATTGGGTTGGCAGTGTGGTGGATCGTAAGAGAAAATCGAGATGCTTCTTCACACTTGGTTCTGCTTCAATAGCATGGATGAGAAGGAAGCATAAATCAATGGCTTTGAGCATCGTGGAGGCCGAATACATTGTAGTGAGTATGGCTTGTTGTGAAGCAGTTTGGTTGCGAAATCTCTTCAGTGAGTTGTTTGGGCATGTTCTAGATACCACCGTGATACTCTGTGATAACTAGAGTGGGATTCTATTATTCGAGAATCCTGTGTTCCAGGATCGATCCAAGCATATTGATATCAAGTACCACTTTATCCAGGATATGGTACAGCGTGGCACTGTAAGGCTCGATCATATAGGAACTGATGAGAAGGTCGTAGATATTCTCACAAAGCCCTTGGGGAAGGTCAAGTTCCTAACCTTCCGTGAGAATATTGGTATCGTGGAACGACCTTATGTTGAGGCTCCTGTTGGAAGATGAGCTTTGGGAAATCTGGGGGGCTTTGGGGATAGCTTCTCGAAGTTCTAAGAAACCACAGGGCTAGGCTTGCCGAACCTTGTTGGTGTGCTTCTACCCCACTGTTATGATGATTGAGTTGGTTCACCTCTCATGATATGTGTCCCGTATGCATCCAACCCATTGAGTTCAGAGCTAATGGGAAGTACCTCTCATTTGGCCAATGAGGTGGGAGAATCTAGAGACTAGTAGCAAAGACTGATGGACGCATCAGAGATTTCCATACTCTATATCTAGGATGGCACAGTCCAACCACTTGATCCGGGATCAAGTATAGTGAGCTTTTGGACCTCTAACTGACTTCGGGTTAGGTAAACCAACTTCAGGTTGGTATGAGACTCTTTCTGAGGCCTATAGAGGTTTCAAACCTATGGGTTGAATCTGTTAGCCGGGAATCATGTATTTGTGACTGACCTACTTCTATTCTGAAATAAAGAAGCCAACAAAGGAAGTTATGGTGGGATGGCACACGATGTTTGAATTTCCCAGGTGTATGGAGTTCTCCCTAGTTGAAAGGGAGTGTTAATTTTTGGACAAATAAGTCCAAACTCCATGTTGTGATGCTCAGAAAAATATGCCACTATTTTTACTGGACTCCTCTTTCGGAGTGGTGCAAGATCAATCTAAAGATCATCTTGATCCGATGAGCAGAACATTTATTTTGATTTATTCAAAATATGTGCAGTTCAGTCTGAAGGTTTTGTGCCCCAGCGGTTGCGTCACACACCCTCATTGATGGATATATATTGGTCAATGTTGGATGAAATTTTCACTCATCTCATCCTCACAAATTTCTCTCTCCTCATCTGATTGGTTCAATCCTTGGAGGCTCTTCTCTTCACACGTGGGAAATTTCAGCAAGCAACACATTTATGTTTTCGGCCTAGGGTTTCTGCAGCAGCGTTGAACATCATTGAATTTGGTCAACGCAAGGTCAAACAAACTTGAAACTCTTCCAAACTTTCGATTTTCAAAATCTGAATTTTTTGGCACTATTCTCGAGGCTAGACATTGACTTTGACTTGGCTGCGTTGACCTAGATGCTGCTGCTATTTGCGTTGACCATTGACTGACAACGTTGAAATTTGGGTTGATTGTTTTGGATATCCTAGAGGGTTGTGTGACACTTCTGGTTGGCTGACCATATTAAGACTTTTATGGTTGAAGCATCTTGCTGACTGCCGTAATGCACCAACACACATATATTTTGGCTTGCCTTTTGTTGATCTATTGGTATGTTCTATAAACATTTTACTTTATTGTTTCTGTGATTGATGACTACTATTGGGATAAATTAAAGTTGAATCAAGAATAAAACATCTACAAAAATTTACAAGAATGAAGGAACATGGATGCCAAGTTTGAAGAAGCTTTTCATTTTTGGGGAAAACAACCACATGTCACTTTCACTACTGTTTACACTTTTTGTGGAGGTGGTTGCCACTAGAGCAGGCAGGTCTTGTGATTTCATCATTCGTACTTCGAATTTCTAATATCATCTTTTATTTACTTTATTTATGTTATAGCACTTTGTATTAAAGTTTAAAGATAAGCCTCATATTTTGTATGAGATTGTAATAAATTTTTAGAACAGATTCACTCCTTTTGTGGATATGTCAGTATTATGTTTTTTGTATACATGTGACAAAACTCTATGAAGAAAAGGTTCGTGGTTTTAGAATCTTTTTCTCATATGATCAGTGTACTTTTCAGTGAAAGAAATTGTAAGAATATTTTGAGGACTTATTACCTACTTGATGTGTGTATTGTTAGTTTTTACATGTGTTTCCATATCTCATCTTCTTCAGTGCAGTTTGTAATTCTAGATGTTGTTGTATGTTTTTATCAGTCCCTTGATATGTTTATGTGTTTTATCAACTTTTATTTGTCTCACACATTGAGCTTTCTTGATGAAATAGAAAATGTAAAGAGCATCACTTATGATAGTTACCTTCCATGATATTTTAGTAAGAATATTGTAAGTCTAGACATAACCTTATCTTGTTGAAATAGTGTCAACTTGCTCCTTGTGTTATTTTATACCAAAAGCAGTGGATTTCTGCCTTGTAGACCCACTATCTCTTCTTCTATTTTCACACTCTCTTCCATCCATAGGCTACAAACTTAATTTTCTGCTACTACATCAGGACTCAATACCTTCATTAGTGTGACAGTGAACTTGAATGAAATCCCTTTTTAGTGATTGAGGGTTTAAACCACATACCAATCTTATAATCCAAATCATTAAATTGACTTAGAGCTTAGAATGTGTCTGGTCAGGCACTACAAGTAGTCCAAGTGCCGATTCCAACGCTAACATCTTTTGGTGCGTCGGCCGGGAAACAAAGTCCTTGAAATGAAGTATTCTCCCAAATCTCTTGTTTTTAATTGCTGATAATCAATTCTTGATGGTGAAAAAGAATTGGTGACTTGAAGAAGACTACAAATTAGTTCACCTGGCGACTCCACAAAGAGGAAGAGGGGTTTTAAGGCCTCCTACTACAAGGAGAAATCAGAGATCACCTACTGTGACTCCAGTTGCTGACCCAGAAAAGATCATTAAAGATAGAAACTTAAAACAAAGTTCAGTTGAAGCCACATCTCAGTCACTAAATAAATTGCACAAAAAGTACATTCCAAAGCAAAAGGTACCTTCATCTACTTTAGAAGAAAAAGAAGTTTTAGTTTCAAAAGATTCTGCTGAAAAATATCAAGTTGAAACTACTTCCCTAGAAAATAAAGTAGATGGGCTTAGCTGAAAGTTTTTCTCACTCATCATTTAGTAAATCTGAGATAAGTACTATTGCATTCAAAGAGGAAAAAACAAATGTTTTAAGTGTGAATAAGGAATCAAAAGAGTTTGTGCTGACAGAAGGGGAGTTAGAACAAGTATTGGAAATTACACCTTTTCTTGATAGGGATGTTTTGAGTGAAGAAGATTTTTAAACCATTTTAAATTTCCTTCAAACTCATCCCGAATACCAGTCTTTTATTACCCCTTAGCAAGATTATTTTCCTTTGTCTCAAAATCCAACTGTTGGGTCATCCTCTTCTCATCCACCAGAAGGGGGTGTTCTTGAAGGCCTCACTTTCAACTTATCTGACTTTCTAGCTCAATAAAATAAAGTTTAATTTACCTCATCCCCTCAAGAGACAACATTTGAATCTGATTCTTCTGTAGAAGGTGAATTCAAGACGTCCTCTTTTCATCTCTTTGAAAATCCACTGTTTTCAGTCCCAAAGCTTGAAGAATTAGCCCAAGATTTCCAATTTTCTGTTTTCCTAAATCAGATTCAAAATCCACAAATTGTAATTCCTAATTCCCAAACAGGTACATCAACTAGTCATCCATCAACTGTACATCAGCAAACCATGGCTCAACCTACCCTTACAAGGATGTAGCAGATAGTGGCTACAAGATATGCACCACTTGCTGTTCCTCAACCTTTGCATCCTCTTGCTCAAGGGGATTACCTGAAATATCTTCCAAAATACACCGGGGATGGAGAAGGAGTTTCTGTTGAGGAACATTTGGTTGCTTTCTATAGTTATGCTAACAACCAGAACATTGAACATGAAGATGTCTAGTCAAGAATCTTTGTTTAGAGCTTGGATGTAGAAGCTCATAAATGGTTTAGAAGTTTGCCACCAAACTCAATAAAAAGAATAGATGAATTGGAGGAATTATTTGTGAAGAAATGGGGTGATAGGAAAGACTATGTGTACTACCTTTAAAAATTTGGAACTCTGAAAAAGAAGATGGATGAGTCATTGGCCGATTTTACAAAGAGGTTTAATAAAATTTATGAGAAAATTCCTGAAGAAATTAAGCCTCCTGAGACTATAGCTATGATAAATTTTGCAAATGCTCTAGATTCTGAGTTTGCTTTATGGTTAAGGGCTGAGAAATCACAGACATTGATGGATATGCAAGAGGATGAAATTGGAGTGCAATCTAATCTTATGGCTTCAAATAAATTAAAAATGGAAGAGGAGAAAGCAACAAAAGAAAAAAAGAAAATGAAAGAAGAAAAACCTTCTTCCTCTAAATCTCTTACAAAAGAAGACAATATTGATAAAATCTCTAATTTGATCAAGGAAATTGCCTCTAAGATGAAAAAATTAGAGTTAGAAAACAAACCAGCTGCTAGAGCCAATCAAAATGAAGCCAATAGAAATCAGGCTCCCTTCATAAGACCTTTTTAGCCTAAAATTTTTTTACAGTGCCCAAGGAGGAACGCTGATGATAAAAAAGTTCAGCCTCCTCTGAATAATTTTGCTGAAGAGGAGCAACAAGAACATGATGAAGAAAATGAAGAAATAAACCTTGAAGGAGAAACATCACAGTCAACCTGTTTGAATTTGCAAGAATATGAAGATCAGTCAAGGATATATTTCTTTTCAGACAAAGAGAATGCTCAAATTTATGCACAAAATGATAAAAAGCAACAAGAATATCAAAACATAAATGATCCTTTGAGTCTAAAGTTCCTGTTAAACAACCTCAACAAAAACCAAATTGAGACAAACAAGTTGCCAAATAAAAGGCCAAATTCAGTGATGTTCCTCCACCTCAAAATTGTGCCCCAATTATCAAAATCACTACAAAAAATAAAGAATTAGCCCCAATTTATTTCAAATTCAAATCAAAACTGAATAAACTTAAAATTCCTGTCTGACTTCTGGAATTGTTGAAAAATCCAACATACAAAGAGTCTTTCAAAAGTCTGTTACAACCACCTCTAGCCCCTGATTCAGTCAATATTGAGGATGAACATCATAATATTTATTTAGACTACCATGTACAAGACCAAATTGATGATAATTCACCACCTTTATACCTATCAGTCAATATACATGACAAATTACTGCATAATTTTCTATTAGATTTTGAGGCTTCTCACAATATAATGCTAAAGAAAGTGATGGATGAATTAGGATTAGAAATCACCAAGCAATACCATGACCTCTACACCTTTGATTCCAAAAAAAAAACGTGTTTAGGAGTGATTAAGGACTTGGTTTTTTCTCTTACCCAGCTTCCTATGAAAAGATTAGTGATGGACATCGTAGTTGCAAACATACCTTCTAGATTTGGGATGCTGATTTCCAGATCTTGGTCTAAAAAATTGGGAGGCACCCTCCAGATGGATATGTCATATGCCACAATCCCTATGTTTGGAGGCGAATTCAGAAGTTTGTATAGGGAAACCCAAATGGCATATATTATTAGTGATCAACAAAATCCTTCAAATCATCCTATATATACTGAAGAGAAAGAATTGGGGTCATCCATATTACACCTTGCTGCTGATGATAAAAATTTCCAGCGTGAAATAAGTAAAAAACAACACTTTCAAGGTACAAATGTGCAACATTTAGAGGGAGGACAGATCTGGAAATTGTACTTTGATGGAGCCTCATCAAGAGAAGGATTAGGAGCTGGTATAGTCCTCATTTATCCCACTCAACAAAAGGTAACTATATCATATAAACTGCAATTTTCTATGACTAATAACACTGTTGAATATGAGGCACTTGTGTTGGGTATGAAGGTAGCGAAAGAATTGGGAGATGAGAAGCTAGTTGCTTTTTGTGATTCTGAATTAGTGATTAGGTAGGTGAGAAACAACTACCAAGTGAAAAATTCCAAATTGAAGAATTATAGGAATGAAGCGTGGGACTTTATTGAGCATTATTTTTCAGCATTTAATGTGAATTTTTTCACTAGAGAGGAAAATCAAATCGTTGATTCACTAGCTATTGCTACCAGTAATTTTAAAGTTCCTCTAGATGTCAAGCTAGCATATGATGTCCAAATTAAAAAAAGACCTTCTATTCCTGATAACATCAAATACTGGAAATTATTTGACAATGACAAAGAAATTCAAAAAAATTTAGAGTATGTTGAAGAGTTTGCAAACATACAAATTGATGATGAGCAGGGCATTGCTGAAAATTAAAACAACAAGCCTTTCAAAAAGACCATGGCTGGGAAAACATTATAGACCTGAAAAACAACTATATTCCTAAAGGCCTAGTTCCTTTAGAAAGAATGTTTGACAATAATGATGTTTTCTCAAAGCCTGAAAATAAAGTTTATGGAGGGAGTACAATTGACTATAATATTTGTACAAAAGATCACCCAAAATTAGTCAAAGTTTCTAAATTTTTTTTCTCTTGAAACGAGAACAAAATATATTGAGCTGCTGAAACAATTTGCAGATATTTTTGCAATGTATTACAATGAGTTGAAAACCTATGATAGAGGTATAATGGAGCACAAAATTCCTTTGAAAGTAGATGCAAAACCTGTAGCACAAAAAATTAGGCATATCAATCCCATGCTACTGCCTATAATTGAGAAAGAAATCAGAAATTATGGGAAGCAAAAATAATTCTGCCTTTGAGATATTCTAATTAGGTAGCTAATATAGTCCTGGTTTGGAAAAAGAATGGCGAGATAAGAATTTGTGTCGATTTTCACAATCTGAATCGGTGTTCATAGAAGCATAACTATCCATTACCCAAGATGGATTATGTTCTGCAGAAAATTATAGGATCCAAAAGATTGTCAATGATAGATGGATTTTCAGGCTATAATCAGATTTCAGTTGATAGACAAGACAGAGAAAAGACAACATTTACCACACCCTGGGGTACCTTCATGTACAAAAAAATTCCATTTGGTCTAATGAATGCAGGCGCAACATTTTAGCGGGTAATGGATACTTCCTTTGCGGGAGAAAAAGACATATTTTTTAGTCGTATATTTGGATGACATTACAGTCTATTCAAGCATCTAGATGATGATGATCTGACTGGAGGTCTAGTTAATGGTCATTTTCTTAAAAAATTCTTTGTTTAATAAGTCAGTTGAGTCATTTCATTGTAAATATCCAGTGTAATGTGTTAATAAAATTCCATGCCCAATGGTACTTGTGTCTATAAATATTATCAGTCTTGAGTCTAGTTAGTCAAAGTTTAGTCCTAGTCATAATTTCCAAGAAGTCTTCTGAATTTTGAAAGTTGTAAGGCACTCAGTCTACAGTCCTTGAAGCCTCACAGGGAGGAATGCATCCCCAGTAAGACCCACTGTTAGAACTGTCAATGTTGATAGTGTGATCGCCATTGTATCACTGTTTCAAAATTTTCTTATGTCCTAGCCTATGTCGAATTTTGAATAATTTTAAATAAAGGTAAAAAAGAGTCTCAAAACCAAAATACTTTAAGTCTATAGGTGGTATTAGTGTCTTAGGTTCATAAAAGAAGTTAAAATCACTATTTTAACTTAGGTTAGTGTCGAAGGCTATTGGTCATCTTGGTAATAAAATTACAATTTCTCTTTCTGGGATAATAGTTACCTCTATTTAAGTTTCATTGTTAACATAGTGATATAATGGAGGGTAGCTATTTCTTCAAATTGAAGGCCAAATTACTAACATAGTGAAAAGAGCCGCTATTTCTTTAGGAACATGTTTCCATCGCTAACACAGTGAAAAGTGCAGCTATTTCACTGAAATTTGGTTATATTACAATACATAAGTAAAGGTAGCTATTTCTCAGGCATATAGGAGTTGCAAAGAAGATTTTCAGAGAAAGGACCATTCCTGTTTGAAGATGGCCTCCTATGTTATAAAAATTCTTATTCTTTTAAACAAGATAAATATTTTTTGACGTAAGAGAATTATTTTAGATCAATGGTTATATTATCAATGCAACTGACCTATATCTACCCTACTAAATTGAAGAAGAGATCATGGTACAAGGTATCAATTATTAATGATGTTGTGGAGTGTTATGCGTTATGGGGTGGCTTGGTGCTTGTATTCAAATTATTTCAAATTGTGCCATTACTCCATACCATGATTAGAGGCGTTGAATCAAAGGGGTGAGTTTAATGTTCTCTTGACCGAGGTTCTCTGTGCAAGCCACAACTAACATAAGTCACTTCTTCCAGCAAACAATTTAGCATTTCAAGGCAAGAAAGCAAGGCTCTGTGTAGGGTTTTGCATCCATATTGAATAGTTGTGTGTTTACATGGAGTCTAGCTGTTGAAAAGTATGGGAAAGGGTGGTAATGTCAATAGGTCCGAGCCAGAAAAAACCAGGTTTGTTGATGCTAGGGCCAAACCTCAATTTAATTATGCTGGATGGTATAAATTTCTACAGACATTTTCTGGAGAAAATGTGGCCTTAGCTCAGGCATTTTTCGAGAGATTTGATGGTGAGAAGGTCAAGCTAGGGAACAATACTTTCAAGATCTCTGAAGCCATCATAGCCCGTGCTACTAAAACCTCTGCCACTAGTGAACGCTGGTTCAAGAATAAAATTCTACCCACATAAGTAAGTCTCTACCTTAAACCTGAACATGTCAATGTTAAATGGAATCCGACTGCACATATTTCCTGTTTTAAGGCTGAATGGAAACATGTGATCACCACTGTTCAATGCTACATTACATGTGAGGGTAGGTTATCCTCTTTACACCATTATCAAATGATATTTATTTCTCATATTTCAGGTGATAAACCTATGAACTTACCCTATTTCCTATTCAAATCCTTGCTCAAGATGTCCTTAAAACTGCAGAAGATCCCTCACTATCCTTTGCACAACCTATGCCATAGGGGTTTGATTAAAATTTTGATTGTATACCACCTTAAAAAGAAGAGGACCACCTGGGATAAGTTCCTAACAGAGGAAGGGTTTGGTAGTGTAAACTCTAGGAGAAGGGTAGTGAGGCCCAAGAAACAAGTTTCTCATGAAAAAAATAGTGCAAATCCTATTCTAAATAGTTCACAGCCAAACCCTATCCATTAATCAAATTTCTTCCCAGTTGACCCTTCCTCCATGTCAATCAAAAGGCAAACTAGAAGCTCGAATAAGAAATCTGGAGGCCCTATGCCTATGCCAACAATACAACTAGTCAATGAAGCCCATATCAACAGTTCACCAGTGAGTAGTTCACCTACGGACCTCAAACCTTAAGGTCATTCATGGAGGAATATAAGAAGAAATTGAAGCAGAAAAATGCTATGCCTCCTAAAAATTGTGTCAAAAGATAGGGAACAAACAACTTCCTCTTCAAGAGGCAAACCTAGGAAAAATCTCCTCATTGTAGAAGAGCTTTCAAAGGAAGTCAACCTTGGAGTTCTAACTTCTAAGCCTGCTTTTCCTCTAGAGGAAGTCAACCCTGGAGAAAAGAGATCAAACCATGCTACTAAAACAGCTCAGCAAACTTGACGCATCAACACTGAAAGGTCTGTCAACTATAGTCGTGGTCTGTCGAACTTCCCTTTGAAACCTTGTTTCTTATTATCAATTTCGGTCTACTTTCTCCTTTTTATGAAGTTATTATCAATTTCGAAGAAATTGATAAAAACTATATTCCGCAACTTCCACTAATATTAAACATTTGGGTTTTAAATCTATTCTCCATGTGCTATAACCAGAACTTTATAAACGTACAAAATTTATAATTACTCGTGGCCCTGGACCCCACCTCCTCTGTCAACGGACCAATCAACACACTCTTCGTACCTTGGTTAACTTCTATGCATCTTCGTTCAACGACCACCCCATGATGCGCCTGCCCCAGATCGACGGCTCGAAGTGATTTCGCTTGGCGTCCACGTACTGACGTTAACGCGCGAAATCGATACGGAAAGGTGGTTTTTTGGATGGTCCACTCCGCCACGTGTCAGTTTCTCTGTGGATTCGCTGCCCACTCTACGGATACCACTTATGGTCAGAAGGCGGTGCGGAAATGGGGAAATCCACTCTCCAAATCCACTCACGAGTTTCCACAGTGTTTAACCAAAGTTAATGCGGGTTACGTTCTCCTTCGCATTCGTTAACTCCGGGTTCCGACACGGGTTACTCAATAGAATTTATTGTAATTAGACAATAGGTGGGTTTATCTCTTAATAAGCGGGTTTAATACCTCAAGGTTAATCTCAGTTATAATCTCCGATTAACGATAAACCAAAATAGTCTCGTTACACGGAAATTTGTTAATATGAACCAGAAGTCTCAACACAGACCTCGCCTGCATGTGGGTGAATTTGCAGGGATATCCAACAATTTCATATACAGAGTTAAATCACTTCGCAGTCAAACAAAGTCCTTCACAGTTTCTAACTTAGACAAATTTGGAAATCAACGAGAACCGGAGTCTATTCAACCGGAAGAAATTTATCAATACACAGAATCTACTACTGCCCTCTCTCTCCCCCCCTCCCCCTGCTTATATCCGAGGGATTACATTTATATATATCAACATATGTCCTTTCGGTTCCTCTGTGGGGACCGTTTAGGAAAATCAAACGCTTAAGTACAATTATTCAACTACTGAATATGACAGATGGATCGAATCCAAATCTCTTCGACTTCTACAACTCTAACTAATCTAATAAAAAAAACAGTCAGCTGAGGTATTGACACCTAGCTATTACAATTTGATAGATTTTGAACCCTCCTAGCCACAACATGTGGACAAGACCTCCTACATTGCTGGCTAGTGTCTAATGCCCCTGCATCAGACTCCTGAGGGTAATCTTCTTCATGGGCTCCTGTCCATGAGCTCTTCCACTGATCTGCCTATCTTCTGCAACATTTCTTCAGTCATCCAAGTGGAATCTTCCTCTGGATTATCCTTCCATTTGATCAAGTACTGAAAGTACTCTTGTCCTCTGGTCCTTCTGAACACTCTCTTGTCCAATATCTTCTTTGGTTGCAATGGCTGTGTTGTAGGTAGCTGTTCTTTCCACTCAACCTGTTCCTTGTCTTCTGATCTGTCCTCTGCACCATCATCTTCATACTTGTATAAATCTGCAACATTAAAAATGGGAGATATTCCAACATCAGGTGGCAATTCAATCTCATAAGAATTTGCAGAAAACTTCCTAAGTATCTTGCATGGCCCAATCTTTTTGAACTTCAATTTGTTGTACTGCTTCTTTGGGAACCTCTCCTTCCTCAAGTGTGCCAAAACCAAGTCTCCTACTTCAAAGTGAACTTATTTTCTACGCAAGTCTGCCCTGTTTTTGTATCTGATGTTGTTTCCTTGTAGTTTCTGTTTCACTTGTTCATGTATGGCCTGGATCTCTGAAGCAAATTCCTCATCATCTGCACTCCTTAGCTCTGCTCTTCCCAGATTTCTTAACTCTGATATTCCTTTGGGGTGCATTCCATAAACAATATGAAATGGACTCTGCCCAGTGCTTCTGTTTGGTGAGTCATTGTATGCATATTCTGCTTGGGGAAAAATATGATCCCACTTCTTGGGATGCTCTCCTGCAAGACTTATTAACAAATTTCCTAGACTCCTATTCACTACCTCAGTTTGTCCATCAGTCTGAGGATGATAAGCTGAGCTGAAACTCAGTTTGGTACCAAGTTTCTTCCACACTGTCCTCCAAAAGTGACCCACAAATCTAGTGTCTCTTTCTGAAACAATATGTTGAAAATGCAGCAAGATGATGGAGCTTAGTGAAATGAAGTCGCCTTCACTAAGTGGGCCCGCAGGCAAATTCTGGTGCAAAATCTATTTTTAGACTATGTCTATTTTTAGACATATGGAGCATGGTTCGGGGATTCCAGTTTGAGATTATTGGAGCATTGGTCATGTTGGTAAAAATAGATGAGACTTTATTTTTTAGGTCGAAGAGGTCGAAGCCTATTTTTAGACTGCCTCTCCTTAAAATAGGGAAGTCAAATATTATTTACCCTTAATAATATTTAGACTCTAAACAACAGTTTACTCTCTTGAAGCACTTCAGTTCGAGCCTTGGAAGTGGCTCATGCATCTGACAGAGAAATTACGCTATTCCTAGGGTTTGATGGCATCATGCATGGTTGACTTCAGTTAGGACTTCAGTGGTAGAAGTTTGGTGGAGTTAATGAGACAACTAGTGGAGTTGTGTTCTGTTTATTTTAGTTGAACTGGTTGAGATTAGTTTAAATAGCTAATCAATTAGTTATGAGTGGAGTGAATTAAATATTATTTAATTCATTAAGTAGTAACTCATTATTCAACTCAAGAACACATCAGTTCACTACAGTGCATGATCAGTTCAGTGGAGACCAGTGAAAGAGATAGATGAAAGGGTGGAGTTAGATATCAGTGGCGACATCAGTTGTGCATGAGATTTTCACCACACTTTTCCCATGATGATTGCGCTGTCAAGCCAAGGAGATTCGAACCTTGGATCTCTATATAGACAGGTCTGGATTGCGCAATAGAGGAAAGGCAATTGGCAGTGAGTTTTGAACCAGTAACCTGTTCAAAACTGAGCTAGATTGTGTGTGACTTTATGAGAAAGTACTGAGTACTTGTGAGGAGTATTGTACTGAGTTTGTTACATGATTTCTCCATTATAATATACACAATAGTTGTGGGGTTTTCAGCTATAAGCTTTCCCCATACATATTGTGTTAATGTGTATGATGATTTGATGTGTTATCGCTTGATTTTATTTCCGCATGTTTGATGATCTGAGTGGAAGACATTATGTGTTGCATATAAATTCGAATTGTATGTGATCAGGATAGTCTCGGTGGATAATTAATCATTATTCAGCAAATTTCTACACAATACTCCTGGGCAACCCATGCAATCTAACAACTTCTTTGAAAAACAAGTTAGCAACATGGGTGGCATCACTAGTTTTATAACATGAAATAAAATGTGCCATTTTGGAGAATATATCCACCACAAAAAATATTGCATCATTCTCTCTCTGAGTCTTGGGAAACCCTAGAACAAAATCCATACTCACCATGTCCCAAGGCCTGTCTGGAATAGGCAAGGAAGTGTACAATCCTGTATTCTGGCTCCTTCCTTTGGCATATTGACAAATCTTGAAATTCTTCACAAAATTTTCCACTTCTGCTCTCATCTTGGGCCAGAAATAAAAGTGACTCAACTGCTCATAAGTCTTGTCAGTACCAAAGTGTCTAGCAAGTCCACCACTATGTTTCTCCTTAATCAAATTTTCTCTCATGGAACATTTTGGTATACACAGTTGTTTCTTTCTGAATAACAAGTCTTCCTGCAAAAAAAAATCTAGCCACTGACTTCTATCTATTAGAACAAGGTTACTACATGCTTCAAATGCTTATTTAAAATCAGGATCTGTTTTATACAATTCTTTGAGAAAATCGAATCCTGCAACTTGAAAATTAGTCTCTTGAACAAGCAAATGTCTCCTACTCAAAGCATCAGCTACTTTATTGGCTTGGCCACTTATATGTTTCAAAACAAAATTAAAACTTTGGAGATATTCAACCCATTTAGCATGCTTATGTTTCAACTTGGGCTGCTGTACAATATACTGCAAAGCATGATTGTCAGAATATAATACAAATTCCCTGGACATCAAATAATGTCTCCACTTCTTTAGTGCCTGAACGATTGCATAGAATTCCTTCTCATAAGAGGAATACTTTCTCCTGGTGTCATTCAGCTTTTCACTGAAATATGCCACAGGCCTATCATCCTGACTCAACACAGCTCCAATGGCTTCCCCACTGGCATCACATTTCACTTGAAATGGTTTAGTAAAATCAGGCAGAATCAAAACAGGCTTCTCTGTTATCTTTTGCTTCAATAGTTTAAAACTTCTTTCTGCTTCCGCAGTCCACTTAAATGATTGTTTACTCTTCTTTATGGTCTCAACCATGGGTGCATTAATCTTGGTGAAGTTTCTTATAAAATTTCTATAAAAACTAGCAAGTCCATGGAAACTTCTTACTTCAAAAACATTCCTGGGTGAAGGCCACTCCACAATTGCCTTAACCTTTTCTGGGTCCATTTTCAATCCTTCTGCAGAAACAACAAAACCCAAATACACCAACTCTTCCTTCATGAATGAGCATTTCTTCAAATTTATCAGCAGTTTCTCTTGGTGAAGCTTCTTCAACACATGATTAAGATGCCTTAAATGTTCTTCTTTAGTTCTGCTGAAAACTAATATATCATCTAAATATACTATCACAAATTTCCCAATAAATTCTTTCAATACCTCATTCATAAGTCTCATAAAAGTTCTTGGTGCATTTGACAACCCAAAAGGCATTACCATCCATTCATACAGTCCTTCATTTGTTTTAAAGGCAGTTTTCCACTCATCACCCTCTCTTATTCTAATCTGATGGTATCCACTCTTCAAATCTGTCTTTGAGAAATATTTAGCACCACTCAAACAATCCATTAGATCTTCAATTCTGGGCAAAGGGAATCTGTACCTGATTATGATCTTATTAATTGCTCTGGAATCAGTACACATCCTCCAGCCTCCATCCTTCTTTGGGCTGAAAACTACTGGTACTGCACATGGACTCAGACTTTCTCTAATTAGTCCCTTGTCCACCAATTCCTGTACTTGTCTCCTGATTTCTTCATTTTCCTTGGGAGTCATTCTGTAGGCTACTTTATTTGGTAGATTTGAACCAGGGATAAAATCTATCTGATGGTTGATCTTCCTCACAGGTGGCAGCTCATCAGGTAAATCATCCACAACAATGTCACAGTAATTGTCTAACATCTCTTGTATCTCTACTGGTAAATCAGAAATCTTTGTAGAAGTAAGGAATACTTTAGGCTTGCAAACTAAATCAAAGCTTACCTCTTCCTCTTCTATCTGCTGCAGATACTCCTTCTCGCTCAGCAACAAGGTCTTTTGATCAATCACTCTGCTAGATGGCTCTCCTTCTTCCATGGGTATCAATGTATGGTGTACCCAATCTTTGAAGAACTTGTAAGTGTTCTTCTTGCCATCATGAATTGCTGCTCTATCAAATTGCCAAGGTCTACCCAGCAGTATATGACACACATCCATGGGCATTACATCACACAAAACTTTGTCCTTGTACCTGCCCATTTGCAGCTCTATTTCACACTGTTCTTTTACAACCAGCTGGTGCCCTTTATGCAGCCAGGACACCCTGTAGGGAGTTGGATGCTCCCTAGTCTTCAACTTCAGCTTCTCTATTACCTCAGTGGAAACCAGATTGTCTGTGCTGCCACTATCAATGACTAGCTGGCAGCATTTCCCTTGGACCTTGCAGATGCTCCTAAACAAAGTCTTCCTTTGTGCAGGTTCAGTGACTTATTTGGCTTGCTTCAACAGGACCTTATTTACCACCAAGGATTCTCCCCTCTCTGGAAGAATTTCTTCTTCAATTTCTACTTCTTCTCCAGCCTGGGCAACAACAACATTCCTTGGACCAACACCCACATTCTCTGGACATTCATAGTGCTTGTGTCCCACTTGCTGACATCTATAACACCTCAATTCTCTGCCTCTGCCTCCTCTTCCTTTTCCTCTGTAAGAACCCCTTCTGCCCCTTACATCATCCTCTGTAGATGCATTCTGAGGTGAGCTACTATTAGCTCCATCCTTGGGTGTAGCAGGCTTTCCTCTACCACCCTGACTTCCCTTTCCACGGAAAGTACCTCTCTTCTTGGCAGACTGCTTCCTCAGGAGTTTCTCTTCTGCTTTCAAGGCCATCTGATAGGCCTCTTCTACTGTCTTGGGAGACAGAAGACCAATCTCATCTTGAATCTCCAATCTGAGACCATTCACATATCTGGAAGTCTTCTCTGGTGTGTCTTGGAATTGCCCAGCTCTTATACTTACTCTGTAGAATTCCTCTTTGTACTCTTTTACTATCAACAACCTCTGTCTCAGGTTCTGCATTTGCCTATACAATGTCAGCTGGTAATCACCAGGCATGAATTTACCTTTTAATTTGGCCATCATTCTGGTCTAGCTCTTGATAGGTTGCTTGCCAACTCTCCTCCTTTCTTCCTGCACTCCATCCCACCAAAGTGCAGCATGTCCTTTCAGCTTTGTTACTGCAAACTTAACCTTCTTGTCTTCACTTATCTCTTCATAATCGAAGCATTTATTCATTTCATTCATCCAGTCTACTAGTTCTTCTGGATTCAGTCCCCCTGCATAACTCGATACTTCAATCCTGGGCTTAACTGCAGATCCCAGAACAGTTCTCAAGAGCCTCAAGTCAGGAGGAATTTCAACATTCTCTTCTGCTTCTTCTGTCTCAGGCTCGCTGATGTCTTCAGGATCTCTGGGTTGTCTGCGTTCCATGGCATCTATTCTGGCCTCGACCCTCTGCAACATTCCCAACACCTGTGCGTTGGCTACAAGTCTCCTTCTGCCAGCACCTCTTCCAACTCGGATTGCCATGTCAGCAAAACAACTCCACAACACGCTCTGATACCACAAATGACGCAGCAACACTGAAAGGTCTATCAACTATAGTCGTGGTCTGTTGAACTTCTCTTTGAAACCCTGTTTCTTATTATCAATTTTGGTCTACTTTCTCCTTTTTATGAAGTTATTATCAATTTCAAAGAAATTGATAAAAACTATATTCCGCAACTTCCACTAATATTAAACATTTGGGTTTTAAATCTATTCTCCATGCGCTATAACCAGAACTTTATAAACGTACAAAATTTATAATTACTCGTGGCCTTGGGCCCCACCTCCTCTGTCAACGGACCAATCAACACGCTCTTTGTACCTTGGTTAACTTCTATGCATCTCCGTTCAACGACCACCCCACGATGCGCCTGCGCCAGATCGACGGCTCGGAGTGATTTCGCTCGGCGTCCACGTACTGACGTTAATGCGCGAAATCGACACGGAAAGGTGGTTTTTTTGGATGGTCCACTCTGCCACGTGTCGTTTTCTCTGTGGATTCACTGCCTGCTCTACGGATACCACTTACGGTCAGAAGGCGGTGCGGAATTGGGGAAATCCACTCTCCAAAACCACTCGCGGGTTTCCATAGTGTTTAACCAAAGTTAATGCGGGTTACGTTCTCCTTCGCATTCGTTAACTCCGGGTTCTGACACAGGTTACTCAATAGAACTTATTGTAATTACACAATAGGTGGGTTTATCTCTTAATAAGCGGGTTTACTACCTCAAGGTTAATCTTGGTTATAATCTCCGATTAACGATAAACCAAAATAGTCTCGTTACACGGAAATTTGTTAATATGAACCAGAAGTATCAACACAGACCTCGCCTGCATGTGGGTGAATTTACAAGGATATCCAACAATTTCATATACAGAGTTAAATCACTTCGCAGTCAAACAAAGTCCTTCACAATTTCTAACTCAGACAAATTTGGAAATCAACGAGAACCGGAGTCTATTCAACCGGAAGCAATTTATCAATACACAGAATCTACTACTGCAATCTCTCTCTCCCTCTGCTTATATCCGAGGGATTACATTTATATATATATCAACATATGTCCTTTCAGTTCCTCTGTGGGGACCGTTTAGGAAAATCAAACGCCTAAGTACAATTATTCAACTACTGAATATGACAGATGGATTGAATCCAAATCTTTTCGAATTCTACAACTCTAACTAATCTAATAAAAAAAATATTTAGCTGAGGTATTGACACCTAGTTGTTACAATTTGATAGATTTCGAACCCTCCTAGCCACAACATGTGGACAAGACCTCCTACATTGCTGGCTAGTGTCTAATGCCCCTGCATCGAAACTCATCCAAGCTAGGTTACTTCACTCAGAGAATCCACTCTCTCACAGGTTTTACTATCTCTTAAGAAAGGAAAAAATAAAATATCATAGGTTGTCATAGAGGAAGAGCCTACTTTAGCTCAACTAGTTTCCTCCATTGGCTCTTCAGTCAAGAAGAGGAAGAAGACTGTGATATATTCATACTCTTATGAATATAGAAGTGACCCTAAATATACAGAATCAGAGTATGAGGAAGGAGAATCTATCAGGTTCATGCATGGAGGTAAAAGGTCAAAGTTCATTCCAAATCCCTACATCCATAGACCTCATACCAAGCCCAACAATAAACTCAGACTAAACAGTAAGTTGATTACTAATCATGCATTGAGAGATGAGATAATTAATATTGATGAGAGTCCAGAAGAAAAAGGCTCATCCAAATAGAAACACAGAGGAAGAGGTCAGAAAAGAGAGTGACTAAATTTGAGGCCATTAGGATTTTTGCCTCTATTTTAGACCTATGAAGAATGAAGGAACATGGTTGCCTTTGAAGGAGCTTTTCATTTTTGGGTTAATTTTCTATGTTTTCGGATATAACTACTTTTTCAGCAAAGGTAGCTATTATTTTCGAATATTAGCATATGATGAAAAGAAGTTACTTTTTGGTTTATTATCATAATGGTGACATCAAAGCAGGTGAAGTGGAGGATATTTCTGTTATGATAGATGCTGCCAAGTGTCAATGATCAAGCCTCCTCCTAAATTTCTGGGTTCTGTTTTGCACATTTTGGGGAAAACAACCACATGTCAATTTCACTACTATTTACACTTTTTGTGGAGGTGGTTGCACCAGAACAGAGGAGAAGCCTTCCAATAGATTGCCACATCATTCAACCACTTTGAATTTCTAGCCATCATGTTGTTTAATTTATTTATGTTATAGCACTTTGTATTAAATTTTAAAGATAAGCCTCATCTTTTGTATGAGATTGTAATAGCTTTTTAGAATGGATTCACTCCTTTTGTGGAGATGTCAGTATTATGTTTTTTGTATATATGTGACAAAACTAGATGAAGAAAAGGTTCGTGGTTTTAGAATATTTTACTAATATGATCAGTGTACTTTTCAGTGAATGAAATTGGAAGAAACTTTTGGGGAGTTATTACATATTTGATGTGTGTATTGTTAATTTTCACATATGTTTCCATCTCTCATCTTCTTCAGTGCAGTTTGTAATTCCATATGCTATTGCTTTTTTTATCAGTCTCTTGATATGTTTATGTGTTTTATCAACTTTTATTAGTCTCAGTGACAATGAGCTTTATTGATGAAATATACATAATGAAATTGTAAAGAGCATCACTTATGAAAGTTACCTTCCATGATATTTCAGTAAGAATATTGTAAGTCTAGGCATAGCCTTCTCTTGTTGAAATAATGTCAAATTTCTCCTTGTGTTATTTTTTACCAAAAGCAGTGGATTTCTGCCTTGCAGACCCACTGTTACTTCTTCTATTTTCACACTCTCTTGTATCCATATGCTACAAACTGAATTTTTTACTACCACTTCAGGACTCAACACCCTCATTAGTGTGAAAGTAAACTTGACTGAAATCCCTTTTCAGTGATTGAGGGTTTAAACCACCTACCAATCTTATAATCCAAATCATTAAATTTCCTTAGATCTTAGGATGTGCTTGGTCAGGTACTTGAAGCAGTCCAAGTGTTGATTCAAGCACTAACACTCCTCACGTTTCTCCTCTCTAAATACATACCTCTTGGTAGCTATTCCTCTCTAAATACATACCTCTTTCACAAGTCCCTCTGCTGGGTAGCTTCCATGGTGCACCTCTGCAACAACGACAACAAAAAAATAGATTTTGTTATTAGGCATAGCTCCAAGCTCCACGATAGAAAAATGAAGATGAATTAGCCTTGTGCTTCATTTCCATGGCCTATTTATCATTATGAATGATATAATTCTAGATAGCGAAGAACCTAGAATATATTTTTAAGTACTGAGGCCATCACACCATGTAGAAAATATCTCCCTTTGTGCTGAGAGGTTAAACATAGTTTTTCTAAATTGGTCACACATGAACCGTTGAATTGGTTATATATAAATATTGTGAACATACATTTCATTGTTTCAGGTATGATATGATTATATGGGCACAAATTTATGGCATTCGAAGAGTCGAGTTATAAAATAAAACAATGTTCCATTAGGAACCAATATTGGACTTTGGCATTCTTTTATGTTTTCTTGCAGCTAGTACTGACATATAAAAGTCTCCACCAATAATCAATTTGAATTTTCTAGTTTGGTGGCTCCTTGAAAATTTTGGGCAAGAAGAATTATAGTATTGAAGGAACAGTTAAACTGTTTCCTGGTATGCTTCAAGGATTTTTTGGACTCCTTGCTCACATTTCTTGAAAAGGCAACACTCATTTGTTGATCTTGAATTTTTTTTATTTTTTTCTAACACAATGGCCAAATTTGATGAAGTATTAGAGTTAGTGAATACTTTGATACTCTCCATTGGTGATTAGATGGTAAACATAAGCAAGGACAATCTTTCTGAAATTCAAACTTGCCTGCAACATCTGAAAGAGAAGATTGATTTTTTGCAGCTTGAATCTCAGCTACAACAAGAGGAGTTACAAAAAAAGAGTTGTCATTCCAAACTTGTTTTTGTTTAGAACACTGAGAAAAACTCCGATCAACGACAATATATTGGTCATATCACTTAGCCCAGTACAAGAGCAGATTTGTATACAGATGTATAAGCTCACGCTTCACCTCCCAAGTCCATCATCAAACCTTGGGAAGAGCTTGTCCACAACAAGCACAAAAGTGGTCTTGCATATGACGAGGAGTTGTCCTTTCATATTCCGGACTACTCCAAGCCCATCAAATTTTAGGGTGCCATATTTCTTCATGATAGCTCACCTACAACTGTTCTAGATTCTGCTCCTCCTCCACAATAGCAACAACATATTGTAAAATGACAACACTATGATTGAGTTGGCCATATGAAATATCATTATTTTGATCTTCACCCATGCAAGCATTGTGGTCGGCACACTCATTCTTCACACAGATGCTTCAGAAACAAGCCTTCTACAAGAATAAAGATTCATCTTGGATGGATCGCTTCTTGGCAATGGGCATCAACAACCAAGAAGATGTTTAAGTCATATGTCAGAACATGTTCTAGAGTATTGAACAATCTTGTAGTTGAGTTTTCACCATCATCTAACCTTGTACCTGACAAGGGGGAAAATGGTGGTCATTTACAAGCTTTGAAGAATTATCAAGTGAGCCTAAGCCACAACCTGTCATTCCAGATTCATAGTTGTAGACAGAGACACAACACATAAAATGAGTCTGAGCCACAATCTATCATTCCAGATTCAGAGTTGTAGCCAGAGACATAGTAGTTAAAGTGAGCCTGAGCCACAACCTGTCATTCCAGATTCAGAGTTGTAGCCAGAGACACAAATGCCCATGAACATGCCTTTGGTTGGTGGTCAGCCTTAAACCATGTATGCAAGGTTGATATTCTTCCTCTTCAAAGAATTAAGGACACTTCATCTAGCAAAAGAATTCAGCTTCATGCCAGTTTTGGTAGAGTTCTAGGAAATGCATCAAGCATTCCAGAGTTGGTGGTCATCCTTAAACCATCGTAGGTTTTAGACCTCCCTTGTTATAGGTTGAAGGTCTCCCTCTTCAAAATATGAGGAGTGCCCATTTAGCCTAAGTGATGGGGTACATACTTTGCAGATTTGTATTACAACTCACTTCTTGGACTCACACATACCCCTTTAGATTAAGGGGGGGAATGTTGGACACCTAGTCCTCTATGGGTAGGTGTGGAAGCCAAACAGTTAAAGAGGAGTCCAAGTGACCTTGGAATGTGGAATCCAAGAGTCACGCCAATGTAATTTAAATACACATCTATGGTTAATAAAATGATAACTCAGGCTTATCTTATTTCCTTGTGTGTGTTTACCATGCATTTTTTAAAAAATAGTTAATTAGAGACATCACACACCAAAAAGGAGGGTGAGGAGGTAACTAGACCCAATAGAACCAGTCGAAATCATCATTCGAAATGGAAAAGGGTCTAATTTGGTTCTTTGACTGGGTGTTCTCCTTTGATATTGATGATATCGTTTTTGGCCATCAACATGTCCACATTTGTCCATTGGGTCCACAAGGTGTTAGCCACCCCCTCCCCTTGCCCACACCTTGGGTCAGGCATGGAACAATGCACCTTAGGTTGATGCAGCCAAAAAAAAATATAAAAGCATAATATGGCCACATACAACATGAAATGTACCACAAAATGAAAAAATATGACCAAGACAAAATAATTTAGCGCGTGGGTAAAATCCAAACATGAGCTCTACCCCTTATCATTATGGCCATCACCATGGTTCCTAGGGCCCCTTTGAGTTCCCCCTTCATCATTAAGCATTAGAGAACTTTTGAGGTCTAAAATGGGCCTCCTAAGAAAAACGTACAACCAAAATAAACTTTATAAGAACCAATAGGATTCAAGATGATGATGTAAACCATGGGGGATGATTCACCAATTTTTGGGTAAAAAAGTAAAAAGATTAAAAAATAATAAAATAATAAAACTAATTTTTCAACTTGTATTTTTAACTTAGCTCCCTAAGTTTGTACTCAAATTTCAAGTGGGAGTACTCATTGGATGAAAATTTTGATTCCTCATCTAAGGAGTACCCATGTTGCATACTTTTGATGGACCCTGCTACACGAAAAATGAGAATTTCTGATTTTTCATGTAGAAGAGTCCATCGAAGGTATAAAACATGGGTACTCGTTGGATGAGGAACCACATTCTGCATCCAATGAGTGTTCCCGCTCGAAATTTGAGTAAACCCATAGAGATATAAGTTGAAAATACGAGTTGAAAAAGTAGGTTTTTTATTTTTTCCCTCTAAAATTTGATGTTCTAATCTAATATTAGTTTATTATTTCCATTATTATTTTATAATTTCCTAATGAGGCCTATTTTAGACCTAAAAATTCCCCTAATGGAACCCATGGTTGTCCCAACCCTGGTAGGCGATGAATTTCCCCACCTTAAGGGGGTAATCACTAATATATCTTACACATCATGATCTCATCCCTTTGAGCCTTGAGCTGTAAAATGAAGAAAAATCAATAAAATTCAAAAGGCATATGAAGAATGGTGGAAAAAAAAGGCAATGGTAACTCATGTACCATGATTTCTCCCTCTTACATTCGTACACCCAATGTGTAGGCTTCCTTCATCATAGCTACCCCTGTATCTTGGCATGTGGCTTGGAGCCTCCCCTCTTGCCCCCACTCTATTCCATCATTATTTCACATGAAACCTGTCATTTAATGGATGTAACATGGACCTGTCACTCTCTTATAGTTTAAAACCACCTAATAAGTTCCTTCGTTAACCTCTCTTGTCGAGCAAGGTAACACTTGTACATGTTTACATCTCATTTGGAAGGGCATGCCACTATGAAGTGCCCACTTCTAACCTTCATTAGAAATATTATTTACTCAATTATACTAATGAATGATTGTACTATAAGGGGATGAGACACATTGGATCTTATATAGGATTTTAGGTGGGTCTTCATCTTGGACTTGGTCTCCCTATACGAGATCCAAGCCCTCCGGAGGGTCATAATGACACTTGTAGGGTGAGTGTTTATAACCATGAGCCTCTAACATTGCAGAGCATCGATTTCCACACCATGGGTTTCTTCAACACCACCACATTTCTTGTTCGTGCCCCGACCATACAAAGATGATGATGCAATTTGACCATGTTTCCTAGCCATCCACACATTGAACCTTATGCTAGGTAGTTGATATAGGGCCCAAAGGATGTTTTGTCTCATCCGAAGAGACATCATAGGGCATTTGTTATCTTCTATCGCTCATTGATGGAGCTTCGACATGATCTTGAGCAATTTGGAGACCCATGAGACCCATTTGGAGCCCACAAAGCCCAATATGGGGTTTGGAGATGTTTGCATCATTTAGAGGGTTCCCCCCTCTTATTCATAATTTATGAGACCCTTAATTTGATCATAAGCACACTGAGGACTCATCTTGGCATTCCAATGGACCTTCCTACTCCATATTTCACTATTTAAACTCTCTTGGGATGAATTATCATTCACTTTAGTATCTATTTGGTGGGATTGTCACCAAAGGCATGCTATTCTACACATTAAAATATTACTAGGGGCTTAATTAGGATAATTTATGATAAATCAAATTTGAGGAGCCTTCATATAAATAAGAGAGGCCTCATTTGTATTAGATAATCACACTTGGAATTTTCAACCACCTCATTAGAGGATTTTCGATCAACAACTTTGTGGAGAGATTTGGATGATTCTAATGCATTTTTATGTTTGGAAAGATTCATTATCTTTATTGGAGCTTATTTTTGGTAAATTTATGGATGAACATATTCTTCATTATCTTTCTTGCAAGTATTATTTAATGCTATATTATTGATCTAATAAATGTCTAATGCATGGAATATTGTCTATGGTTTTGAATGTGCCCTAATTTTGTTATAACATTGAAGCTAATGTAAATTTTGGGTGTGTTACTCATCGATAATGATGAATGAATGTTCCTAGAGGTTGTTTTACATGTTGCATCATTGAAAATCCATTTATTCTTGCTAGCGAAGTATAAATTCCTAGTGTTGCTGTGAAGCTGCCTACATTAGGGCTAGTGAAGCTTCCATTAGGTCTCCTTGAAAAGAGGAACTCTCAAATCAAGATCATTTTTTACTCCAATTCTCCCAATAGATAGGCACTAGTACTAGATACTTGGTGATCACCTTGAAATCAACGAATCATATTTCTTTCACCTCATTCTCTCTTTTTTCTTCGTTCCTTTAAGGATAAAAAATATTTCTAAGGATTGGTGTGAAATTTTAGGAAGGAGGAATTTTTTGATTTCGTTTAGAGAGAATTATTCCTTTGTGTCTCTTCTAGGAATCCACACGTTTTGAATTAATTTTGATGGTGGAATTTCAATAAAAATTATGCCCTAACTATCACATCAAACGAGAACCCTAAAAGATAATCCTTCAACTTAGGTTTTTATTGAAGGTTTGTACTGTAGTATTATATCATTTGAAACCCTTTCTCTTCAATATATTGACCTTGGATGAACCCTTGTATTGTTAAATATCTCAACCCTAGGTCTCAAATAGTATTTATTTCAATGGGTTTTTCGTGGAAAGTCTAACTAGTTTCTCCCAAATATTGCACTTTAATTGAACCTTTCCATCAAATGAGCCATCCTTGACTCACTTTGAATCCTATTATACACACGTCAGTCAAAAGTGAGTGATACTGGGACTCCTCCATTTGTGAAAATCCAAGAATAGAAGAGGAAATAGGCTGTGGTGACATTGGGCCTTTTTCCCAAGTGTTGTTGTGCCCACTAGATTTAGTCTATTTACTAGGCCTGCTAGTTTGTGCAACAACAAGACCATATCACAAAGTGTTTATTTTCTTACCAAGACCCTATAGAATCTCATTATTTAACTATAAGCATACTCTGTCTCCCACTCTAAATGAGTTATCTATACTATGTTGATCATGCCGCTAACCTTGTAATTTTCTTAGGAATTATGCTACCTATAGATGGCTCTACCTAATATTATAAACAAATTTCTCTTCCCTTAAGACATCCACCATAGGATTATCCATCACTACTCCTTTTTGTCCATATGAAATATTCAAAGGTGAAGGTGGAAAATATTCAAAACAAGTTTCTAATGAGAACTTACCAGTGGACATGTGGACTACTCTGTTATAAGGGTGTTATATGCATGTTGTTAGTGTCCGTCTTTACATCCTGTCACCAATGATCAATGGGCTCTTATCATGTCTTGTTAGGGTCTCATAGTAAAATTTTATAGTTTCAAATAAGTTTTCAAATAAAATTTGATCATTGGTTGTTGTATAGGTCAAAGCTTCTCCCTACATTCACTCATGGTCATCATCATTTCATGAGTCATGTCCACCATTATCATCTAGAGTCTTAAGTCAGTCACCATGTTTTCACCTAGGTCAGTGTCCATGTGTCTTTCATTTTGCCACCATAAATGTCCAATTTATGTCATAATAAGGCGAAATAAAGGTCAATTCGTCATTTCTTAAAGGTCTAGGTTCCTCCAAAAAAGTAAGTGAACATTCCTTACTTCTCCTTTAAGTGAATTTCTTCAACAAAGAGTGGATTCCTTCTTTTAGGGTTTTCAAACTAGTTTTTGGATTGCTGATATGTTTGGTTTCTTTCAGCTAGTAAACCCAATTTTTATCACATATAAACCTTCATACTTTACCTATATGCCTTACCAAATCATTCCGTATCATTCTTACCTCTCATTACTCCCATTTTCACCCAAAACCTAATTCTCGTTGTGTCATTTGCAGAGATTCTGGGTTAGGACTGTGTTTTATCCTTTTTTCCCCTCTTTCCCTTATCCATTTCAAGGAATTCAACTTGAAATATGTTCCTAAAACAATCCCATATCTCCCATAATTTTTTTAATATTTTTCCCTAAATCCTATCCCCTCCATTTCCCTCCCTAAACTTGTTGCCCCATTTTCCCCTTTTTTCATAGATTCGACCCTTTCCTTCCATGCCATCAAGCTAGGGCTTCTATCATACAAACAAACACCATGGACATTGAGAAGAAAAATTATAACAAATGAGGGAAAGTTTCCAGGTATGATTCAACTTTGACCCATGGCATCATTTTTAGAGTTTTGTCTTCATTTGCTAGGGTTTACAGTGCACATAAGGACAATTTTGCTTTAAAATCATTTTTTGAAGTAATGGAGATGAATTTTACAAAAGTGAGAGAGGTGTTTGCAATAATTGGCAAAAGAACAAAAAAATAATTCAGTTTATGCACATGTGTTATGGTTTGAGAGAAATGCCAACAATACACTTGCTCAAGGTCATTTTCTGCAATTCTGGACAAGATGTATTCAAATCAACTTTTTAGGAGTTTGGAATAGGGGTTTGTAGTGCTTAATGACTCCATTTTGTATCAAACATCCTAAGATTTCCAATAATACCACTTTAAGCCCAAAAATACTCTGGGAATACCTCCAAACTCTCTCTGAAAGTGTTTTGACGCTTCTGCTCAAGTGGCGTGATGCTTCTGCAAACTTTGAGTGATCAACTTCAAACTTGTATTCTGAGCAAATGGGAAAGTATCTTGGAAAACTGGAGGAGGTTTTTGTTCATAACATGCCAAAGACCAAAACAATATCTCAGTTTTTTAAAATAGTTATGGTTAGAGAGATATTGATCCATATTTAAGCCCTATTTTTGCAGAATTGTTTTTGGAAAATTATGACTTTTTGGCAGTTTTGGAAAATTGGCCTCCACATAAGCATTGCGCAAAGGCACGACCCTTTTTCCCTGGGAATCCAAATGAAGTTTTCCTTGCATGGATGGGTTCCTATTGATGGGTGGATTCCATATCTGGAGTTGGTTTTCCATGAAAAGGTCAGGTTTTGAAGAAAAATTTAAAAAACCACTTCATTTCTATGCTTCTGCCACTATTTTGGAGCAGGCGTGACGCTTCTAGAAACACCTTAGGAGAATGAGTTTTTGAAGGCCTTCCCATGGGTCATTTAAAAAAATTCAAGATGTTATGGAAACTAGACAGATAAGGATAGTTTACTATTCTTTCATATTTCAATTTTGAGTTCAGGGAGGCACCTCAAAATGGCCTCCAAGATGGTGCTACGCTTCTGCAATTTTCAAAGATTTTAATTAAATTTTCACTCTGTAATTTTCTCCAATTTCTAGTTTAACTTTTGTAAAAGTTAAAAGGTGAAAGTAGATGAATGTAAAAGTCAAAATTTAAATGTAAATGGTAAAAATAGAGTTGAATAGGTGTCTTATCCTTCATCTATTTCTTTGAGGATATGTCTCTTTATGGTTATATAAAGGAGGAATTTGTTAAGTAACCTCCCTAGTGTGTAGAAGAATTTGGATAGATGCATGTATTTGACTTTATTGTTGGAAAATTCGACCTCCAAGGTAGTATTTCGACCTTAATAGCTATATGAGGTAGTTTTTAATTAGTTTCAAGGGTTGGAGTCTTGCACATTAAGCTAGTGTATTTCATTTTGACAAAGTAGCATTGTGAATACAGAGAAAAGTTGCGGCTTAAATTTAGGGATTCATGTGGTGAGATTGTATGGATATTTTTTTCTTTTGTAAGTCACTCCATTGAATTATTTATTTTTCCATTTCATAACTATTTCTTTCACTCATTGTCTTTCCAGTTTTTTAAGCAGGATTCATGAAGAATACATGCACTGTTTTGATAAGATAATGATGTTATGGTTATTTTGTTCTTGAGGAATGAATTCATACTACTATTCTTGTTCTTAATCTCTATTTTCATCCAACACTACAACAATAAAGCCCAAAAGGTCATTTAAGCTTACTTACCTTGCCCCTTTATCCCCACTGTAATTTTTTCTCTTATAATCCTACCAGAGTTTCAAGCCTAGCTCTAAAGGTCCATTTCCATCCAAAAAAAAATTAAATCAAATGAAACCATAGAGAATATTATACCTACCCTAATATCTTTCATTATCCAGTCATTTTGGCTGTGATCTCATTGAGAGATCCTTCTCTTCCTAGTAGGGCTATCTACTAGGTCAAATTAGTCTGTGGTTACCTTTGCTGGTCTCCTTCTCAGCCTTCAGAGAACTGGTGGAGTGCTAACATCTTGGCACCGTTGCCGGGGAATGAGGTGATAGATCTTCCTTGGGAAATAACGAAAAGGATAAGATCTGATTGCTGATGGTGAACAGAGATCAGACACACAAAGGTTGAAATCATTCACCCCGCGACTCCAAATTTATTTCAAAATCAAATCTAAGACTCCACTGGAGGATGAACCATTCCAATAGAAACATGAAAAGACAACATGGAAAGATCAGGTATTCAAGTTGGACTTTCATCTAAGACATCATGTTATTTTTCTTGATTTTTTTTTTCTTTTCCTAAGAATGTCAAGAAATTTTTTCAAAGTATATTGTATTTGAGAAAAGATCCCAGATCTGTATTTGATTCCTTCCCTCTGAAAATTGTGGATTAAAATTCTCCTTACGCCTTTGATCTCGGTCAAGAGCCTTCTTATGAATCTTATGATGATCATATTTTTCTTGATGAGCCTCAAGTGAACAAGTCTAATCTTACAACTTCTGTACATACTCCTATACATTGTAAAATTCCAGATAGATACAAGCCACTCATCTTACCTCATATACTCCATAATTTCCCTGAAAACTATTACAAATATCTTCTGAGGTTTGACGAAGAATATGGCAAAATCACTACTGAGAAACACATTCAGGGTTTTGAAAAATTTCTCGACCTTTTTGAGGTTAATGAAGATGATGTTAGTATTGGGATCTTTGTTCTATCTTTGCAAGGTGAAGCTAAGAAATGGTTCAAAAAATTTCCAGTTGCAACCATTTTTTATTTCCATCAGTTTGTGAAAGTCTTCCTTGATAAATGGGTGGTCAAGAGGAATCGTTTTATGATTTTAGAAGAATATAATCATTTGAAAAGACAACCAGGAGAAATAGTGCAACACTTTTCAGCTAGGTTTAATCAAGTATACCATTAAATTCCTGCTAATATAAAACCACCTCCTAGTTCAGCTCTCTTAGACTAACCATATGCCTTTGATCCGGAAATGGAATTTCAATTAGATAAAGGAACACTACAACGCTCGAAAAAATCCAGGACAATGCATTAGATGTGAAATCTAATTTTCTAGTTAAAAGATTGAAGTTGAAGACATAAGAAAGGGAGAACATAGAAAAGGAATACCTGACATCTTCAGAAGTAAAGATCGACATTTTTGTAAGTATCATGGAATATGTAATGCAAAATATCAACATGAGAGATGAATTTTTTGTTTAAAAACACCATGTCCCACTTATTGCAGAAGAAGAGGTTGTTGGCCCTAAACATTTTCTTGCTAATCCCAGTTACCATAGTTAAGAAAATGATTATTGTTTGTATTCATTTATGGACAATCATGAAAATGGATTTTTATATCAAATTGAGGAGAAGAAATATTTTGATCTAATGTGTATGTTTGATGACATTACTTATATTGATTATTTACCCAAGAATGATCAATATGATGATGATTATGTTGTCGAAATTGAGGCTGACTCTTCAAGGCAATCATCGACATGTTTTTGGGAGGGATAAGTTCAATTACAATACTCAAATATAGCACTCAGCCTATACATATCAATCATGACAACGATGAAGAGAATGCGAAAAATTCAAAGTAAGTGAAAGCTCTTTGCCTTTGAGTTTCGCTTCATTTCAATTTTTGAGAGAAAAATTTCACAATATTAGAAATCAACAGTCTTTCAGTTTTGATATTGAGAGTGAAGAACACAATGAAATTTTTCATCATGACTCCTTACCCTTGTGTTTATCCTCATTTTCAAAAATAAGAGAAAACTATAAGCAAGCAGATAAGCGAGTTGTCAGTAGTATAAATGGGAACCTTTATCATCTATTGGTTGAGGAGGTGACTTGTGATATGAAAACTTCTTTCGCTCCAGAATCCCAAAAAATAAGTTACATTGAGTTTCAAATCACAGATGGAATCTCAGAGCCTGAAACATATTATGAATTAATGCAGGATGATACTTTACCATTAATTTTTTACTCATTTCAGTTTTTGAAGAGAAATTTTGATAATATATCTGAAATAAAGAATCATAAGCCTATAGAAAATCATATAATCTCATTAGAAACAATGTATGATAAGTTTCAACAGTCTTCTCAAATTCTCCATGATCCAATAGATGATGTTTTGGATGATATCTGTAGTCAAATTCCTTCTCCATTAGTTGGTTATGAGCTGCAAAGCAGAGATGATAAAATTTCTATTTGAAAACTACTTCATTGTCTTGTTTAGCAGGAGTCTCATTACAAAGCTCATACAAAAAATTGTAGTGATATCAGGAGATTAATGAAGAATATTCTTGTTTTCTTGTTGATCATCATGAGAAATTAGTCATTCACGAGTTTCAGGATCATTTTGTCAACTTGTTGTAGTCATCAAGGGGGGTGAGTTCCCTTGTATTTATGGATCAAAAGAACATGTTTAGTGAACACTTGGAAAGTGTAGAACATGAATAGTTTATACAAGATCATGTAGTTTCATCAAAAATGATCCACAATGGGTTACATAATATTTCTCATATTTGCATTGATCTAGTAGGAAATTATATAGATGATATTTGTGTCCAAAGTTCTCATTCTTTGGTTGGCTATCAGTTAAAAGATAAAGTTGATAATGATTTAGTTTGACATACAGTTTTAATTTTTTGTCCATCAGAAGTATCATCACATTTATCACAAAGGTATCAGGAACTATTGCAGCTTTATCATGATTTTTTTAAGTTTAACTTTAGGAAAGCACGAATGTTGGGAAAATTTTAAAATCAAGGTACAAAGAATACTTAGAGCAGAGCAGTGATGTATTAGACGGGCTCGAAATTAATATGTATTACTATGAAGATCATTTTGCAACATTCTTGAGGTCGGTTGGTGGGCTTATGCTTTGCAATTTCATTAAGAATCAATTTGTTGACAAGTTTTCATGGGAGTTTCCTTTTAGTAGTTTTCCCTTCTTGCTCATGAGCAAGCACTTGCAGAGAATTTAACTAGCAGACAAAATGATTACATGGTTGCATTGGTTGTTCCATTTCACTTGATCAGGTGATGTATGGATCAGTTAGAGTAGGTGTGATGAATAAGTTGAATTCTCAAAATTTGTTTTAAATAGTATCTTCCATTAAAGTTTGCAGTTAGTCTACAGTTCAATTTCAAGTCAGTCAGTTTATCATGTCAAGTTTTCAGTATTCAGTTTGGCTGTTAACTTTTGAATCCATGCCTAATGGTTAGGCTACTTGATCTAAAATGTTCTTGACACCTCCAAGGAGCTTCCATCCCTGGCTAGAGCCAATGTTAGTGTCATTCTTTGCATCCTATCACTAGTGATCAATGGGCTCTTATCATGTCCTGTTAGGGTCTCATAGTCAAATTTTATAGTTTCGAATAAGTTTTCAAATAAAATTTTATCATTGTTTGTTGTCTAGGTCAGCGCTGCTCCCTCCATTCACTTATGGTCATCATCATTTCATGAGTCATGTCCACCATTATCATCTAGAGTCTTAGGTTAGTCACCATGTTTTCACCCCAGTCAATGTCTATAAGTATTTCATTTCGCCACCATAAATGTCCAAATTATGTCATAAGAAAGAAAAATAAGGGTAAATTCATTATTTCTTAAAGGTCCAGGTGCTTCCAAAATAGTAACTGAACATTCATTACTTCTCCTCAAGTGAATTTCTTAGCAACGAGTGGATTCCCTCTTTTAGGGTTTTCAATCTAGTTTTTGGATTGCTGAGATGTTTGGTTGCTTTCAGCTGGAAAAACCATAGTTTTATCACATACAAACCTTCATACATCACCTATATGCCTTACCAAAGCATTCCATATCATTCATACCTCTCATTACTCCCATTTTCTATCAAACCCTAATTCTTGCTGCATTTTTGCAGAGATTCTGGGTTAGGACTGTGTTTTAGCCTTTTCCCCTCTTTCCCTTATGAATTTCAAGGAATTCCACTTGCACTATGTTCCTAAAACACTCCCCTATCTCCCCTAATTTTTCATATTCCCCCTAACTCCTATCCCCTCCATTTCCCTCCCTAAACATGCTGCCCCATTTTCCCCTTTTTTCCTAGATTCGACCCTTGCACTATGTTCCTAAAAAACTCTCCTATCTCCCCAATTTTTTCATATTTTTCACTAACTCGTATCCCCTCCATTTCCCTCCCTAAACTTGCTGCCCCATTTTCCCTTGTTTTCCTATATTCGACCCTTTCCTTCCTTCCCATCAAGCTAGGGTTTTTATCGTACAAAAAAACACCATGGAAAATGAGAAGAACAATTACAACAAAGGAGGGAAAGTTTCCAGGTTTGAGTCAACTCAGACCCATGGCATCATTTTCAATTTTTTTTTTTCTTTTTTTTCATTTTCTAGGGTTTACAGTGCACACAGGGACAATTTTGCTTAAAATTTAGTTTCTAGAGTAATGGAGATGAATTTTACAAAAGTAAAAGAGGTTTTTGTCAATATTAGGGCAAAGAAATAAAAAATCATTCCATTTATTCACAAGTGTTATGATTTGAGAGAAATTCCAACAATATACTTGCTCCAGGTTATTTTCTACAATTATGGACAAGTTGTCTTCAAATCAACTTTTCAGGGGTTTGGAAGAGGGGTTTGCAGTGCTTAATGAATCCATTTTGTATCTGACATCCTCAACTTTCCAACCATACCACTTTCAGCCCCAAAATAATTTTGGAAAACCTCAAAAATATCTCTCAAAGTGGCACGACGCTTGTGAAAATTTTGAGCGATCAATGTCAAACTTGGATTCTAAGAAAATGGGAAAGTATTTTGGAAATATGGAGGAGGTTTTTGTTCATAACATGCCAAATAAAAAAAACCTATCTTATTTTTTAAAAAAAATTTATGGTTAGAGAGATACTAAACCATTATTAAGCCCTATGCTTTCAGAATTGGTTTTCAAAATTTTGAATTTTTGGCAATTTTGGAAAATTGGTCTCCAAAGAAGTGTCGCAGAGAGGTGAAATCCTTTTTCCCTGGGCATCCAAATGAAGTTTTTATTACATGGATGGGTGCCTATTGATGAGTACATTCCATATCTAGAGTTTTTTTTCCATGAAAAATTTAGGTTTTGAAGAAGAATGCAAAAAACCACCTCATTTCTATGCTTCCGCCACTATTTTGGAGTAGGCGCGACGCTTCTGGATACACCCCTGGAGAATGAGTTTTTGAAGGCCTTCTCATGGGGAATTTTCAAAACTTCAAGATGTTATGGAAACTAGACATACAAGGCTAGTTTACTATTCTTTCATATTTCAATTTTGACTTTAGGAAGGTGTCTAAAAATGGCCTCCAATATGGCGCTACGCTTTTGCAATTTTATGAGATTTTAATTAAATTTTCACTCTGTAATTTTCTCCAATTTCTATTTTGACTTTTGCAAAATTAAAAATGTGAAAGTAGATGAATTTAAATTTAAATGGTAGAAATGGAGTGTCCTTGTCCTCCATTTATTGCTTTGAGGATATGTCTCTTAAAGGTTAGGTAAAGGAGGAATTTGTTAATTAACCTCCCTAGTGTGTAGCAGAATTTGGATAGAGGCATGTATTTGACTTTCTTGCTAGAAAATTCGACCTCCAAGGGAGGATTTCGACCTCAATGGATATATGAGGTAGTTTGTAATCAGTTTCAAGGGTTGGAGTCTTAGACATTGAGCTAGTGTATTTCATTTTGACAAAGTAACAAAGTGAATACAAAGAAAAGTTGTAGCTTAAATTTAGGGATTCATGTGGTGAGCTTGTATGGCTATGTTTTTCTTTTGTAATTAACTCGAGTGAATGATTTATTTTTCCATTTCATATCTATTTCTTTCACTCATTGTCTTTCCAGGTTTTTAAGGAGGATTCATGAAGAGTACATACCATGTTTTGATAAGATTATGATGTTATGTTTATTTTCCACTTGAGGAATGAATTCATACTCCTATGCTTGTTCCTAATCTCTATTTTCATCCTACACTACAACGATAAATACCAAAAGGAAATTTAAGCTTTCCTACCTTGTCCCTTTATCACCACTGCAATTTTTTCTCTTATAATCCTAGTAGGGTAGTTGAGAACTGCGATGCGAAATACTTAAAAATGGTAACATACACTGCCTTCCTCCTTGCATCAAGACCACCCCCATACATTCCCATTCACATATAGGCTCCACTTCAAAGTAATAGTGAAAATTTGGTAACACTAGAACCTATTTTATATATATATTCTTCTTTAACTCCTCAATGGTCCTCTATTAACCATTTCCCCAATGTAAACTCTTGCCACTCGATGTTACAACATGGAGCCGTGTTGACACTACCGAAAGAAAGGATATAAATTTCCTCAAGCATTGTGTTTCCCCAATATAAATTATGACCTCAAAATCATTAATAGGAAATAGCCACTTCATGATGGTATCCATCTTGGAAATATCTATCTTCAATTTCCCCCCACTATCACATATCCCAGATGCACAAAATACTATTGTGAAAAGTCACACTTCTTGAGATTTTCTAGCATATGGTGCTTCTTTAATGTCTATATCACTTGCATCAAATGTGTGATGTGATAATCTCAGGTATTATTGTATACCAATATATCATCAATATAAACAATAATAAATGATTCTATAAAAGGGCACAATACATCATTCATTCACCTAAAAAATGTAGTTGGTGCATTTCATAGGCAGAAGGGTATGAATAACCACTCATATAAACCTTGCTTGGTTTTGAATGTGGTATTAAAAGTGTTTTCTTCTCTAACCCAAACTTGGTGATTACCTGAATTTAAGTCCAACTTGGTGAACTATTTGGATTTCTACAACTAATCCAACATATTTTCTATCCTGGGTAGCAGACATGTTTTCTTGAGAATAATTTTTTTAACTCCTCATAATAAATACACACATGCCAAGTCCCATCCTTCTTCGGAACAATTAATGGGTCACCCACATATTGAATTACTTGGTTGAATGACACCTTGTTCCAACGGGCACTACAACTGCTTCTTCACCTTATTTTCTTATATAATGGAATAAATGTACAAATGAATGTTTGGAAATGGAGAGTTTGACAATAACTAGATCTTGTGCTCCACTTACCTCTTGGGTGGTATCCTTTTAGGCTTTGAGAATGCACCCACGTATACTTGTAGTAACTCTTCCAATTTTTGTTTTTGTTGCTTATTTATCCCCTCTCGGGTTGAATTATATCTCATGGACTCTACTACAAACTGATTTTCTCTTAAAAGAAATAAATATACTTCTTGCTAGAGCTGATCATTTTTTTTCTCCTAGTTAGCACTTACTAGTGAGATATTCAACTTTCCCTTATGCACATTGATGATGATGATTTCCCATCCTTGATAAGGCAATATTTGTTGGCTCTTTGTATGAATATTTTACCCCACATATACGTATAGGGTCCCAAACACAAATCCACATATATCAAGTGGAACTACATCCAACTCTACTTCATTAATAAAATCAACAATATCAAATTTGATCCTGCATTGTTTGTTTAAATTTATCTTTTATTCTTGTTTTACCCAACCAAATGGATATGGGATAGGATGGTCATGAATATCTAGTCCCAATCTCTTAACCAGATCTGTTTCTATGAGATTTCCCTATGATCTTGATTTGAATAGAGCATCAATTTTCATCTTCTTTACATGTATCTTTATATGGAAGAGTTTGGTGATGTCCTTCTCTTCCTCTTATTGAAGGATACTCAAATTCAGCCCCTTTTTCAAAGATATAAAAACAATCTTCTCATGCATTTCCAAGCTTCTTTCCACCTAATTTCCCAAATCAATGGCCATGATATTTTTCTTCTTAACATATTTATTTCTTCTTTAGGTTTATTTTTCTCCTGTACATAAGGCTCATCCACCATTTGGGTTTGAATATCATAATTTTATTCAACATATGGTTTTGTAGACCCTCGATATACTCGAAAAGCAAGTATAGGTTATTTAAGGAGACACCCAACATTATTGCCATCTTCCTAAATTTCATGATGTACTCCTATACACCATGCCCGTGTCTCTAATTGAAGTAATGCCACCAAATCCATTAGTCCTCTACATACCTGATAGGGTAGAACTGTGACTTTATGAGAGTTTTGAAATCATCCCACTTAGTCACTAGAGGATATCCCTCCAGTCTAAGGGTTTCTATGAGAATTCCCACTAGGTTAGGGCACACACCTCTAATTTCCAACATGCAAATGGAATTTTATGTTCTTCTTCTATGTGGTGAACACTAAAATACTCTAACTATTGTAACCAATGATTTAACTTCAGTGTGTCAATCTTACCTTTATATTGCTTAATGTAACCCTTCACTACCATCTTGAATAGGGACTATGGATGATTCATGACACTCTAACTAGATTTCTCTTTTTCGTATTATTTCTTAGGCTCCCTCTTGTTAAATTTTTCTTAGGGTTATATTTTTATTTTCTTTATATAATTTTATTTCTTCATTTGTGTATTAAATTCAACTCACAATATCATATCATTATTCAGATTTACAAAATTATTCAACAACATATGCAATTATATAGAAAGAACAATATCATCATCAATGCAACATAGCTTAAAGGAACAATTGAATAAAAGCATTCACACATATAGACACTAGGATTAGTTGGAGACCAAGGAAAAACCCACTATGGGGAAAACCTTTTCAAATTATTCATATTAAATTATCATTGAATGATCATGAAAAAGAGAGTATAACGATCCATATCTTCAATCATAATAATATCTAGCAAAATAAACTAAAAATCCATGAGATGAACCCAACAATTCTAATAATAAAAACCCTGATTCTGAATCATATGGTTAACTATCACTGTCTGCGATTAACTGCCAAACTATTCGGTTAACTGACGAAATATTCGGTTCGCTGTAAAACTCAAACCCTAGGTCCCAACCACACATAGAGAGTGATGTGTGTGCCACTAAAACCCTCCAACCACACACATGAGAATGTGTGCCCGTGGTTGTGACCGAAATTTTCCTGAACCATGCATGTGGCTAGAAACCAAAACCCTAAACACATGTCCAGACTTCAAACCTTGCAATCTTAGACCTGTACAAACCAATCTCTGCGACCCAGCATCACACCTATGTGATCCGAACCCAAAGAAAGAAGAATGCTCATGACGATTTCCAAATGAGGGTTACTTGACCTGTATTCATATCAATCCATGAGTGTCCATTTTCCGGTTAGGGCTTACTTATCCTTTTGTGCACATGTGGTATTTTATTCAAAAATACACTTTCCCTTATCCAAATTGCACGCTTCAATTGTCAAAACTGGTTCTCTCAAAAAGAATAATCTAGTCCCATGATTGGAGTTTGTCACTGAGCTTCCAATTTAACACTCCCTCTCAACTAGGGAGAAATTCCAACTGCATCACATAATCATCACAAGTATCCTGTCATTAAATCGTATCCTTCCTCAAGTATATGATCACCAAATGTCATCACTGCTTATTATTTATTATCTCTTGATTATCTCTTCTCATATACTGAAAATTATTGATTTTAAAAGAGGAATAATTTGAAACTAGATGGGAGCCTAAGCTACCATCCTCTATCTATCTAGGATCCACTACTACCAACTAGGAATCAATGGTAGTAGGAAACCCAATGCTACCACCAGGGAAACACTAGATATTTTATTATCAGGAAGCCCTGCTCAACCTAGAACCACATCGGGAAGCAAATATCAACCTAAAATCCAATGGAAATGAGGAAGGTCCTATTGGAAATTCTCACATAATGCCTATGATAGTCGGGAAGTTCCTATGGGATACTCTCTCCCCAAGTAATCTCATCGAGCAATAGGGGAGATAGAACTTATCAAGCAAGGATCAAAACCATCCCATTTTGTATCAATGGGCGAGATACCACTTGCTATATGAGGTAAGGATCACAACCACCCTATTTCTTGTTGATATTCCTAGAAATGAGCCTGAGGAGTCATGTGGTAGAACACCTGCATCATAATCAGCTTGGATTGTACACCTCCAAGCACTCTCTCAACCTGTTGGCCTGATGAGGAGCGTTATTCCCAACAAGCCAAAATTTTGGGTATGATGCCAACTGGGGTATACTTTGCATAGGCCAAGATAGGGGAGAAATATTTATGACCCTATGGGTAACATTTAGTGGTGATACTCTATTGTCCAAAGATCCCTCAACCTTAGGATCCCTCCATCTCAATTCCTTAAATTGGGACCTCAGACGGAGGGAAGAGTTAGCTTAGTGTCCTCGACCAATCCTGATCTATGTAGATCATAAACATATCATAATTCTCATATATGGTACCAAATTAAACAAATCACAAAATATTTCAATCATAATGTCTCAATAGTAGCAGTCTCATGTTCATATAGGACATCTTATAAAATATTATATTAAAACAAATATATATCTCAAAAAGGATACCTTATTCATCCTTCCTCTCACAAAGGTAGCAACCATAAGCATAAGCTTGTCTTAAAAAAAAATACTATCTCAATGTATGAAGATACCTCAGACCCATCTATATATGAGATTATCTACAAATCAGATCCCACTCTTTATCATCACAAAGTATCATTTTCAAATCCAAAGCCTATTAAAAATGGCTCTCCAAAAATTTTCTTCAACCTTCATCACAACTAGCCACGCTAGAAACATCATACTCAACTTAGGCCATGCTTAACGCTATATAATTTTCATCCAAAATATCATGGAAGATCTCATAATATAGAAACATCCATATGTGCTCATCTCATCAATAAAGATCCAAAATGGCATCAATACATCCATGCAGTCATATATCATAGTAATAATATCTCAGACCAAAAGTTAATCATCCCATGTAAATATCTCGATGTGTGCTTGTCGACAACCAATGTGTATGAAGTGGCTCAATCATGAATTAACTAAGATTATAAGCAAAACATATCTATATACATATGTGTGTTCACATTGAACATCAATGCTTCAATCAACCATTGGTTGCAAGTTAGGTTTAATAATATATTTCCTTGAAATTCAATCGGAGTATCTAAGGATTTGCATTTCCAGTTTCCAAAAAATCTTCAATATCTTCACGATATAGATTTTCTTTTCCAAACATCAAAAAGTAATTCTTCATTCCATGATTCTTGATTTAAAACTTTAGAGGCCAACTCCCTCTTACTTTGATCATCAGAGGCTCATTACCTGTCAATAATAGACCATCAACATATAAAACCAAAATCAAAGGCATACCTTGGACCATAATGAATTAGAGGATTGTATCGACACATCTTCGTGTATTCTTTAGGTAACTGTCAATGTGGACATACCAAGCTCGGGAAGCTTGCTTCTTACAATTATTTTTGCAAACATAACACTTTACCAAACCAATATGCTCAGCCTTACATAAATCAATCAACTGAACTAAGTCAACTTATCAAGCCTTAGATGCTAAATCAAAATTAATATCAAATTCATAAAATATTCTTCCAATATCACTGTGACACACTCTTCGGACCAGGTGTCAGGTAGAGATCACATCCAAATACCAAGTTATGACTTTATATATTGTCATGTCAACAAAATTTTATTAAGCAATATCAAACTCCATCACGCCATCCACATAGTCATAATATTAATTATTTTTGTCATTATACATAAAGGATAAGTCATATACATTTCATGCATTCATTGTGAGATCACTGCATACTGAGTCACAACTATTTATACTTCAACCAATGTGCCAAATCCAATGATGCCAATACTGAATATTTATTGAATACCAATATTAGTTGCTGAAAGTCACTATGCCCACATAGCACTATCATTTCACATTAAGAAAATTTACCATTATCAAGTACCAAATCAAAACCATAACTTGTTATCACAATGAATTCAATCAACCCATAATCCAAAGCATACCTATGAGCTATCAAGCATCATGTCAAGACTCCAATACTCCTTATTTATATTAAACCAATAATCCAAATCTTGTCAAACCCTTGCAACTATTATCAATTAATTGCATTTACTACCTTCAATGATAAAATAAAAATAAAATAATGATATGCATATTCGGTTCCCCTACAAATACAAGTTCAGTTAACACATTCACATTCTCTAAAAATTCAAACTTCCTTTCTCATAATACTTTCTATTGTCTTCTCCATGTCTATAGGACTGTCATACTCCAGGTGTTCTCCTAATTTTATGCACAGGGATTCAATTTTTGTGACCTATAGGCACAACCACACCCATAGGAATTATTACGTGCAGTTGGGAGGCCTATAACCACACTGTTAAGCCTTTATCCCAACATTTGGGGCTTAGACTAGGATAAGCCTTCTATTTTCAAACCAGGGCTTGTTGCAAACTAACAACATCAAATATTTTTCTATTGGTGTCCAAAAGTATTACTTAACAATAAAGAATATTTTATACATTTAATGCCAATGATAATAGGTGTAGGGATCTTATGGAGAGTTTATCCCTCTTAATGAGAAGCCACTTCAGTCATCAAATTGTCTTATGATAATGCTATCATGCATTATGAAAACTATCAGGTCATGAATTAAAAATATATCAGGTTCTAGAAAATATATTCATCATAGTCATAACATGCCAACATTAACTATGTTATCGTCACATATGAATATGACATCAAACTTTCATCAAGGGTTAGTGAAATATTTTAAGATTTTGGGTTGCATCGGATGTGCTATAGCTTTGAAACTTTGTGGAGGGGCTAGAACACATGAAATCTCCAAGTCCCAGAATTCGTTTGGAGAAATTACACCCACTGTAAAATTTATTGAAATAATTAAATTTTTTAATGGGGACCCTAAGTCTAACTTAGGGAAATTGAAGAATTAAATTGAATTAATTTGCACATGTGGTGAGAATGTTCTAATTGATGTGGATCAATATTTCTCTAATCTTAGCCGTTGATTAGTGATTAGATCACGACCATTGATTTATCAATGAGAAAAGTATTAAAGGAAGGATTGGGGTCAGTTGGAGAACACACACAGAGTCTAAGAGATCAAATTCTTATGACGGAGTAGTGCTCAGAAAAAGATCATATCTGAGAGATTTAGAGAGGTAGTGAGGGGCAGATGCAGTGATTAATTAGAGGAACAAGAGTACAAAGTAGAGTAAGGGCATCATAGACGTAGAGGAGGTAGCGCAACCACTAGAGAGTGTGACACAAACCCTAGAGAGGGTGGCATAGGCCCACGTAGGGCTCACGCACGAGAAACGCAGAGCCTCCAAGGGACAATCCAAAATTAGCTGGAGATCAAGATTTCTAAGCTGGCAAGGCTGAAACTCAATTATAGGAGGATTTGATCAATACAAAGGAAGGGTGACACAGTCCTTCAGCCAGGGCCACACAAGGTAACGAAGTCACAACATAGAGACTACACAGAGCTAGCTAGGGTTTCACCAGTGACCAATCCAGATTAGTCGAGACTTGCAGAGTGAGGTAAAAATCGCATTTATCTATGTTTTTCAAGGTTTTTTGTTGTTGGGTGAGCCAGATTATGGCACCCTAGATGTACATAGAATATTGCTACTTAATAATAATAAACCCTTAGAACTGCTGCACCGGTTTTCTTGCATTGGATTTTTCCATGTAAATTTGTCCGAAAAATCATGTGTGTCCTTTGTCATATGTGCGCTATGTTTCAGTAAATGATCTGTATTTGTGTAGGCTGCTAGTTGTGTTTAATTTGATATTTTTTGAATATTTTATGAAAATAAATTGTATAATTACATCATAAGTAGGAGAAGTAAATCAAGATACTGCAGTAGGGTTTCTGTAATTTTGTATTCAGAAAATTTCACATGGTATTAGAGTGATTGCAGATCAAGTTGAATCCATCAACAACAGGATGAATATTTTTGTTGTAGGAAGGGCAGTTGAAGCAGCACAGATCCAAGAGAAGGCATTGCAACACCAGGAGGGACATAGACCCAACATAAGGGATGTAGAGCTAACATAGGCCCTAGTGGGTGACGCAAATATTATCCGGCTCACCCTGGGATGACGCAGTGGCTGATGCAGGCCCTAAAAGGTGACATAGTCCGAGTTGGACACATGCTATGCTAGTTGCTAGGGCTGGAAGTGCAGCTTATGATATTCTAAGTTGCTGGTGGGGCATCGGTTTTGTCAGTGTAGAACAATGCCTAGTAAAGGTGATAAAGTAAAGGGAAACAATCCCTTAGTAGATTTTTTTTCCAAGAAATATGAGATTCGATCAGGAGGGTGATCGTGGAGGGTTGATTCGATAGAATTGGCGGGAGATTTTCAGGAGGGAAATCATTTGTCAAAGGGAATAGTTTGTCTAGAGGGTTTCTATCACCAAGAAACCCAAATCCCATATTCTGTTGAGAGCAGCAGTAATAAAAGGGAGAAGAGGACTTGTTTTGACTGTTTGAGCAGAGATGGCCCTATACAAACTGAGAGATTGAGATAAGTTAGACAGTGTGTCTAACTTTGTGGTCTATAAATCCAAAATCATGACAGTCCTGGAGGAGTATGGTATTAGAGACCACACATCAAATTTCCTGGCTATATCGACCAATGCGGATGCTCTGAAGAAGTTCAACGAAAATTAGGTGCGAGCTAAGCACTTGATCATGGATGGATTAAAGGAACATGTGGTCCCACACATTGCTAAGAAGAAGATGAAAAATGAGGCGTGGATAGCTTTTACCACGTTGTATCAAGGAATATCCATCTAACGGAAGATGATTCTAGAGAACCAGATGCAGATGTTCCAGACGCATAAGGGAGAGGAGATCGATCCCAGTTGATTTCCATGGTAGCAACTCCCGATGATGGGATCATGGTGAGGACTGCCCTTAATGTAATCACTGATGAGTGGAAGAGCTTTGTCCAAAGTAACTTGGGTAAAGCACAACTCCCAAATTGAGGAGACATGTGGGAAATCCTTCAATAGGAGGAGACCCAGAGTGTGACCAAGAGGAAATTCAGCAGCAGAGGAGTCAAGGTAAAGAAGGAGGAGGAGGAAGATGCAACCCTAGCATATAAGGGATGACGACAGGAAGGGAAGAAGAAGAAGGACCTATCCAAGGTCTGGTGCTTCAGATGCGGTGAACTTGGACACTTCGCCAGTACTTGTCATAAGAGGAAGGACAAGGAAGCTTTAGATTCCAAGGCAACAACAACAAGAGGGGACAATGGCAACGAAGATTATGTGGCCATGAGTGCTCATGTACCTTGAGAGAAGAGCTGGGGTGATATATATTAGTAGAGAAACTGCAGATGATGAGAGGCAAGATCCTTGAGGTGCCCAAACTCTTGGATCACATACGAGATATGGGAGCCTTAAGAAACTAGCAGGATGATTGAATTCAGTGGTGAAAAATATCATGGGAGGCACAATGGAAGTGATAATATGCTGGGAAGGAGCAGAGAAGTGTAATGGCAGTATCAACGTGGAAGAAGCATAATAGAGGCTGGTGGAATTTCAACAGTGCAAAGGTAGTGCTTCAGAGAGACAACACAGAGAAACAACAGAGGGTGCTTCAGTGATGAGATGCAACCAGACTGACTTTTCTGTTAGTGATTGGGTGATTTTCCTTCAGTTGCTTACTTCTCTACAATTGAGTTGTAGTGCAGCAATTAGCAGTGGCAGTGATATAGGTTGCATTATGCAACAATTTGAGAGGGAGCTACAGTACAAATGTGGTAGTGACATGGGTAGAAGTAGAGAAAGAAGCAGTGCATTGGATGAAGGGAAACATGCCAAGAAACAACAACACGAAGACCAATGCCATAGATCAGGGTGATGCTTCAGTGGTGAAGTGTTGCTAGAGCACATTCCTCATTAAGAGGGAGTATTGAGATTTTGGGTAGCATCAGATGTGATCTAGCTCCAAAAATTTGTGGAGGGGCTAGAACACATGAGATCTCCAAGACCTATAAATCACTTGGAGAAATTCCACATGGTGTAAAAGTTATTCAAATAATTAAATTTTTTAATGGGGACCCTAAGTCTAATTTAGGGAAATTGAAAATTTAAAGTGAATTAATTTACACATGTGGTAAGCATGTTCTAAGTGACGTGGACCAAGATTTCTATAATATTTAGCCATTGATTAGTGATTAGATTATGAACATTGATTTCTCAATGAGAAAAGTATTAAAGGAAGGCTTGGGGTCAGTTGGAGGACACACACACAGATTCTAAAAGATTGAATTCTTCTGACGGAGCAGTGCTCAGACGAAGATCAGATCTAAGTGATTCAAAGAAGCAGTGAGGGGTAGATGCAGTGATTGGTCGGAGGACCAAGAGTAAAAATAAGACCAAGGGAAAAAATGAAGTAGAGGAGATAGTGCAGCCATCAGAGAGTGTGATGCAAACCCTAGAGATGGTGACACAAGCCCACGTAGGGGAAACACAAAGCCTCCAAGGGAAAATCCAAAATTAGCTGGAGATCAGGGTTTCTAAGCTGGCACGACTGAAACTCGATTCCAGGGGGAGATTATCAGCGCAAAGGAAGGGTGACACAGTCCTTTATCCAGGGACACATAGGTTTATGTAGTGGCAACATAGAGACTGCACAGAGCTAGCTGGGGTTTCACTAGTGACCAATCCAGATCAGATGAGACTTGTAGAGTGAGGTAAAAATCACATTTATCTCTGTTTTATGAGTTTTTCTCTGTTGGGTGATTTGGATTATGGCACTCTAGATGTACTCAGAATAATGTTGCTTAATAATAATAAACCCTCATAACTATTTCACCAGTTTTCCCGCATTAGGTATTTCCAGGGACGTTTGTCCAAAAAATCATGTGTGTCCTTTGTCATATGTGTGCTATGTTTCAGTAAATGATCTATATTTCTGTAGGATCCTAGTTGTGTTTACTTCTATATTTTCTAAAAATAACTTGTATAATTAAATCACAAGTAGGAGAAGTAAATCAAGATACTACATGAGGGTTTTTGTAATTTTGTATTTAGAATTTTTCACACAATATAATTAGGGAAACCGATAAGTGTATTATCATACTTCAAGGATTATAATCACTACATTAATTATTTGTCCAATAATCAAGTCATGTTAGTCAATTTTACCATATTGTTAAAATTACCAAGCCAAGGTCAACATGGAGATCCCGAGCAACAATATTATTGTTACACTTTTATCATCAAGGTTACCATGCTTATCACAAGCATTAAAAATAGTGTCAAGTCACCATATATAAAAAACAATGTATCTATCTTGCTTTATAAAATCACGAAATACATCATGTCTAAAATGTAAGATACTTGTCAAATATCAAGTGCACCAATATGTCACATGTGTTAGAAATCAAAATTACTTTCATATGCTTATATAAGTCATTCATGAAGGTGATATTCCTATAATGCCTTACGTTTTCACCCAATATTGCAGCTGAGTCAATATATTACACATATATTATAACATTCAGATACCTTTGCACTTTGTATCACTTGTCATGGGAAACTGTAGCTATTCTCTTCCTGCACTAGCCATATTTTCCTGCACCTTAGATGATCCTTAAGAAGGATCCACTTATCACATCCCATCAGGAGGTTATAGGTATCCAAATACTCAAATATACATGTAGGTAGTATAATCAATGATCAAATCAATAAATCTAAACAAAAGTAAAGACATAAAGAAGTAACATAAATTGAAAAAGTACTTATCTTCAATGAGAGGCGATCATCTCCCTCTTGAACCAACCTTCAAGAGTCATGACTATCCATTGTCCATATAACATTGTTTCCTTCATTATATTTCAACCAAATTCATCAACAACTAGACCTAATTGAGACTATACCATCTAATTCCACATCAAACCCTAATAAACAAATTCGCTAGGATTTCCTTCAAGCGCTGTTATTATTTTAGGTCTCCTCCATCTTCTCTTGCTTCTATCAAATGTGTCTTCATGGGGGTGATCTTAATGAATTTTCTTCAACCCAACTCTGATACCATGTTAATTTTTTTTTAGGACTGTATTGTTTTTTGCTTGAGATAATTGCATTTCTTCATTTACATATTAAATTCACCCCACAACATCATATCATTATTCATATTTACAACATTATTAAAAAACATAGGAAAATATATAGAAATAACAATATCATCATCAATGCAGCGAAACGTAAAGGAAAAATAGAAGAAACACATTCACACATAGAGAGAATAGGATTGGTCAAAGACCAGGGAAAAACCAACTATGGGGAAAACCCTTTGTTAGTATGAATATTGATTCGAAGTGTACGAAAAAATACCACTTTAGCTACGCATAATTTATAGCCCTAACAACAGAAATGACTGCTAATATCTTCAGATCTGCAATTAGATGATCAAGACAAATGCTGCAAAAATCTAGATCTATGCAGTAGAAGACATTAAACAGTAGAAAAATAAGATTTACTCCGTAGATCCAATAGACAATACAAGAATATATCCAATGAATATTTTTATTAATGGCACCTGGGAGGAAAACACAAGAGGGTGTTCCTTGTTCTCCTCAATGGGATGGGTTCTTGTGAGTCCTCAACACTTCAGATTTAGAACTTCTCTCTCTTGATGGTGTAGAAAACCCAGACAAAAATGGAAAAGTATGGCTATGTTTATGGATCAATAGCCAGACCAAGTGTTGAGATCCAGAGTGATCTTTAGGCAACATAAGGTGACAAATGAATGGGAAAAACCCTTCTATTTATAACAAAATTGTGAGTTAGTCTAGAGATTGGTGCATAATTAAAATATTATTAACCAAATCTAGGTCCATATTTTATGGAATATTTTATTATATTTGTTAGAGGGAAAAGGAATTCGACTTGAGTCAAATCCCTTTATTTGTAAATAATAAATAAATAAATGATTTATTTATCATTTTAAGGATGTGATTAAGTAATAATAAATAAATAAATGATTTATTTATCATTTTAAGGATATGGTTGAGTAACAATCAAATAAATAATGATTTATTTAATTATTTAAGAGTGAATTAGTCATATTTAACAAAGAATATTATTTAAATAAGATTTAAACAATTATTCTTTAGAAAATAATAAGATAAATAATGATTTGTATAATTAATTTCTTTGTTTTGGGTTAAATATAACCAAAAATATTAATTAAACTACTGTTTAACTAATTATTTCTTGAGGAAAATCAAACAAATATATATTTATTTAATATTTCCTTATGGGGTTTCCTGTTTAGACCATAAAAAACTTAATAAAGATGATTTACTAAGTTATTTTCATAGTGAAAGGAATTTTACTTGGATTAAAATTGGTCTTACATGATGTACTTGGGTCCATTTAATGATAATAGGTTAGATGACCAAAAAATGGTATACCACCCTTTCAAATTCTTCTTCTTATTATATTGTCATGGAATGATTCAACAAAAGAGAGTACAATGATTCATATCTCCAACCATAATCCTATCCAGCAAAATCAACTAAATAACATCCATGAGATGAACCCAACAATGTTAATAATCAAAACCCTGATTCTGAAGCATGTGTTCAATTGTCACTATCTACGATCAACTACTGAACTCTGCGGTCAACTGACAGAATCTTCGGTCAATTGTAAAAATAAAATCGTAGGTACCAACCTCACGCAAAGGGTGACATGCATGAAGCTGAAACCCTCCGACCACATGCATGATTTTACATGCCTCTAGTTGTGACCAAAATTTTCTTGAATCATTCTTGTGGCTGGAAACCAAAACCCTAAACACATGTGCAAGAATCATACCCTACAATATTAGACCTGTACGAACCAATCTCCGTGACCCGACCTCAGAAATGTGTGAGCCAAACCTAAGGAAAGAAGAATGATCATGACGATGTCCAAATCATGGTCACTTGACTTGTATTTATAGCCATCCATGAGTGTCCATTCTCCTGTTAGGGTCGACTTGTCCTTTTTTACAGATGTGGGAGTTTTTAGTGTCAGAATATGAATTCTTCCATCAAGGATCAAAATCACTCAATTCATTATCATTTTAGGAGTCTCACTCTGAAATTTTTATATCATTCCATTAGGTCATGCTAAAAATTGTTTCACTGATGGTAGCCCTAGTCATAAAAACATCACTCTTCCTCAAATTTGATTACTTGCTGGCATAGTTTCATACCTTTCTGACTGTACATCATTTGGAAAGTTAATGTCATCATGTCATCTTGAAATTCAGTCCTTCAAGGTCTCATTAGGTTTTTTAGGGTTTTTTTAAGGTTTCATTAGGTCATAAGGTTTCCATGATTCAATAAAACTCCATTACATTGCATAAATATTAGCAAGTAGAGGGCGATCCAATAAAATTCTCTTCGCCATGTGAAGATAACTTGTAAAGAAAAAATCTCATTTCAACATGCAATTTGGATTTCACAATGCAATCATTTTTATTTTCATTATGTAATTTTATGTCTTTCAAATGTAATAAGTACAAGATTCCCAAGCTGCCAACACAAGGTTCCACATGTCAAAGCATCAAAATGTAAAATCGTAGTGTTCTCTAAGCTCATCAAATAATCAAATCTCAAAGGAAAAAGTCACATGCAAAGGTACAATGTTAAAGTTCAAAGATGAATGTGAAGAAATTAAAATGGGTCCCAAGAGCTAATTTATTCAATCTATCAAGTATAAAGGCCATTAAAACACCAAAGAGGCACTCATTTTCTCTATAAGCCATCAAGATCACCCTCACCTACACTCCATCTACCTCCCCTAAATTTTTCCATGCCCATTCCTCTCATTTCCCTCACTTTCCCACAAACCCTAGCCTTTTGCTACACTTTTGACACCTTCCTAGGTTAGGGCTATGTTTTTACCTTTTAGAGCCCTTCCCCTCACTCATTTCTAGAAATTCCACATCCCCACACTCTCTAACATCTATCCCTATCCCCCAAAATTTCCCCAAGAATTTAGACAACCCCTAACCCCTTCATTCCCCTCCCTCTACAAGATCCCCTGTTTTCCCTACACTTCTGTAGTGACCTTGGGAGATTCAATTTTTGACAAGGAAAATAATCTCCAATAAAAAAAAGGTATATTTGGAAATTAGACAGGATAATATTTCCAACGAGCTATCCTGGGCCCAATTTGGACACCGGGAATGCCTCCAAATGTGGTATGCAAAAAGGTGTTGTAGGGACATTGCGCGTTTGAGAGAGATCGATGCGCGTTTGCTGCGGACACTGCACGTTTGCTCAGAAAGACAAAAAACTCTATTACAACCTCCCACTCCATCATTTAATGCCAAATATTTGCATAGGTTGTCTTCAAAGCTCCATTTATCAGTGAGTAAATCCTAGACATTATCTCATTGATACATTTTGTGCTTTATAATCATTTGAAGTTTTTTCTAAGAAAGAAAACCTAGTTCTCATTTCAAACCTAATCCCTAAACTGTTATACACTTCCCCTCACATCCCTAAAAGCATTCTCCCTTTTCCCTATCCCCATTCCCTAAAAAATCTCATCCATAATAGCCCTAAGTCCTAGGGTTTCACTTGCCTAGGCTCCCTTACATATTCCCATTTCCTACCTCCATTCACTTCACACTCCATTTCATTCATCATCTCCCTAAGGTTTTGACACCAAATACATCATGGAAAAATAGTAGAGGTGAAATTATCAAGCCTAAGAGGATTTATTTGGGCACATTGGCACATAACTATCAGAGAGGTCATAGGAATGTGTTTGGTTCACTTGGAGTGAAAGGGGCCATGCCTTCTTCATCAACACAACAAGTAGACAAAGAAAAGGAAAAGGCAAAAGAGCCAAACATTGATGATGAGGAGGGAAAACATGAGATAGAGCATGAATTTCAGTTGATTGACATAGGTAAGGAATATGAAGACAAAATTACCAGTGCAGCAATCAAAGACAAAGAGGAAAAGGTTAGTGAACTTGAAACTAATCTTGAGAGGGAAAAATATGTGATTTACTTCCTTAAGAAAGAAAATCAGCAGCTGAAGACCAAGCACGCCATCAATGAGGTAAAGTGTATCAAAGAAAAAAGAGAGGCAGAAAAGGCTAAAGCCTTACTTAAGGAAACATTGGAAAGGTTCGGTGAACCTGATGATGAGGAGGATCAACCTCAAAGACAGAGACCAAGGAATAGAGAAATAAAGGGAAGCTGACCTAGTAGCCTAGCTCACACCAAATGAATAGCTTGCCCTAGAAATCAGCAAGGACAGGGAACCATGGATTGATAGAGCCAATATACATTTGGAGAAGTTTCTAGACAAGGCCAACAAGGAAAATGACTTGTTAAGGACGAGGGTCAAAATTCATGCACAGAAAGAGAGAATTGCATTGGCCAAGCTCAAAAGAGCTAATGCTAAAATTGAAAATTTGACCAAGAAAGGAGAGAAAGAGAAGTTAGATATACTTGTTGAGGTGTCACTCCATGCCTCAAGCACTTGATTATAAATTACCCTTACCATTTTGAAAAAAGTTTGGCACACTTTGCATTTTTGTTCATTTTTGTGTTTTTGGGTATTTTTGCACACATAAAATTTTCCAAAGGTGCAATGACCTGGATGCTACGCTCTTTTTTGGGGACTCCAAATGAAAAATGGCCACCACCAACATGTTCATCTTGATGAGGACATCAAACCTAGAAATTTTTAGAGTTTTTGGAGGAGAATTGGTCCATCAAAAGTGCCAAAAACCATCAAATTTTCATGTTTCTGCCTGGTCACTGCATGTTTACCAGTCTTGGGAGAAAAGGTTTTTGTTAGGGAAAATAAGCACCATTTTCAATACTGGAGGTAGTTTTGGAAAATAGACTCAAAGGGATTTTCAATGAGCTATCTTAGAGCCAATTTGGACACTAGGAAGGCACTAAAAACCAGCCTTGAATATAGGTCATTTTTTATGCTAGGACGCTGCGCGTTTGACAAGGAAATTGCATTTTTACACAGTCTTCAGCAATTTTTGAAGTTTCACTATAATTTGACTCTTACTTTGGAAAATGAGGAAATAATTATGTAAATGGTCAAGATGAATGTAAATATCATGTTTTTACTTTTATCTAGGGTAAATACATTAGGTAAGTGAACCGGTTGAGGTGTAATGAATCAGTTCATTAGAGATAGGATTGAGTCGCTTTTCTCATCCTATACTCTAGCTATCAGTTCAGATTTTTGTGTATTATATCCCTCAACTTATGGATTAGACTCCTATATATGAGTGGAGGTAGTTTTGAGGTCTATTTAGCTCAGGTCTTCAAAGGAGTCAAGGAGTTGGCATCAGTTTGAATGGAAGTGTATTGATCAAGAACCAGTTTGGCCTGGATATTATGAAAAATTGTAGCTATTTCCTTGGGATTCATGTGGTATGAATGTTTGGCATATTTTTTTCTCTGTGATCATTTGTATGAATGTTTTTTAATCTCATAAAATTTTCATGTCTATTATATGATTAAATTTCAAGTTGAAAGGAATAATACATGTTTTTCATGCTTAGTTTTGGGAAATTTTTCATAATTTGTCCATTTTATTTAGTTTAGGAAGAAATCATCCCCTATGCTCTTCCTAGCTCCTCATCAGTCTTAAACCATCTCACCAAATCACCTTCAAGTGTTGAGCCTTCTACTTACCTTGCCCATCGAATGGACTGCAATTCCATCTCATTGGCCCTAATCTAGTCCCCTTGACCTAATCCTCATTCAGTGAGCCCAACCCCAAAATCAAGATAAAAAAACCCCTGCATTTCACACCTAGCCTAAAAACCTAATTGCTCCAGCCCTTCTAGCTGTGACCATTTGGAGAGAGCCCTCTCCAGCTTGATAGGGCTAGCTATCAATTCAAAAGCTTGGTTTATGGTTACCTCTGTTGGGATTCCTTCCTCAGCCTTGGGAATCTAGTGGAGTGATAATAGAAGTTTCTTTAAAAATACAATTTCCCTTATCCAAATTGAGTGATTCAATAGTCGAAATTGGTCTTCTTGAAAAGAGGAATCTAGTCCCATGATTGGAATTTTTCATTGAGCTTCCAAATTAACACATCTTCGGTTCTTCCTGTTAGAAAATTATATATTACAAAGAAATGAAACACATAAAATATGTGGAAAACACGAGCACACAAAACACATAAAACTAGAGAGACATAGATATACGTGGTTCACCCTGTTTGGGCTACTTCCACCCCAAACAACCAATCCTTCCTTTCTATTATCCAACTAAATGAAGAGACACAACCTACAGTAGATCCACTGTAATATCCTCTGTTCTCTCTCACAGTATCCCTATTGGTTTCTCGCCCTGAGAATACACATAAAATACACAGCCATAGTAAAATACCCTCATATAAGCGAGGGGCTACCTTCTAGGGAAAAAAACCCTATCGTCAGATCATCCGCCTAATGAACAGCCCAGATTGACTAGAAATTACTATACTTTTACAAGGCAATTTTACATCTGTTTTTAGCTTCGGGGGCATTGCCCCCGAAACCCCCCGCCGAGGTGGGGGGGGGGGGCTCCATAAATTCGCAGCCGGCCCCCCCTCGGAACCCCCAGGAAACATTTAATTATGGGCAGCGTCGCCGCCCCATTAAGGTACATGGGTCCAATGCTGTGATACAAAATAAACAAGATAATTAGGCTCCACACCCAACACTTCCTGATCCCCTAATCTCCCCTTTGATATGACCTCTACATCATAACATCCATATTCTCTTAATAGTCTAATATTATTAGCTATAGCCACCATGAGGAGGGTCACTAATCGAAGTGGATTTTGGAAAGGACTAAAATTTGAAGTTCCCAAAACTTTATGAGAAATGGTGCCATGTTGAAGAGCTTGATGAGATGATTCCAACTCAACTTGAACCACATCGAAGGGAGCTCGTATGTGAAAGTTATGGTAGTCTTAATTTTGTGCCAAATAACAAAAATGGAGTCTATAGGGTGACATGTGGCACATTTGTATGATGCCATGTTGAATACATAAAGATGAATTGGTAGAGGTATGTGGAATCCATATAGTGATGTGGCAGGCTCTGAGAGCTGACGTGGCAAGACAAGTGGTTTTGACATGGTAGGTTGAAGTGGAAACATGTCACAAGCAAGGTTGACATGGGAATTAACATGTTATTGATTGCACGTGATGTGGTATTACTGGGAACACAGTGGAAGGCACATGGACCAACCAAGTGTCATCACATGACAACCCTGGATTGGTCAGGAATGTTCCAAAATAAATATCTAGTCAAAAACTAATTAATGATTGGTTAACAACAATGTTTAAATATATGGTGACATAGGGATTGAACCCACAACATCCGACTGAAAACTAAATATCCACACCAATGCACTAATGCACCGGGATTTTTAATTATCACTAAGTATGATATAATTATGGGGCCTATCAAAACAACCAAACAACACGTATAACCAAAATACAACATGGTTTATAATATATGGTTTATTAATATAATTTATATGGTTATATTTGTTTAAAAAACAACCAACATTATAACATATGATATGGACAAGGAGTGAAAACTCGCAGGCTCAACCCCATAATTTTTGGCCATCATATGTATTATATGTTAAAATATTAATCAATACGCTAGGGTGTTCACTAGTGAATAGTAAATAGGACTGAGAGATTATGAGCAATGTTAAAATTCTGTTTATTTTATAAACCAAGTGTTATTAGAGTTGAAATTTTGTAGCAACTTAAGGAGTTTTTTGGTGGCATTTGGAGGTCACCTCCTGGTGGTAGAGAGCTCTATTTTTGTAGTTTTTTGGAGGCAAACTTGATTTGTAATTAAGTTACTGGGAGCTTAATAAAAAAACTCCACCCAATTGGAGGTAGGACTCAGAGACGTAGTCCACACTGGACAAATTCCATTATCACATGGTTGTGTTCTTATTTTATCCTTTTTCTCGATTCTCTACATTTCTTCTTTAAGTTGTAGCTTCATAAGTCCTTTATGCTTGATTTAAGATCTTTATGATCATATTTTAAATTTTTTTAAAGTAATCATTCGCACATGAACATTTTAACAAAACAAGTCACTTTAATAATCCTAGTTTAGTCACATTATAGTTTATATCTACAACTTGTTCTTTCAACCGCGCAAACCTCTCCTCTATGGGATCTTGAAGGTTATTAATAGATTCGTCAGTCATGGCTAGGTTTTTATGACTTTCAACTTCACCAATATGGATCCCTTGCAACTCCCTACAAAATACACAAAGAAACTTGCTTTTATATTAATATTATCTATAAAATGTCGTGGATATTCTATTGGATAGTTCATCACGACAAATCTATTGAAAGATATTTGAAAATATGAAATCTACACCAAGGGTTAATAGTTCTTTAGATTCATGGATTTTATAATTATTATGTTATGCCTATGCATGCAATAGATAAAATATGGGAATTAGAGAACAACAAAATAAAACTCACAAACCAAAATGAACACAAGATATGATCTGGAAAACCCTTACGGGAGAAAACCCAGTCGGAAGGTGAGGTTTCTATACTCTCTCTTTCTCTAAATGGAAATGGATGCACGTACAAATGAGTCAGACTTATGGCCCATGGGCTACATACAATGCAAAAGCCCCCTATGTTTTCTCTCTCTATCCACTCTCAACTACTCTACTCATATATGGAACAAAATGCACTTGAATAAAATAAAATCCATTTTTCCTTTTATTGGTCCTGTTATAACACAATCTGATAGTGTAATTGTGGTTATGTTAACTCCAAATCTTAACTAGGGTTAAAATATTGACTCTTCTAGGGCCATATTCATCATGATCATGTATATATCCCATTTTCCATGATTAAAAATCTTAGCACCATTCAAAGCTCTCGGAAATCGGTGAAGGACCCTGTGGATCCCAAGGATAGAAAATGTGTTTACATCATTCCTTTCTCCTGTGGGACTCTGTACATCGGTAAAACTAGTCGATCGATTAATCGAAAGATATGTGAACATGTTGTTGACATAAAACATGGAATATACCACTCATCTGCTTAAATTAGTGGAGCATGCAGAAAATATTGACCATCACATCTGCATTGAAGAGGCTAGGGTCATTGCCAACGTTAACCATTTTCATCACCGTAAGTTAAGGGAGGCTTTGGAGATTGAAAAAATATTGATTAACATCAATAGATACGATGGTTGGAGTATTAGCAGGTGTTAGATCCCTTCCCTATACTCCTAATTGTTAGTTTATATATATATATATATATATATTTTAAGTAGACCTCCTTCCCCTATTATTTATTTTTTCTTTAATTGTTAGCCTTGTTTTATATTAATATATATAACATATAACGAATGGTCATTTAACCAAATATGGTTAGTTAATCTAGCCTTATAATAATAGAACAAATGATATAAAACAATACCATTTTAATATTTTTATTTTAACATAAAATAAATTTCTTATTCTGTTTACTAACATAAAAACCCCGTAACTAAATATAATAGAAGTTTAAGGATCATAACATTTTATTTGAATTTATTACTTAGAAAGATCGATACATCTATCTTAACATTATATAAATAATAGTAATAGAAATAATGGATTAAATTTGATTTAGATTTTAATAAAAATAATAATAATAGCAACTGAATTAAAAAAAACATTAATTAAGATATTAACTATTATATTAGGTTTAATTTTGATTATAATAATAAGTATAATAATAGAAAACATTGTGATAATAATTAAAATATTGGGTTAGATTTTAAAAATACTAAAAACTAAATAATAAATAATAATAATAGAAACAAACTTTAAAAAAATAGTCAAACTAATATAGTATTATAGTTGAATTTTGTTAGAATATTAAATAATATAATATATAAATTGATTAAAATTTTGACCTTTCTACAATTCTTTCTTTTTAGGTCATACTAACCGTTACATTCCAATGCTAGTTAACCCATCTCTTCATCTATTTTATGGAATACCAGAATCTGATTTCTCATCTGTCCTGAAGATGAACCACATTGGTTGGTTTGAAAGGCGTGATGACTTCATGTCTTATGTGATTTTCACTGAAATATATCTTTTATGTGGTTTTTCCCATAAATTATGATATTCTAAAACAAAATTCAAAGAAAAAAAAGTTTTGGAACATAAAAATCATAAAAAAATAGATTCTCCCCAAATTCATCTTTAAATGATCAAAATAGAAGGAAAACTAATATTTAAAATCTGAAAAACTCCCATTCAATGTGTTATCTATGCCAATGCATCGCCTCCAAAAAATTTCTCCAAACATTTTAACAAAACCCAGAAGACTGATGTGATGTGAGGAATAGAAGCAATAATTGTTATTATATAGCGAAGATTGTGCGATTTCTTTAGCGTTTTGTGAATGTGGGATTAAAATTAACATTAAGAAAATTAATATGTAGTTAATATTATAGGTTTATATTTACTTTTATTCAATGTGGGCAAAAAAAGTAAAACATAAATTTCAAAAATGAATTTCAGTATGTAGTCAATGTTAAATCATTTAAATAAAAAAAAATTTTAGTTTCGAAGGAATGCATGAAAGGAATATTTTTGTGGATATTTTGAATAGAAAGAAGGGTGAAATATTTCAAGACCAACAATTTATTAAAATGTTTTGAAATACATTTTAGATGAAAATTTTGGAGGGAAATATTTCAAACGAATTTTTTGGAGGGAAATGTTTTAGTGGAATTTTTTGGGGGGAAATTTTAGAGGGAAATTTTTAGTCTTTAAGCTATATATTGTCATTGAGAGAGAGTGTATTTGTATCATTTATCATTTTCTTGTTGAAAGTCATGGATTATTTTGATAGTGGAGTTTTTCTTTCTGCAACATTAAAATCTTCGTCATGCAACAACTCTTTTCAGATTGATGAATATAATAGGAGTTTGTTCACCATAAATAGAGAGTCAAATTTTCGACTTGATCGTAATCCTAAGGATGATGAAAACATAATTGATGAAGGGTAGCAAAAAGAAATTCATGTAAATCGAGTCATTTATTCCACTTAGTCTTAATCCTAAGGATTATGAGAGCACTAGTGATGAAGGACACGAGGAAGAATTTCCAGAGTCAAAATTTCCACTTTGTCCTAATCCTAAGGATTATGAGGACACCACTGACAAAGGGGGGGATGAAGAATTTCCAGAGTCAAAATTTCCACTTCATCCTAATCCTAAGGATTATGTAAGCACCACTGATGAGGGGGGATGAAGAATTTCCAGAGTCAAAATTTCCACTTCGTCGTAATCCTAAGGATTATGAGGCCACCACTGATGAAGGGGGGGATGAAGAATTTCTAGAGTCAAAATTTCCACTTCATCCTAATCATAAGGATTATGAGAGCACCACTATGAAGGTGGGGATGAATAATTTCCAGAGTCAAATTTTATACTTCATCTTAATCCTAAGGATTATGAGAGCACCACTGATGAAGGGCAGGATGAAGAATTTCCAATAAATAGAGATTCAAAGTGTCTACTTATTCCTAATCCTAAGGATTATGAGAGCACCAGTGAGGAAGGGGAAGGGGAGGATGAATAATTTTTGGTGAATAGAGATTCAAAGCTTCCACTTAGGCCTAATCCTAAGGATTATGAGTGAAGGAAGGGGAGGATGAAGAATTTTCACTAAATAGAGATTCAATGTTTCCATGTATTCCTAATCATAAGGATTAAGAGACCACCACTGATGAAGTTGATGATGAAGAATTTCCTGCAAATGATAATTTGACTATAAATAGAGAGTCAAATTTTCCAATAATTCCTAATCATAAGGATTATGAGAGCACCAAGGGAATATTTCAAAAGCATGGATGAATATGGTGAAGAATTTTGTCCTAGTTAGGGTTTCAAAAGTGCAGATGATTTTTTTGAAAATGTTTCTTCTAGTGAGGATGGTAATGAATATTTTCCAAGCAATGATGATGATGAATTTATTAATTATGTTCAGAATGATGATAATGAGGACAATATTCCTCCTAATGGTGATTAAAATGCTTCTACAAAGGATAATGGAATGGTGAATCCGTTGCAAGAAAATATTGTAATTAGGAGTAAGAGTAGAATTTTTCATTTCAATCCAAAATATTATAGTTATACAAGGGTTAGGACAACATATCTCATAAGAAGAAGTTCTATCGATGATATGGTTTCAAGTGAATATTGTTGAAAGGATTGCTTGAAACATATGGATTTCAAATTTGCAATGGAGAAAATGAAAAGATATTTGTTAATGAATAAAAGCATGCAAAATTCATATTTAGTGGGCTACATGCAGTCTACGATAGCAGGTTATGATTATCATATTGGGAATGTATTGATTTGAATAAATAATTTCAAAATATTGCATTCAATGGGAAATTTTTGTTTGTCAAGAATCCAAGAAAGACTAGAAAAAGATCCCACATATTATACAGAAGTACGTTATAAACGAGAGGTTGGGCCGTTAATGACCTGTATTTATGAAAAAGGTATTATTGACGTCTATGTGAGTAGCTTATGTTACTTAGTGCAATAGATCGAAAATATTGTGAATAACATAAACACCATGAGCAAATGAAAACACAGTGAAACACATTAACAAAACCAGAATTTAATAACGGAGTTCACCAGACTTCTTGGCTACGTCTCCAGGTCCTTAGCTTCCAGTGCTGACCACTTTATTTTGTCTTCAAAATGATTTTATAGGTATGAGATCAAAAACAGAGACTCAAATGATAAAATGGACCTCACCATTGCGACCGACTCAAAATTTCAGTCAAAATGAGTATAAACTTGCCTATATTTCGCCACTGTGACCTCCAGACCCCCTAGAGAATCCAAAACCACCTCTGCCCTGCACAAAACCACTTCTGCCTGCAGAAAACCACCTCAGTCTGTGCACTCCTGGTTTGGGCATATTCAGCTATGCACTGGATAAAACAGGTTTCAGTGGCTTTCTTTACAAGCATCACTGTATTGACATATTGGCTTAGTGCTCCATTGAAAGGCATTGTATTAATACAATTTTAGAGGTTGGTGGGTCGAAACCCCTGCCCAACCGTCTGTTGAACCTCAGGCGATTTCAAACTATATAAATTAACATATATCAAATTACATATATGCGACAACATATATATTATATGTGCGGCGATCACGTTGACATATTTTATGGTTTCGAACCATATATGGTAATACAATAATGTTATATGTGGTGGTTGCATTAATGATTTCGGTGGTTTGTATATAGTTGGCACATATATTAAATGCGTGGTGATAAACTTTGGATAAGGCTCCCATATGGTTGTTCTACATATATATCGTATGATATATATTAAAATATATGGGGCGACGTTTAACAATAAGGTTCTTATCCGGTGGCAATAATATATATGTTGTCTTCAACCTTATAATAAATATGAAACACCTACACTAAATTCCAATTGATGTGTTGGCCCAACTGATAAAACAAATTCTGACTAAATCGTTGCAAGGTTCGATCCTCCCTGACCCCCAAAATTTTGCAAACAAGGCCAAATTGGGCAAAATCCGAGCTGCCACATGTTAGCCCCGGATTGGCCCATTCCAACCAATCACAATCTGACATGTCATCGATCTTGCTGACGTCATCCTGGACATGTGGCGTGTTCCTAGGATGACAGGCGTCCTACTGACGTCATTTTATTGTTGACCTGACCATTGACTGTTGAATTTTACTTTTTGCCATTTTGCACTAGTTTACCATAAACTTTGACTTGCAATATCTTTGTCATACGAATTCGGTTTTATGCGCCATTTGCACCGTTGGAATCCTGTTGATGGGCACTTCAACTTGATCCTATTTTTCATATGCATTTGAAGACTTTGATCTCGAGGAAAAAATGGATCCATTTTGGATCAGTTAAAAAATACTGCTATGTCATGGATGAAATACTTCTTTTCGACGCATGGATAGTGTATGCCAAATAAAGACACAATACATATTCCAGATAATTTTTTGAGACACGAAGTCTACAACTTATACAAAGAATATGCAGAAGGTGTTGAAGGAGTTGGTAATTTTATTACATATTCATATTTACAAGGGTATGGAAGAACGAATTCAACAATATTCGTATTCCTAAGAAGACAAGGATGTGGGTTTGCAGTACATGTGCTTCTCTTAAAGAAAAAAGGGATAAATTTCAAGGAGCAGAAAGAGGTATGCGTTCATAACATTATTTTAAAAAATTGGATAGTTATCAACTATGAAAATATATTTATTAATAGCTTTGTTTTATTTTGTGTGCATATTTTGTTGTCAAAGCACTTCAAGAGCATCACAATCAGCAAACAAGTGAAAGACAAAAATTGTATAAACATCGAAATAAGTGTTATGATAATCCAAAAAAATATTTGGGTTTGATAATTGATGGTATAGACCAAAAGGAAACACTTCTGCCAAATTTTGTTTGCACATCAAAAAATTTACAGGAGGAAATTTTTATTCAGTTTCACTTGGTTGGTTGTATGGTATTTAAGGGGAAGATGACGCCAAGGGTTTAATTCACAACTCCAGATATTCATAATGAGGAAATCTGACCATAACTATAATCCATGATGTGGTTACTCATTGGTCTGCTATTCTTCCTTAAGTTCTGTATGTACAATTAGACAACACAAGCCGTGAAAACAAAAATCAAGTTCTTTTTGGGTATTAAAACATGCTCGTTGAATTGAGAATTTTTAAAAAGATAAAGTTTGGTTTTCTTCTTGTTGGGCATACTCATGAGCATATTGATCAAATGTTCAGTCATTTTTCAGTAACATTGAGGAGGAAATATGTTGGGATTCTGCCATCTTTAATTGAATGTATTAAGAAATCATACATTCTGGAGCCGATTTTTCATGTGTTGGAAGAAACTATTGACATGCGAAGGTTTATTCTGGGATCACATGATGAGGAGAAATTCATTGAACAACTTAATGAAATTAGCTTCCAACATCAATTTCGTATCAAAACATTGATGGGATAACACTTTGTTGAGATTCAACAAGATGATGAGCTTAGTGAAAAGAGTCACCTTCACTAAGTGGGCCCGTAGGCTATTTTTGGTGCAAGTATATTTTTAGACATGGTGATCATATTTCAGAAGTTGCAAGATGATATTTGTGGATGGTTGATCAAGTTGAAAAAATAGATGAAATTCTATTTTTAGAACATTGGGCGAAGTCTATTTATAGATCGTCGATCTAAAAGTAGAAGTGTCGATTATTATTAGCTCTTAATAATAATTCGACAATAAACAACAACTTATTCTCTTAGAGCACTTAATTTCAGTGCATAGATTTGGAAAACCAGTGGGCTGAAGGAATTACGCAATTACTAGGATTTACTAGTGGTTCATGCATGGAGGACTCAGTTAGAACTGAAGTGGCAAAGTTATGACAGAGTTGGAAGAGTAGTTCATGGAGTTGTATTTAGTTTAACTCATTTAGACTCAGTTAAGCTAGTTGTATCTAGTCTAACTGAATGATACACTAGTGAGAGTGGAGTGAATTAATTAGTTAATTAATTCACAAATAATAACTCATTAATCATTTCAATTATAAATCTTCCGGGAAATCACATAAGTAATTTATGGAACCGACGCGTTTCGAACTCCAACTGAAGTTCATCATCAGGATAATGAAGATTAGCTGATCTGACATACACATTTATACCAGGAAGAGAGAAGCAACGGTCAAAACCCAAAGAGTTTAAAAACGGTCAAAAATAAGAAAAATCCTAAAATAATCCAAAAAATATAACTAACCCATCCTAAAAACTAAAAACGGTAAAAAATAATAAAATTAAAAACACTCAAAAATAAAACTAAAAATAAAAATATAAAAGTCATAATCACCACTTCATATAAAATCAACCCTATAAACTCCCTCAACAAGATAAAAAGGTTATTAAGAGAAAAATTCAAGTCAAAGTCATAAACTCTAAATAAATTAAAAATAAATAGAAAAATAAAATAAATACAATAAATTAATAAATAAATGGAGAAATAAATTAGACACAAGAAATTAAAATACAATAAAAAATAAAATAAAACAAAAATAAATTATTTGTATTTATATTAATTAATAAATAAATAAATTCATATACATAAACCAATAAATAAAATAATAAAATAAAATAATAACATTAAAAAGACCAAATCATAAAATAAAAATAATAAAAACCAAAGAATTAAACAACTCAGTAAAAAGTAAAATGAAAACCAAAGAAATGAAGTCAAAGTCATAAAAAATAATTAATTTATAAATAAATATAAATATAAATATAAATAGTAAAATAAAATCAATAAATAAAATAAATTAATAAATAAATACATGAAAAAACTTTTAAAAAAAATTAGTATTTGATTATTTATTTATTTAAATTTAATTAAAAATTATTTATTTAATTTTTTTTTTTAAGTTTTTTCATGTACTTATTTATTAATTTATTTTATTTATTGATTTTATTTTACTATTTTTATTTATGTTTATATTTTTATTTATTTATAAATTAATTATTTTTTATGACTTTGACTTTATTTCTTTGGTTTTCGTTTTACTTTTTACTGGGTCGTTTTATTCTTTGGTTTTTATTATTTTTATTTTATGATTTGGTCTTTTTAATGTTGTTATTTTATTTATTTTATTTATTGGTTTATGTATGTGAATTTATTTATTTACTAATTATTATAAAATACAAATAATTTATTTTTATTTTTACTTTTATTTTTGTTTTAGTTTATTTTTTATTGTATTTTAATTTCTTGTGTTTAATTTTATTTCTCCATTTATTTATTAATTTATTGTATTTATTTTATTTTTCTATTTATTTTTAATTTATTTAGAGTTTATGACTTTGACTTGAATTTTTCTCTTAATAACCTTTTTATCTTGTTGGGGGAGTTTATAGGGTTGATTTTATATGAAATGGTGATTATGACTTTTATATTTTTATTTTTAGTTTTATTTTTGACCGTTTTTAATTTTGTTATTTTTGACTGTTTTTAGTTTTTAGGATGGGTTAGTTATTATTTTTGGATTATTTTATGATTTTCTTATTTTTGACCGTTTTTAAACTCTTTGGGTTTTGACTGTTGCTTCTCTCTTCCTGGTATAAATGTGTATGTCAGATCAGCTAATCTTCATTATCCTGATGATGAACTTCAGTTGGAGTTCGAAACGCGTCGGTTCCATAAATTACTTATGTGATTTCCCGGAAGATTTATAATTGAAATGTTATGGATCACAGAAGCTTGCACTCTCAACTCATTAATCAACTGAACAATACAGCAGTTAACTACAGTGCATGTTAGATCCAGTGGAGACCTAGTGGAGAGATAGGTGAAAGGGCAAGATGGATTATCCGTTGTGACTATAGTGATGCATTGATTGCATCTACATATACATTGGAGTTGCCAATGATAATTAAGCAATCAAAGAAAGGGTAATTCAAATTCATTCAAAGTTATTCTTCAGCAGGGATTGCGCAGTGAAGGCAGGCTAGCAGGAGGGCAGAGATCGGTGCATGGATTTGTAGATTTCTTCTATATTAGTGTGTGATGATTGATTTTAATGAGAGCTTGATGTACTAAGATTTCTATGAGATTGTTACATGATCTCCATGATACATATTATATGATAGTTGGAGTTTTCAGCTTCAGTCTTTTCCATTAAACAAATGTGTTATGTGCGATTGTTTTTATTTATGCTTCAAATGTGTATGCAATTAATTTTCCACAAAATATTAACAGTGGAATGATTCTGTATTTTGCAAGAAGATAAAATATTGTGAGGTTAGGGGAATCTAGATGTATGCATGCTTAGTGTATACTAATTTCTACATGGTATTAAAGCAGTGTTAATTCTTGAAGATTGTAATTGTGAAGAATTGTTGAGTTTGTGCTAGTGGACAATTTGAATTTGCTACAAAAGATTCTTGGTGCAGAAGTTGAGTATACATTGAAATGTATTTCAATGGGTTGCGATTGGAGTATGCCCTTGATGGGAGCTCAAATTACATAGCCTAGAAGGATAGGATGGAGGCAGTGCTGGAGGATAATGGACTGAAGGAGTTCATCGATAGCGATGTTCCTAAGTTGGGATCTAGCATTGCTGCATTACTTGACGCATGGCGAAAGAAGACAACAAAGACAAGAATAAATATGTTGGAAGGTGTGAAGGACCATATTCTGTCCAAATTTCACGGGAAATACACTCCATTATTAATGTTTAAGGCTTTGACATATTTGTTCCAAATTAGAAGCGACCAGAGGAAGTTGGTGCTTAAAGACAAGCTCAGAAAAATAAAAATGGAGAAGGAAATAGTATTCCAAAATACCTCACGAAGTTTGTCCACTACAAGGATGAACTGGGAAGTGTGGGGGTTACTATTAATGATGAAAAATTAGTGAGCTTTGCCCTCCTTGGGCTTCCGAAGAGTTGGCATAGCTATGAAGACTATGTCAATGGACGGGAGAAACTGTCGGGATGGGAGCGACTTTGGTCAGATCTTGTGCAAGAGGAGATAAGGCGGGGTACCATGGATGGCTCTTCATCGAAGAATGAAGATGAAGAGAATTGCGCTTTGGTTTCCAAATCAAGGAAAGGGAAGGGGAATAAATTTCCTTCAAAATCCGATGCTAAAGGCAAGAAGAAGGATTTGTCCAAAGTGAAGTGTTTTCATTGTCACGAACATGGGCATTTCGCCATTAACTGCCCACAGAAGAAGAATAAAAAGAAGGTTGTTGGAGAGGCCTTAGCCTCACAATTCGAACTTGATTTCTCCTTGATCGCATGCTTGGTTTCAAGCTGTATGGGATTAGTGTGGTATCTTGATAGTGGTGTGTCTTTCCATATGACGGGAGACAAGGAGTTGTTTAGTGACTTGGAGGAGAAGGACCTTCAGATTCATATAGAGATGGGTGACGATGGTCGATACAGTGCGACCAACATTGGGACCATTACCTTTGAGAGGGAGTCCAGTAATCCATTCTTGTTGAAGTATGTTATGCATGTTCTAGGTCTGAAGAAGAACTTGGTCTCGGTCGCAATGTTGGAAGACAAAGGTTATGATGGTTTTTTCAGTGAGGGAAAAGCCTTCCTTCGACATAAAATAATGGGTCAAACCAAGAAGATAGGGGTTTGAATTAATAATCTCTACAAGATGGAGGTAGATGGTTACGCTGCAATGGCGGGAAAAGTAGAAGAAGTGGTGAGCCGAGATGAGGGCGAATTATGGCACATGAGATTGGGTCATCTTCAACATGTCGCCTTGAAGATTTTGTAGCAGATTTCTATTGGAATTCCTAAGGGTACTCTTGCACAGTCAGATCAGTGCAAGGGATGTACTATGAGTAAGTTTGTGAAGACCACCTTTCATGAGAAGGAGAACTGTGCTTCGGTGATCCTGGAGAGAATTCACACAGACGTGTGTGGACCTTTCTTGGCTGCTTCAACAGCAAAACACAAGTATTATGTTATATTTTTTTATTACTATTCTCGTAGATGCGGGATCTTCTTCATGCAAAAGAAGAGATAAACGTTCTCAAAGTTCTATGAGTTCAAAGCATTGGTGGAGAAGGAGTTGGGGAAGCAAGTGAAAGCTCTATGGAGTGATAATGGTGGTGAATACATCTCGGGCGAATTAAAAGACTTCTATAGCAAAGAAGGAATTTGAAGAGAAATCATAGCGCCTCATAACCCACAACAGAATGGGGTTGTGAAGAGGAAGAACAGAACGATCGTGGGTGCTACACGAGTGATGCTGCATGACCAGGGCCTACCGATGCACTTGTGGGCGGAAGCATGCAACACTGTGTTTTATGTGAAAAACCGTTGTCCTCATAGAGTAATTGGCATGAGTACACCTGAAGAAGCTTTTACTAGTAAAAAGCCTGATATTTCTCATTTGAAGATTTTTGGCTCATCTATTTACATTCATGTGACAAAGGACACCAGGAAGAAGCCGGAGCCGACTGCAGAAGTTGGGATATTTGTGGGGTACACAGAAACACCCCATAATTATTGTGTGTATTTGTCAGACAATTGGATGACTGTGGTGCGACGAGATATAAAATTCAATGAGGTGAAAGCCATGAAGTTGTCTCTTGAGAGGGAGCTACACTTGCATGCAGAGGAGGAACTTCTTGTTCCCAAATATGAGCCTCTAGATGTAGATCAGCCACAGGAGGAGATTCATGGAGTGGAGGAGTCCACTCATGCAGAACCAAACATCAGACAACGCAAAAAGCAGACCACAGAAGCTAAAATACTGAAGCTTGATGCGGCATAGAATGTAGGAGTCTCTACATCACAGCACAGACAGAGACAGTCACCTGACCGATTTACTGGATACATGGCTCTTATGAGAAAGTGTATCGTGACAGAGCCATCTTCTTTTGAAGAATCAATGCAGGAGCCCACATGGGTAGATGCCATGGTGGAGGAGTATGACTCCATTTTTAGAAACAGTGCTTGGGAGATTGTTCCAAGGCCAGTGGGAAAATCAGTTGTAGGATCAAGATGGATCTACAAGGTAAAGAAAGCTACTGATTGAAGCATCGAGAATTATAAGGCAAGATTTGTTTCCCTGGGCTTCTCACAGATCGAGGGGATTAAATATGAAGAAACCTTTGTACCTGTTGCACAATATTCTTCCATAAGGACAATCCTTTCTCTCTCAACGCAGATGGGTTGGCACATTCATCAGATGGATGTGAAGACTGCGTTCCTTAATGGGATCATTGAGGAAGAGGTGTACATTGAGTATTTGGAATGATTTGAGATCTACAGTTGCGAGTCGCATGTGTACAGGCTCAAAATAGCGTTGTATGGTCTGAAGCAAGCACCACATGCTTGGTACACTCGGATTGACAACTATTTCATTGGACTTGGCTTCACCAAGAGTGAGGCGGATGCAAACCTGTATCAAATTGTGGTGGAGGGTAATATTTTAATCACTGTTCTTTATGTTGATGATTTAATGCTAACAGGTGATGAGCAGTTGATATACTCATGCAAGGCAGATCTTGCAAAGGAGTTTGAGACGAAGGATTTGGGTCTCCTTCATTATTTCCTTGGATTGGAAATATGGCAGTGGGAAGGTGAACTGTTTGTGTCTCAAGGCAAGTATTCTCGGGAGATATTGGAGAAGTTTCACATGCAATGCTGCAAGCCTATCGACACTCCTCTTCCAAGAAATTGGAGGAAATAGGATGCTACATCGACAGAGGTAGTGGATGCCACTGTTTATCGACAATTGGTGGGTTTGCTCATGTATTTTGGTAGTACAAGACCAGACATATGCTATGCGATGAACCAGCTTTCACAAGCGATGGTTAAGCCTACCAAGCTCTTTTGGAAGGCAGGCAAGCATGTTTTGAGATATCTCAGGGGCACATCTGAGTATGGTTTATGATACAGATAGACGGATGAGGTGAAGTTTCATGGCTTCACAGATGTAGATTGGGCAGACAGCTTAATAGAAAAAAAGAGCACATCAGGAGGGATTTTCAATATCAGATCTACGACAGTTTCTTGGTACAACAAGAAACAAATATCCGTGGCACTCAGTTCAGTGGAAGCAGAATACATGATAACAAGTCAAGTTGCATGTGAGGCTATCTAGATGAGGAAGATCTTGGTTGGTTTGTTCGGTTCACATTTAGATCCTATAGTGATACATTGTGATAATCAGAGTTGCATTAAACTCTTGGTTAATCCTGTGTTTCATGATAGATCTAAACATAGTGATATCTGGTATCATCATATCATAGATTGTGTGCAGCGGAAGATCATGTTGCTTCAGTACATTCCTACGGAGGATTAGGATGCAGATATTCTGACAAAGGCGCTCACCAGGAGCAAATTCGAATACCATAGAGGTAGGATCGGGGTGAAATATAATCCCTATCTTGTTGAAAGGGAGTGTTGAGATTCAACAAGATGATAAGCTTAATGAAAAGAGTCGCCTTCACTAAGTGGGCCCGCAGGCTATTTTTGGCACAAGTCTATTTTTAGACATGGTGATCATATTTCAAAAGTTGCAGGATGCTATTTGTGGATGGTTGATAAAGTTGGAAAATTAGATGAAATTATATTTTTAGAATATTGGGCGAAGTCTATTTATAGATCGTTGATCTAAAAATAGAAGTGTCGATTATTATTAGCTCTTAATAATAATCCGACAATAAACAACAAATTATTCTCTTGGAGCACTTAATTTCAATGCACAGATTTGGAAAATCAGTGGTTTGAAGGAATTACGCAATTCCTAGGGTTTACTGGTGGTTCATGCATGGAGGACTCTGTTAGAACTAAAGTGGCAAAGTTATGACAGAGTTGGAAGAGTAGTTCATGGAGTTGTATTCAGTTAAACTCGGTTAAACTCAGTTGAGCTAGTTGTATCTAGTCTAACTGAATGATACACTAGTGAGAGTGGAGTGAATTAATTAGTTAATTAATTCACAAATAGTAATTCATTAATCAACTGAACAATACAACAGTTAACTACAGTGCATGTCAGATCCAATGGATACCCAGTGGAGAGATAGGTGAAAGTGCAAGATGGACTATCCGTTGTGACTATAGTGATGCATTGATTGCATCTACATATACATTGGAGTTGCCAATGATAATTATGCAGTAAAGGAAAGGGTAATTGAATTCATCCAGAGCTATTCTTCAGCACGGATTGCACAGTGGAGGCAGGCTAGCAGGAGGGCAGAGATCGGTGCATGGATTTGCAGATTTCTTCTATATTAGTGTGTGATGATTGATTGTACTGAGAGTTTGATGTATTAAGATTTGTATGAGATTGTTAGATGATCTCCATGATACATAATATATGATAGTTGGGGTTTTCAGCTTTAGAATTTCCTGTTAAACAACTGTGTTATGTGCGATTGTTTGTATTTATACTTCACATGTGTGTGCAATTAATTTTCCATAAAAGATTAACAGTGGAATGATTATGTATTTTGCAAGAAGATAAAATATTGTGAGATCAGGGGAATCTGGATGCATTCATGCTTAGTGTATACTAATTTCTACACACTTATATGGGGAAATAAGTATTCAACTACTACAGAATGGGGGCCGTCAACAGGTTTAGCATTTTTGAAGTTCATTCTAGAGCGTCCAATATTTGCATCAAAGATATTGTTATTACAATCAGTTTCTAAAATCCATAATGCACGAAGGTATAATAGAGATATAAATTATTTTTAATGTCTGGAAGAAATTAAAATATGTATTAGAGATACATATGAGTACTTTGATATTGTTGATTAAGTTTGGTGGGAGTTTTTTTTCAATAATCAAAGTTATATGATTTCAAGATCAATAAATGAGGATACGCTTTTGAAGACTCCATTTATTTGGCCACAAAATATGCCAAATGAACATGATGAAAGACACATTGTTGAACAACAAAAATCTCAAGGTATTATTAATTCTCCACGGGTAGAGAAAAGAGAAATATATATTGGTTCTAGAATATCACGTGCACAATGTGAAGCCATGGAAGACCTTTACAGGGGTTTTGTGCAAGATGTTAAGGAGGGTTGCATGATAGTAGTGTTAGCATATGGAGATCCACTTGGCTATCCATTATGGGTTTCCAAGGTTATAAAGGTTATTAAAGAAAATGAAGATATTACAACTATTGAAGTACAATGGTATGCCACAAATACCCACCCATTAAATGGTGTGTACAAGCCAGAGATGGCAGTCGATAAAGAAATTGGAAGAAAGTGAAAAATAAAGGGAAAAAATATAAATCGTCACCACACATACCTCTTAAAATTGGAGGATGTTGACATACTTGTGTATGACTTCAATTTGACAAAGAGAGGAACTCTTTGCTTGAAGACCATAAATATTTTGAAGAAATTAATACCAAAAGAAATAGTGTTGAGATGGGGGTCTGTTGAATCTAGTCGTAGATTTAGAAGACTTTTGAAACCTGAAATGGTGGGCATGCATGTTGACTCAGATGGAGCACTAGTTGATGAAAGAGAAGAATATGGATAGTCTTCATCTACATCTAGTAATTCATCTGAAGATGTAGGTTTTGATGTTGTGTCGGAACCTATGATTGATTTTGAATAAATGTCTAAGACATTTTTATGTAATTGATGTTTGCGTGGTAACTTGAAATACATATTTTGACTTCCATATGATCTTACATGAAGTTATGAGTCATTTCTCTGTTTGTTGGATTATATGTTTTAATTATGAAGAATTCATCTCTTTAGAATATCCACAGTGCAACAATGAATCCCACAAATAATTTATGTTATATTCAATATACCAAAGCTGATATTTTGATTAAAAGTAAAAAAGTATTAGAAATTAATGTTGAATTTTTAAATTATGCAATGATATTGCCATGATATTATTTATTGTGAACATTTGGTATAAGACACTTTTAAACATTTTGAAAATTTTATGCCTCATTGAAATGGGACACTTCATTTGGTGGTTGATTTTTAGGTTTTGGCCGAAATTAGATAAGTTGTCTTAGGCTAAGACTTTAAAAGAGATATATTTTTAGCATTTAAAATAAAAATTACTCTTGGAATAATAAATCTTTCATTTACTTGTTCATTTAAAAAAAATGTTTTAGTCGTATAATTTGTCCATAATTTCATGGTTCAAATATGTTAAAAACTTAATATTTTTAAAACCATGGTTGAAAATTTTTCAAAATATTAAGGTTTTTCTAGGCTATGATATTTTATCTTTAATGCTATGGTTGAAAACAATTACGATTTTAGGGTTTTTTAGCGTCAAGACATTTTATCTTTAACAAGATGGATGAAAATTGTTGGAAATTATAAGGCTTTTAGACATGATATTTTTATCTTTACCATAATGTTCAAAAATTTTGGAATTTTAGGATTTTTCAAGTCCTAATATTATATCTTTAATTCCATTGTTAAAGTGCCAAAATTGTGACCCGATTTTTTTTTGGTTATTCCAGCATCAACGCTTTTTGTTTCGAGGGTGTTTTTTCAATCATTTTTCAAGAAAAAAAATGGTTTTTAGCATAATTTAAAAAAATGTTGAAATTTGACCCTAAAAAAAAGTGCGTTTTGGAATACATGCTTATCGTTTTTGGGGTGTTTTTTCATGTTTTTTGAGTTTTTTTGGGCTAGAGTTCTCGTTTTGAGGTAATAGTTCCCGTTTCATCGGTAAATTTGTTCTTAATGAAAATGAATCCAACTTACAATATATGTGTGTGTGTGTGTGTGTGTGTGTGTCCTTTGTTCTAAATATATGGGTAATAATGCTACACAAATCATGAAGCAGATTTTGAAGTATCAAAATGAACCAAGGATTAAAAATAACAAATTAATAGGGGGCAAAGACAAATTTGAAAACTTATTTGAAGATGCTTAAAGATGTTGGATATAATTAACAAAAAAAAATGGAAATAATTGTCATGTATGTGACAGGATACAAATATTAGGTCATCTATGTAAAGACAAGTTACTAAAAAGTAGTGGAAAAAAAGGGAAGTAGAAGTATCAAACTTAAAAAACATAATTAGTAGTGATTAAAATTCAAACTCCAACAAGGACAAGGCATCAATAATGACTAATAAACAAAGAGTAGGATCAATCAACTAACTAAAAATCGAGGCAATTTAATAATAGAATTCAAAACTGATAAAATCCACCCATACATCTAAACTTATTGACCAAAAATTCATGAAGTTAGTATAGAAAAAGTCAATCTAATAGATTTAAAATCAAAATATCAACAATTGATAACAAATCACTATCGTAAACTTCAATCTCATGCACCAGAACAAATAGAAATGAAGATGTGCGTCACAAAGACACCATTACTCCAAATGACTAAATACAACTAACTACAAAATACATTTTAGCTCATATCATCAAGGATGTTAAGATTTAGTTTCAAACGAAATAAGATAACCTACAATTCCACTTATAACCAAGAAGATTAAATCACAACCTAAGACATTAAATCTCGAAGGAATTTCCAAAAATAGATATGTAATGATACTTGTGGATTCTGATAGCACCCATAATTGTATAAACATTAATGTCTTCAAGAAATTAATTTTTTTTGTGTACCCCACCAAGGACCTTATAGTTACAATCATTTATGGATAAAGAGGTCAAGGGAGTAAGAAGATGTCAACATGTCTCACCTGAAATAAAATAAATATAACTATAAATAAGGTTCTACACTCTATCACTCGAAGATATGGATATTGTGCTAGTTGCATAATGGTTAATGTATGAAGAATTTATTTCAGGAAGGTTCATGCAGTGGGGCACTTATACCAACAACCTTGAAGAGCACTTAAAGGAGTTAACTACCAAGGCCCAACATTATAAACTAGATGGTATTGAATATTACACTCCCAAGAAAGGTGAATTACAAATAATGAAAATGGCTAAGAATTGCATACGAATGTACAACAACAAAAGAAAGGAAAACATGTTACCAAGAAACAAAAAGGTTCTACATTAAACAACCACATCAAAAAACTGCAAGATGATGCAACTAATACAAAGAACATTGCAAACACTCAAAGCAAGAATGAAGTGAAACCCATAAAACTAGATAAATGCAAAGATGATGCTACTACAAAAACATGCTTAGCTAGAAGAATCTTATTTATTATGATTTGAGGAAAAAACATTCCTTAAGGGAGTGGCATTGTAACAAACATAATAATAATAATTAAGCAGGTCAAAGGGCACATGCCCACCCACCTTGTGAATAGTTAATGCATATATGCAAGCTATCAAAATTTTATTTGTAAATCATATTATTGATTCTTTGTCAATCATTCATCACTCAATGTATCTTATACAATTGCAGACAAATCTTGCAAACACAATGATAAAAAACTTTACTTATCTCAAAATCAAACCCCATTAATTTCCCAAAATTACCAACTAATATTTCCTTTCATAGTTACTACTTTCCCCATCCAGAAAAATAGGGGAGAGGAGGGAACTCAACTAGGACTCAAAAACTACTACTATCCTCACTCGAAATGCTTAATACATAGGAAAATGAGGGATTATATTTTTCCAAAAGAATATTATACATGAGGCATCATACATTGTGTTCATGATATTAAAAATAAGAATATAATTCAATTAATAAAAGTGAATTTGTCAAAGTCCAAAATGACAAAATACCTAAAATAAAATATTGTTTGAAATGCTTAGCCAATTCAAAGCTCCAGTACAAACCCTTAAATCTCCAATGCAATAGTTGAAGGCATGAAAATGGCTATGTTAGACACTCCAAAGGCCAAAGTATAAGTGTACATTGATTGTTAGAATATTTCCCAAATTGGTTATCCAATTGAAAGCTCCACTAAAAACCTTTCAATTTCCAATGCAATAGTCAAAGGCTTCAAAATGGTTTTGATTGACTCAATTATTTATCCTTCATGTAATGGAATCTAAAATGGCTTGGGTAGCTCTCAATATTTCCAAGAATGGACTCTACGATTTTGTTTTTTCAATTGTGAAGAAACATTCATGGTTTATGAGCTTGAAGGTGATTTTAAATTTTTATTGGAGTAAATGGGAAATTATGTATGACATGTTGACCAAGATGATTGCATTGTAGTCTTTTTGACAAGGAAGAATATGCCCTACACACAAGCTAGAAAGAGAGGCACAACAATTGAAGGGTGGTGCAATGGATATATAAGTTTGGGATCATGTGCGAACAATTAAACAATTTAACATTGTTTCATAATTGAAAAGCTCCAAGGAATGGTTGAAGACATATACAGACAACATGCTTCATGTCACAAAAGGTAAAAAGGTGTTGAGTGCCATATTTTTTTTCAATTTAAATAAAATGATTCCAAGTTGGGAATCTATTGAAAGCGAGTTATTTTACATCCCTAAGTTAAAAATCAATTGAAATATGAGCTAAACGATTGTGTCAATGCAATGTAATGAAATTTGTGTAAAGCCACATGAATCAACTTAAATTAAAGTCAAGGAAAAGGTCTGTGCTATGTGTCAAATTAAATTATTGATGTAAGGACTTCAATTATAGAGAAAATATGGTTGTATTGTATAAAGAGTGGTATATGATCAATGTTACCCAACACTCAAGTTTAAATTTATGGTCAAGTCATTATATGGTTGTTATTGAGGGTCCAAAGTCAAAGTGAAATGAAGTTGAAGTCATATCATTAGTGTGTCAATTAAGTTTTCCAAGCCAAGGTCTTAGGTTTCTTGTTGGTTTTTGCACAATCCAACAAGAAACATATTTTTATAAGCATGTAATTTCAAGTGCATTGCTAGATGTAGATGTCTTTACTATAAGAAACAATTTACACAGATACAATGAACGATTGCAAAAAATTATAATCAATAAATAAATAAAAAATATACTTTGACAAAGATGAAGCAAAAAGATGAAGATGAAGGGAGAATAAAAGAGAGGACTTCATGGACGAAGTAGATCGAATGAAGAATGAGAAAGAATCAAACTCCATAGAAAAGGAATACAATAGAGAAAAGTGTAAGTAATATGCAAAAAGAAGATTATGACAAAAATAATGAACCCCTAGACTTGAGAAGGAAAAAATGATGAAGCAACGAAAGTGCAAAAAACCAAGGAGAAGGAAGAATGTTTGATGCAACAAAGGCAAGAGAAAGCAAAGTAATGTAGTAGTATTCAAAAGGAAAATAAAATTAGTAAAAGAAGAAGAAAAAAGAAGATGAAGATATTAGCAAGAACAACATGAAGCAAGGTAAATAATAGTACCATGTGATCATAATTGAGATTTACATGCTGTGAATCCTTGAAAAATAACATCCCTAAAAACTTTAATAGTCCCTATTGTATTTGATGAGGAGAATAAATGTTTGTATAAGGGATATATTAGCTTGAATATAAATTTAAATTGAATGTACCTAAGTCAATGTGATGAAATTCTGATAAGGCAAGTATACCGCCATTGAAGCGGCAGTGGTGCTCAAAAACTAATTTTCATGGGAGAGGAAGCAATTTTTAATAAGCGCTTGTTGTGAGAGGGGAAGGTTGTGGTCATTCAAAACCACTTGATGTATATATGTTTGTGATAAGATAAAACCACCTAAATTTTGTATGGTTTTGAGGATAACCCAAAAATAACCTAGGGTTTGGTTATGCATAAGCCAAGAAAAAACTACGTTGATGAATGATGATGATGTAGGGGGATTTAAAAGTACATGTATACAGATATGTTATTGAACCATGTACGAGAAAAAAATTTCCTATAAAACCGACAGATATAACAACTAGTGCCCATGTATTCCAGTGGATAGTAACTTTTTTATATGGACTTCAAAAAACACATTATTTATGTTTTGTAGGTATAAAATAAAAGTTGAAAATAAATGAAGATGAACGCATAGGACAAAAGAAGAAAAGTACAGAAGATTGAAGATGAATACGTAACCATTTCAAAGGGAAGTTGAAGATATGGAAATCACAGATACTCATTAAGGGGAAGTACGTAGGAATAACTCTAAATTATGTGATAAAATTATAATGAAGTAGACCAACCATAGAATTCTACGTAAGAATGCAATTTCTTAAGAAATGAACAATATTAGGGATGAACATTTCTTAAGAAATATATCATGACCATTTGTACCATACAAACACAACGAGAATGCTTATTTAATATAATTTCCCCTTTGAGATTTTCTTGCATATAATTCTCTGTATCTCTTGTTTCATGATTGGTTGTTATAGCCAAGAGGGTCTCCCATATTTGAAGCCATTTTTACTCTATGTATACTTTCATTTGACTCATAAACTTGATATTTAGAATGCAAGGATCCCACTTCAATTGGATAGTTTTTTATTGTGTAGAGAACACATCACTAATATATAATTGTTTATTTATTTTTTGTTAATGGTAAAAAATTAGGCATTATTTATAATGCAATTATTAATCTCTAATTTCAATGGATAAGATAGTGTAAATGACATATTTTTTTAAATTGTCAAAATTTTTCAATGGCTTTTTACTAGTAATGGATTTTCCTTAGTTGAAATTTTATTTTTTTAAATTTACTTTGCAATTGCTATTTCCCCAAAACCTATCCTCTACAAATTTTATTCAAAGTGCATATAGATTTTATTAAGACATGGTTCCTGACAATGAGGTCGCAAACGACCTTAGAAGATTTACATGGTTCCTGACAATGAGGTCACAAACGACCTTAGAAGATTTTCATATATATATATATATATATATGCTCTTTATTGTGATGTTGACAAATGCCACAATTAGGTCGATGTCCACTATATAATTGGGAGATTTGTATATATATTTTTTCAATCAATTTTGTTGATGAATTATTGCTACTTTAAATGAGGCAATTAAAGAAATTAATTTGTATTTTTATTTATTTATTTATATTTTTAGGAAAAACATTTTCTATTTTCCATTTTCAATTATATGTTCCACTTGTTACTAAAAACGTTTTCTCTTCTTTATCCTTCATGTAATGCTTATGAAATTTTTATAGTTCACATAGGAATGAAATTTATATATTTATAATTTGAATGAATGAGATACACAATGAGCTTTGTAATAGTATATTTATATGTAACTAAGTTGTGTCCCTTGATTATGCCATTTATATTATTATTATTATTAATGCTATTTTTTGTATTTTATATTCATTACAAGGACCCACACAACTATGCTCATAACAATAAAGATACAAAAATAACAAATCAAACAATCAAAATAGTGTCACAATACACTTTAATGATGCCTATGTTCTATCATCATTTGGGGCCCTTAATCCACTTCAAAGTCACATGTCCTCAATTTGACTGAAATAATTATAAATATGGTTTTTCTATTCAAATTTAGCCTTCTTAAGTCCTTGAAGCATCGATTAGGGCCCTTAATCCACTTCAAAGTCACATGTCCTCAATGTTGATTGAAATAATTATAAATATGAATTTTCTATTCAAATTTAGCCTTCCTAAGTCCTTGAAGCCTCGATTGATTAAACATAGTACATCTAGTGTTCAATAGACATACCACTGAATGGGTAGATCAATGATTTATTCACATACTAATTGGTGAATGGGTAGATCAATGATTTATTCACATACTAATTGGTGAACAATAAATGTAATTTCTTTTACCCTTCAAACAAAGACCTGTTAAACTAAAGTGATCAAGTGATCAATCATGTTAAAAATTATATTCATTTTATGTCTCAAATACTCATTATTAATATTTCATATCTCAAATCATTGGATAATTTCTTCATATTAAAAATTATATTCATTTTATGTCTCAAATACTCATTATTAGTAATATTTCATATCTCAAATCATTGGATAATTTCTTCTTGACACGTAATCTTATAATGAATGTGTTTTTGAAATGGGACCTTTGTGCTTTGCATTTCAAATTGACCCCCCCTTTTGATTTTGATGTATTAAAATATTATAAACTGTTAATAAAACAATTATATTAATAACTTGTTAAAAACCTGTTTTGATATTTGTGTTGTGATGTCTTTCTAAAATGATATATATATTTATTTCACAACTCATTATTTCATTATGTTGAAGTTTTTGAAAGATAAAATACATTAGAAAATAAGTGAATTTAAGGGGGTTAGATTTATGAATTTAAACTTATATAATAATATAAATATTTGCACATAGATTAGGTATTTTATAAATTCAATTTATTATTCTAAGTTATATGATATTATAATGAAAATCTCTTAGTTTAGTTTTTTTAATTATTCTCAAACTTTTTTATTTTTATTTTTTTATTTTTGTAAATCTATGTAATGGATGACACAATAGTAACTATGATGACAAAAAGACTTATAACCAATGACCAAGTTGAGTTCAATGGTTTAATGGATAAATATTTTCAATAGAGAGAAATAGTGGTGTTTTAAATAATGAAGTTACAAAATCAATACTCTAGTTACTAGAAAATGAATTAACTAATAATTTAGAGTAGGAAATTAGGATGACTAATAATAATAATGCAAAATGTATCTTTTTAAAAAAAATATAAAAAGACATTTTCATTAATTATATATATATATATATATATATATATATAATTAAGAAAGATTAAGATTAGAGGTTAATTTATTTAAAATTATAAAAGTAAAATTTCCAACTCTTATATAAATAAGAAGTAAACTTATATCACAATTATGATCTTTAGATTGCCAATGATTACCACTAATTTCCAAATCAAAATGCAATCCAAATATATTACAAAACAACTCATGTATAGTTTATTGGTCTATTAAACCACCTCCATGGGAAGTGCACACATTATATTTTCTAATAATTGTATTTTCTAATAATTGTAGAAAGCCCAAAATCCCCAAAATCCAAGAACTAGTTAGTGGTTATTTGCTTAAATCTAGGTAGTACAAGGGACAACAATTAAAAGCAATAAGCAACCCTATGGATCGAGTAACAAATTAAAAATAAATTATAAGATCATATAAAGAAATTTATCTTAAATTTTTGTATCATAGAAAAAAAAACCATTCATTTCCAATCCTCCATAATACCAACATATTTTTTTTAACAAAGCTATCAAAAACACTCTCATAAACTTATGCTCTGTGGAATTGTTTATATGAAATAAAAATAACTCATTTAAAACATTTTAATACATCTATTTATTTTATAAATTCTATTAAAACCTTGATTAAAACTTTGAAATAAGCACAAATTAGGGCAATTGCTTTAACATAGGGAACCCAAGAAAATAGTGTACTTTATATATATTTTACAACAATTCGAGAGGGTAAAACCCTTACAAAAATCAAATGGATACTCCACTCCAAAATAGTGGGAAAGATATCTTATGCGGAGATTTAGCTTCTTCCTCATAATGGTTAAAACTCTATTTTACATGGATGCTACCTCTGTAATATTAGGCTAAGCAAGAAAAAATGGGAGCTAAGGAACGTATAAATATGCACAACAATGATAAGATGATAAATAATAAAGAATAGAATATGTACAAACTTATCTAATACATGGCAAACAAAAGTATCTCTCTAATGTTAAGAATTTTTTTTCTAAAAGGCTAGGAGGCTCTGGAGGGGGTTCAGTGTCTGGCAATGGTGATGGTAAGTGTCTGTGAAAATCATTTACAACAGCGACAATACCATCCTTGTTGGACATAATTGTGAATTACGGATAAAAAACGCTTCCCTAGACAAGTGATAATCTAGAACAATAGGTTAAAGACTATATGACTACTTTTCCTAACTAAAAAAAAACACACATAATGGATTAGATGCTTAATTGGAATCCGAGCAGTTCCAAATGATTCCTTCTGTCACTCCCGTTGTAGCTTCAAATTCCAGCCGGTTGTGCAAGATATTTCCTGTAATAATGCACACTAAACAACAGAAGATAGCAATAATACAGATGTCTATTCAAGTTACTTTTCTAAATCAATAAAGCATAAACCATAGACATCAACTAAGATCTTGCAATTTTAAAAATCAAAGCCAATACAAATGCATATAGGGAAAAGTAAGTTTTATTCTTTATTAACGATAGAAGGGGAGGTTACAACCAAATGATTGATCTTGTGTCACCATCTCCAGTAGCATCCCAACCTCATCACAATGCAGATATCTCCAGAAAATTGTCACTCAAATCAATCTCCTCAATGAAAAATCCACCAAAATTTCTCTACACCAATTCTTCCTTATCAAACACTAAGATTTGTACTCAATTTATAGAGAGGTTGAGGTAGTTTTACAATTAATGACTTTCCAATAATAGGCAAGACATGTTCCCAATCTTGTAGATGTCAAATGGACACATGGATTCAAATTTTGACACATGTGAACTCTTCTAGAAGGCACTGGCCAAGTGGAAATTCCGGAACAATGAGAATTTTGCTCCCAATGTGACCAACACACCCATAGATGTCAGGAAGTGCTTTGCAGAGTAGCCTTGCATGGGGCTACCTGCATATGCAATGCACTTAGTCCCTTTAGAGGCAACGTTGGTGAGCTCCCATATGATATATTATAAACTTCAAACTTTAGAAACCTTTGCAAGTGAAAGTATTTGATTGATCTGTCTTGTTCTTTGTCTTAGGGCATATAGAAATTGCAATGTTAGGGGATGATAGACCCTATAAATTGGTTCTAGAGATGATGCCCAGTTAACCAAGTTATTGGGAATGATGCCCAAATTTACCTATAACAATTGCCCCCTAAAAAATGAAGTCAGAATAATAACAACAATATTTTGATTGATATGATTTACACTGTGATGAGTTGGAGATGAAGCAGAGTGGCGACTTGCATCAATCTTACAATACATTACATCATGATATATCCTCTTGATCATATTGTTGAGGGTAGGCATTCACATGTTCAACACATAAACAATTTAATAACATGTACATAATTCAGAAAGTTGTCGACATTGGAATGTTGCCCAATGCAGACATGCCTACAGATATAGGCCCATGCTCAGATGACGATCTGTATGTAAGGTCACCGTACAGATGATGTATACAACAATCCTAAAATTGTAGCCCAGATGGCTGAAACTAGATCCAGTGTCTTCTTATCTCATTCACTCGATCATTCGAGTACAAGTCTAGCCATGCAAATATATAATTTTTCGTCGAACATGGAAAGACATCATTTGATTATCAGCCAATAATGTGAGTTGTTAACAAACACGAGAGAACCACCAATGATGTCAATGGCCCTCAAGGTACTGTAGTACATTTCATAAGGCGTGAATAGATGATTTGATGTCGAATGGAAAACAAAATATTTCGGTCAAAAGTCCGAAAGCAAGGACCTTGTCGATGTTGTAACAAGCCTCATGGTACTGGAATTTGATGTTTCTAGGTGAACTTCCTAGATAATGATTTGTTGTCTACTGGAGGCCACCTTATTGTGAAATGGTAGTTACTAATTTCGGAGACAAGGGTATGACTTGATATAGAAATTTTCAGGGATGACTGTCATGAGAATAAAGGTTTACGAGTATTGTAGAAGGATGAGTTTATTCATTGGATGACTTCTCTTGAACATATCGACAACACTGTGAGGTGTTGGCAGCATTGACCCAAAACCGAAGTGAAGGTATGATGAACCATAGGTATGAATGAACCGTCAAGATGATTACCCAACCCAAACAATCACAAACATGGAGTGAAGGAAGTGTCATGTTCAAGAGCGACTTGCTACCATAAAGAATTTTGCTCACTTTTCCCAAATTTTCCCCGGTCATTTGTCGACCAATACCTCTTTATTTTTTAACAAGCTTGAGGAGGATAACATTTTCTTGACCTATAAATCAACCCTTTGGGCGAATAAAGTATCGCTAATTAATAATTTAACGAGTCTAACGGTGAATGAAACTCGATTCTTGCCATGATCAACAAGCCCGTCGCTATTTTATGTTTTAATGAGCTTAACGACAGTGATAGCCCGATCCTTTTTCATATTTAGAGAGTTTGAAAAAGTGGATGAAATAAAACTCCATAAGTACTTTCGGCGTAAATTTGTCATTCAAATCCAAAAAAAGTGTAAAATAATATCTGAGAGAACCTCTTTGGTCATGTTTAACCAAGGTATTCCTTTTTCGTAAATAATATATCTCAGTCTGGAAAAGGGTTAAACTTATACTAAGTAGATATCGATTCATTTACTTTTACGAGCTCGAAAAGACAAGTGCTCGACAATTTTTTCACATTATCGGAGTCTGAAAAGAGCCGAAAGAAGAGTCAAGACTCCAGGGGTTCCTTTTCGTTGTTATAGAAGCTCGAAAAAGAGATAAAAGTGTGCTTCAAATCCTTTTTTATTTTTAACAAAGCTCGAAAATTAAGGAGAAAAAGTATGCTTTATGGCCAAATCATTCTTGAAATAAATCTGCATGACTAAACTGTTCATCAGTTGTAAGACCTATTTAGAACAACATCAAATGGATTAAAAATACCTGTTTCATGATAAAAACATAATAAAACTATAGTCATAGAAATAAATTAATTTTTCAAATAATTAAATGACTATTAAAAGTAGTTTCACTATTCATTTTTACCATTCCATAGTGACCATTTGCATTTTGGAGCTTTGAACCTGATTTTTCCCCCGAATTTCAACTGCTAATTGTGATCGTTTCTGTAGACGTTTTTTGTTACCGTTTGATCCAAGTTAGTAATATGAACCTCCTCTTTCCTTTAGTATTCATTTCATTTCCAATTTCTGGAAATTTTTAGGGTTTTAAGGCCCCTAGGGTAAATTCTGCCCAAAAAGAGGGCAACGTACCCTTGAATGTCGAAACCTGCGTTGCATAGTAGGTAAAATGAAGGGTACTTGCATATGCAAAGCAATGTATCTTGTTAGGGAGTGTGTTTGGCGCAATTCAAGTTTTTGATTTTCTCATTATGCCCAAAATTGACCTAGTTTTTTGCAATGAATGGAATCTAATGGATCTTATGGTCATATTTCGAGTTTCCATCGGATTACAATGATGATGACATGGAGGGAAAGAGAACATGAAGAATAGGATATGATTTCTTTAAATGATCCGGGTACAGTAAGAGCCCTAAGAGATTGTGGACTGCTTAAGTACTTCAAATTGTCTGGGATGAGGCAACAAATATAACTATTGGAGTTCTTAGTTCCAGCATGGGATTCATCTATAGAGGCATTTCATATTAAGAACCAAGTGGTTCCTATAACAGTCAAGGATGTGTACTTTCTTATAGGTTTGTTGAGGAGATGCTTGCCCATTTCGCTCTCAAGGTTTGTTGTTGAAGGAGAGACAATGAGAGATTATGTTTTACAACATTGTTATCCAGGGTTAGAGCCAAGAAAAGATGGAAAGATAAACATCCGAGACATTATATATTTTACCTTGAGAACTATCCTTTTCACGATCGCAAAACTTGCCGGCACCATTACACTACATGTAGCAAATAGATCGTATATGCAGTACGCGCTAGAGTGTATGGAGCCAACAGTCTTCAACTGGTCTGAAGTTGTTCTATCTCAGATAAAGGAACAAATGAATAAATCAAAGGGAGGAAGGAAGAAAATTTTCATTTATGGTTCTATCCTTATATCCTTCGCCTTGGAACAGATTCCACTGATGCAGCCACAACATGTGACACTGGATATAGCTAGTCCTAGAGATCCTTGGATGTAGAGATGGGTATAACTCATGAGTCAGCATGCAGGCCAATCTATTGTTGTGTTATCGCCTGCATTCTTTACCTAGTTCTGGCGACAGATTGTCTCCATCGATGAGTATGCATACGCAGGCGTCGATTTTCGAGGGGATCCAGATTTAGCATTACCAGAAGGCGCTCAGTGGGGTGCAAAAGGTAAGAATGTTTTGACCATGTTTTTTATTTTCCTAAGGTTTATACAATGTTTTTGTATTTTGATGTTTTCCTAAGACTAAACTAAATGTTTGATGTAATGAAGATATTGGTCGTGTTCAAAGAGTAGTGGAACCGGAACGCGAAGCAGATGTGCCAGCAGAGAGGGTTGTCGGGAGAGAAGTCCTTCAGGATCTTGATATGGCTGAGACTCTGACTGAGCTTCAATAACACATAGAGGGTTTGACGTTCGAGATTATGGATTTTCGGATCGAATAGCTTCCTATGTGACTGCAACGACACATTATCAGGGTTCCTAAACACTGGATGCGGTTACTTCATAGGATAGATATATTTATAGCATGCTACCACGAGCACCACTAGTTTACTTGTGACATTTTGCATACATTTTGAGGTCAGATGACCAATGTGTCTTGGGCACAATTTTTTTTTAAAACCTATAACTATCTATCTATATGATTTTAGTGTTTTCCTATGTTTATTATGCAATCCTATTCAATGATGTGAATGTTTTCTTTACATATGTTGCAAATGTTTGTCTAAAACTTGATTAGCTAATGAATCAGTTAATGTGTTCAAATTTCTGGAAATGTGTTGATATTGACTAAAATCAAAGTGTCTTTCCAAAAGTCAAACTCTAAGGAATAATCTATGCAATGTTGGATTTCTAACAGTATAAACACTAGTAAGTTGTAATACCACAAGTTGTGAGTCTAACCTTATGATGATACGGTTAATACCAAATGAAATGGAATCAAAGAGAAGTTTGATCAATGTGCTATACTCAACGATATTGTTCATCAATCTACCAATACAAATTCCTTGAAAACTCACTAACTCGCTGTTCGGAGTGAAAATTTCCCATGCTGCAGAGGATAGATTTTGCGTACTACAACTAGCACCATCAGCATATCCAACAAAGGGTTCTAAAGATTCAGACATCTGCGATGAAATGTAAAGTGGATTACTAACGTCAAGAAAACTCGAAAAAAAAATTAAGATAGCGAATGCAAATCAACAACATATATATACAATATAATACAAAAAATTACTACACTCATGATTAAGCATAGTAACGTTTCAAATACAACCCATTTATAGGCTGCGCCAATGGGATTCCATTGTAATAAACCAACTCATAGGCGCCCTTAGCAAGAAATATTTTGACAATGTAGGGGCCATGCCATAATGGCTCAAACTTTCCTGTACCTATTACATCAACTTCTTGATCGTAAAGAAGGACCAAGTCGCCCTCTGAGAAAATGGGAGGCTGGACATTTTTGTCGTATTGCACCTTTATATGTCTCTTGTGTGCTTCGTTGGCCAATTGGGCTTCACGATGCGTTTCATCAAGATGGATGAGGTTAAGGAGATGCGCTTCTTCTTTTGAGGTGTCAGGTAACAAGTCAATTGCGAGTTTTAACAACGGTATTTCACATTGGATTGGTAAGATAGCTTCTAGACCATACACCAACTGAAAAGGAGTAAAGCCAGTTGCATTTCTCACCGAGGTTCGATACGCCCACAAGGCAAAGTACAAGATCAAATGCCAGTTTCTTTTACAAAATCCTATCATTCGTTGAAGCATACGTTTAAGAATTTTTTTTATAGCCTCAACTTGTACATTTGATTGTGGATAATAAGGAGTAGAATTATCATGTGACAATCATAACTTGGCAGTCAATTCAGCCATCATGTGATTGCGAAAATGCTTTCCATGATCTATAACTATAGCCTGTGGGACCCCAAACCGTGCAATAACATGATTAAATAAAAATAATGCAGTTGTCTTTCCCATGGTGTTGAATGTAGGCATCGCTTCAACCCATTTGGTAAAATAGTCGAATGTGACAATAATATAACCATGCTCCCCAGAGGAACGAGGTTTACAGGTCATGCAGTCAATACCCCATTTCGAAAATGGTCCCACAGAGACAACAAGATGCATTGGCGTTGGCGGTTTGTAGATTTTACGATAAAAATTCTGGCATGCATGGCAACTTCTGACCATGAGGATGCAGTCTCGAAAAATAGTAGGCCAAAATTAATCGGCATGGAGTATCTTCTGCGCGGTAGCATATCCAAATAAATTTCCACCACATGCCCTGTTAGTGTCGGTATCTTCATCCCTCCGTCAGAGATCAAATTTCTCTTGTTGCATTGCATATTAGGTATCTCATTCAGTTAGTTGCATTCCATTAGGAGCATGGATCATCTGACAGTAGTGGCTTGTTGCTCATGTCCCTCATGTCCCTTACCTGTTGGCCTATTTCTGTTCATTAAAATCATTTGCAGTCATTTTCGGTCTCATAGTTTGCAAAGAGTCATTTTTAGGGTTTTAGTCTCATTAGGTCTAGGGTTTCATTAATCAGGTTTTCAGAATGCCTAATAATGGTCAGCAGGCACATGAGGAGGTCTAAAATAAGGTTTCGATGCTAAAAATCTCATCATCATAGCTTAATAATGATTTTTCTTCAAAACTCCGTTTTGAAGAAAAATAGAGTTTTTCATCTTTATGTATAAATAAATGTAATGTGATTTTAAAATTTTCTCAGTTGTAATAATACTTTCACTGGAAACCTTTGTCAAAGCTCCAGCCATCCATTCCCTACAAGATAGACAAGAAAGTACATCATTTAGTCCAAAAAGCCAAAATGAAGCAAAACAGAGTATTTGAAAAGTGTCAAAATTTTGAAACATTGCAAAGTGGGTTTTTTAAAGAAGAATTAAAATCCTTGGTATATATATCATTTTTATGTTTCAAGACTTCATTTGAATGCCAAGAGAATAGTAGTGAACCAAGGATAACCCATGAAGAGAAAAAGCAAGAATTTGAAGGAAGACTGTATAAAATTTCCCTGCGTGACGCATTGGGCAAGCGCGATGCATTGGGTCGGCCCCCACTATTGTGAAATTGTTCATGCGTGACACATTGAAGTTGTGCGACGCACTAGGTTTGTTGCGCGATGCATATGGCAACAAGCAAATTCATTGCCATTTCTTCCAAATCTTCAAATCGACTCAGTCCCTCTTTGTTCAATTAAGTCATGCAAACTCTCCATTGTCCATGAACTGATGTTTTGTGTTGTTTATGAGAATTTAAATACAAAAAAAAATCAAACCCTATTATCTTGTTTGAAGAATGCTCCTTTAGGGTTTATGAAATTAGTTTTGTGCCTATCACTTCCATTCTCCACCTTCTTTTTCCCTCATCAATGTTTATCTTGTTACAACAGCCCATTTTCCTATTCCCTTATATCCCTAAAGCACTCATTTCCTATCCCATTCCCATTATTCCACATCCCAATTATGAATTTTCCCAAATTCCAAGGCTATTCCTAGAAATCAAGTGACTGCCCCAAAACTCTTCAATTTACAGATTTCACTTGGTAATATTCCATCATTTCCACCACCCTATCCCTCCATAGTCCCTCCCATATTATAATATATTTGGCAATAAAACCAAAGAAATCAAACTTCTCATATACATCCAAGACAACATAGACTTTGGAAATCATGGAGACTGATACATCTTATGACCGAGACAGTGACTCCACAACTGAATTGCATGCACCTAGAAGACCTCATAAGCGTGGCAGACATGTGAGGGTGGAGCCCACTTCAATGGTTGAATTGTAGGCTTGTCCACTTGCTATGGCATGTTTTCAACAACAGTCTTGTCATAAATTTTGTGAAATGGTTGCTAGGGTCCATCACCATCAAGAGATGGCCCGTTTGTTTGTGTTACATTTACATGATGGTCAAGTCACCCTTGCAGGTGTGACATTCACTTTAACACCTGAAACTATCTCTCAAGTAACTGGAATACCAAATGTTGGATAATAATGGAACAAAAGGCAGCAGGTTGACAGGGTACACTATGAGCCATATATCAGGCCTAGTTTTGTGAGACAACTTAGCAGAGTGTTTCCCTTCTGGTTCCTAAAGGATTCATATGCTCCTCTGATGAAACTTATTATCAAATATTCCAATTGTGAAGGCCGGTTTTCATGTCTCTATGCTTATCATATCAGGTTACTGATGCCATTTACCAAGGTGAGGATGATGAACCTCCCTTATTTCATGTGTCGAAATATTGAGAAGATGACCACTCTCGTGCAAAGGAAAACTCCTGAGCAACAGTACAGTAGTATCTACCACTTTGCACTTATCAAAATTGCGGTTATGCATCAGCTCGGCTTGCAGGGTATTTCATGGGAGGATTTCATTTCTAATTAATTATTCACAGCTCTTCAGGTTCCTTCGGAGGTTGTTCATGAGGCAGGTGAACCTTCATATCAGCATGAAGTTCATGAGACACAGACCACTAGTGCGCCGGTGTTTGTCACTTATCAGAGAGGCACTAGAGGGTTATTTGCAGCAACCAGGCGAGTATTATCTCCAACTGGGGTGGAAGGGGTCTCGCTTCTATCATCAGCAGCACAGGTACAGGTACAGGACAAGGGTAAGAGGCCCATGCATGATGAGGGGTCTCAGGAGGCCAGGATACCGATTTCATACTCATTGATGAGGATTTGGGCTCACCAAGCTCAAAGTTGAGAAAGAATTTTCAGGAGAAGAAGGCGGAAATAGAAACTTTGTCCGTCAAGTTGCAAAGAGCCCAATGGATTATCAACTACCCTGAGCAGTGAAACAAACAGTTGGAAGATCAGCAAACTATCATGGAATTTCAAAATATACATGAGAACCGACAAGCTGCCCAAAAGAACCAAACCGAGATGACATCCATTGAGCGAGAGATTGAGGCTGATCGAGAAACTTAGCTCGAAAGGGTCAATATTAATTTGGAGAAGTTGTTGGAGAAGGAAAACAAGGAAAAGAACATGTTGAGGGACATGAAGAATCATTATTGGGCAAGAAATCATGTTTGCAAGGCACGAATCAAAATCCTAAAGGCTAAGTTGAAGAGGGCATTAAGGTGTCAGAAAAGGCATGATAGACTTCAAATCTTGGTCGAGGCTTCCTTGGCCCAGCATAGCACATAATGGAGGACACTCAGCCCAAATTTCAAAAAAATTGGGACAAGTTTTGCATTTTTGAAAATTTTGGGCCTAAAAATAGACTTTTCAGCTCTATGCGCCGCGCCACTTGGCACACGCTTATGATTGGGGGTCCTTTTGATGAAAATTCAGCATTTTTGGATTTTTCATGGAAAAATATGCATGTATACATATGGACAAGAAATTTTGACAGGTTTTGGGCTTCCAGAAGGGTCAAAAACACCCCAAAAATGACCTTTCTGTCCCTTTTTGACACACAGGAAGCAGTGTTGGGAGAAATCCGTTTTGGAGGGGAAAATGAAGGCCAAATTCAGAAATTCCACATGTGTTGGAAAGTAGACAGGCATACCCTTCCAACAAGCCCACTTGGAGAAAATTTGGACATCGGGAAGGCCTCCAAAAGCAGCTGAAAAATAGCGTGATGCATAGAGAAATCAGGCGCGGCGCATTGGAGGATTTTGCCTATTTTTGACTTAGTAACTCTGTTTTTCGCCTAGTTTTGGCCAATTTGACTTTCTTACTTCCACATGTAAAAATATTGATGTAATTTGATGTAATTTCATGGCTCTTGATGTAATTTTGGCAAATTTTTACTCATGAAAGTAAATTCATTCACCAAAAGGTGAATTGCAACTGAATGAATCAGTTTCCTATCTTATAGAGGCAAGCTGTTCCACTGCCTATTTTCCATTTCTTAGTTTAGATCTTGTTGAAACAGCTCCTACACTAGTAAGCTCGACCCCTAGAGGCATGGGGATGAGTTATGCTTGTCTATATCTTGTATTTTTTCAATCATTTTCATGGTTGGACACTTGGGAATGCTTTGAGCTTCATTGTACAAACTCATCTCTGCAGTTTGGCAAAGGAATAGACCATGGTTTGTAGAACTCCTTGGGATTCATGTGGCTCTTTGTTTTGATGATGTGTTTCTCTTTGTTAATGTAAGTTTACTGGTGCTTTATGTGTATCATCTTCCCTCTTATTTCTTCTTAAGTTAAACAAACAAGGATAAAGGTGGCATTCATTAGATTTGCAGTGCTCTACCTTGAGTTTTGTTTAATTTTCTATGTTTTCAAATGTCTGAAGAGGATTCTTGAAAGTCTCTTGCCCTCTTAAACTCCTCACCAGTATGAGCTATCCATTTCATTCAAATTTGAAACATCAAAACAGTTTCCTACCTTGCCCCATTCAGATCCCTGCAAAACTACTCATTTCCCAGACTCAAAATCTTCCCTTCCCTTTGATCAAAAAAACACCCTTAAAATCAAATAAAACTCTTTTACATATATTCCTAGCCTAAAATCAGCCTTTATTCAAGTCATCTCAAGCCTCACTGATTATTTTTTGCTGAGATTTACCAGGAGAGAGACCTCTCCCGATCTGGTAGGGCTAGCTACCAGATTAAACGTGGTTTGATGTTACCCTAGACTCTGCCTTCCTCAGCCTGAGGTATATTTAGGCCATAACATGCCCTAGCATGACAATCATTTAAAACCTTTCTGGCCTCCTCGTGAGTAAGGCACCTCCGTAAAATGGTATTGACACCACGACGATAAAGTGTATCACCGACGATCAGATAATATTTAGCTTGGTATCGAATACGTTGTTGTTCAGAGAAAGAGGTATTAGGTCGAAAAGTTTGGGTTTGGAGATAAATGATGAAATCCGCATACCAAGGATCAGATGATCCAATCAGAAACAAAGACTCATCAGGAATTGATGGTTCCGACGTAGTTGCAGTACTATCAGAGGGAAGGTCACAGAGAAGCTCAGCCAAAACTAAAGACTTCTTTGACTTGGATTTGATGAATTCCAAATCAAATTCCTACAAAATGATAATCCATTTTGAATATTTTCCCCCAACAATTGATGTAATAAGATATAAGTCTTGGGGTTTCAACCCGAAACTATAGTTGTTTTTCAGAGCAGGATATAATGGCAAAATATTTGGAAAACTTGAACAACTGCCAAGGCAAGATTTTCTACGTATGAATACTTAACTTCTGTATCATTGAGATTATGAATCAAATAATAGATCGGATGTTCAATTCCATTTTATACTTGGACCAATACCACAACAATAGTCGTTTCAGCCATGGCGATATATAGGAAATAATCATTTTGATAATTGGGCGGATACATTAATGATGCTCAGACAAGTGTGTCCTTGACATCATCAAAAGAAGCTTGCATAAATTGGTCCCAATGGAAGGGAACCCATTTTTTCAGTATTCAAGTAAATCCTTTAGCCATTTCGGCTTAGTTTGGAATGAACCTTCTTAGGAAGTTAGCCTTTCCTTGAAGTTTCTGTATCTGAAGTAAGTTTGACGGTGCTGCAGGCAAATCAAGAATGGCTTGAACCTTCAATGGGTCGATTCGAATTCCTTATTTTGAGACTATGAATCCAAGAAAATGACCAGAACCAACACAAAACACACATTTATGTGGATTGAGGCGTATTTTGTAGTGTCGGGAGCATAAGAAAATGGCTCTCAAATGGATCGGGTGATCAATCCAATTTCGTGAATGTGCTGGTAAATCATCTAGATACGGTTGAACAATGTTCTTGATGTCATTGAAAGCATAATCCATTGCTCTCTGAAAAGTTTCCCCAACATTCTTTAAACCAAACGGAAGTTTCCTATAAGAGAATGTGCCCCAAGGATAGATGAATGTTGTCTTATGTTGATCATCTGGGCGGATATTTATTTGATTGTAGCAAGAAAATCCATCCATGAACAAAAATATTTCGCATCCAACACAATCGTCAATAATCTGGTCGATAAAGGGAGTAGGATAGTTGTCTTTTAGACAAGCAAGATTGACATCTCGATAATCGATGCACACTTTAATGGTTCCTTGTTTTTTCATGACATGAACTATATTGGAAACCCACCCAGTTAGCGAAACAGGGTGTATGAAACCAACACGCAAAAGTTTTTCAATTTCTACTTTAATGGAAACAACTTTCTTTGGATGAATAGGACGAAGCCGTTGACACACCGGTTTGACATCAGGATACATATTAATAGTGTGTTCAACTATACTAGTATCTATGCCTGGCATTTCCTTGTAAGACCAAGCGAATACATCACGAAATTCATGAAAGAGAGAGCGATATGATTTGATTTATGATGGAGAAAAAGATACACCGACATGAATATTTTCTATAACGCCAGGTTTGGTCGAAATATCGATAGAAATAGTTTCTTCAATATTTGACAGATTTCGCTCGGAATCGATTGCATTAATAGGAAAAGAATTTGAAAAGAAATTTTTGATGGATGGGTGATATAGTTCACTAAGGTTATTTTCTTCATAATCAGGAAGATGGGAATGATGATGATAATATTCCCATGGTTCTCCCTCTGACATCATGGCTTCCAAAATATTCTCATCTGTCAAGAACATTGAGGAAAATGGATCAGATGGAGTACCAAAATCTAAAGAACGATCAACCCAAACACTCGGCGACGCTGAGTTTTGATTTTCCGCCCAAGCCCGATAGATTGATTGCTATTCCAGCTCAATAGGGTTGGACGGTAGAAACTCATCCAACATAGAAATATCATAATCACCCATACTCTCCCTTAAGCTAGATAGAGTGGAAGAGATCATGTATTAGGTCTCTATACTTGCAATTTTTGGCGACGTCGCAGGCGACGATAATGCAAAGGTTCCCATAAGAGTGGAATCCTTTAAGAGTCCTACACCAATGTTCTGAAGTTCTAGTTGGGGTATGTGAACGAATGGAATGCTTCCAGTTACCTATGAAGCGGAGGCAAAGAATGATAGTTGATTAATGACTATGATTGTACCCTTATGTGGAAAGGAAATCATTCTAAAATATGAAGAAACAATTGCAATCATTGCATATAGCTATGGCCTTCCAAGTAAAATATTATAGTCAAGGGGTCCGTCAACAACCTCAACATCAATATTCACTATTTTCCTCCCTAGTTCAACATGCAGGTTATTAATAATATCACAAGGTTTATATGTATGTCCATCAAATGCCTTCAATGTCGTTGATGATTCTGATAAGTGCGGCGAGCCAAGTGACTTCCAACAATTTAGAGACATAATGCATGTAGATGCTCCCTCATCAATAATAGTGCAATGAACAAGGTGATTGAGAACATTTACTTGTATGGAGAATGCCAATTCTTCTGGTAATTGCGGCACATAGCTCGTATGATTAAAGATGACAAGATTAGAATCAGTCGGATAGACAACAATAAAGCCTGTTTTTGGGAGGGACAATTTTGTAATACCTAAATAGTAGACATAGATGAAGGGGATTGAGCCAAATCTTCAACTATATTATAATTTTGTGCAGCTCTTGCTCGAGGATTATATGTCAATTTATGAATTACTCCCTTTGGTGGCTTAATTGTCAATTCAGGAATAGTAGTAGGCAGTACTGATTCTGTAGATGGATTCTTTTTCAAGGTAGTAGGTTGATTAGTGGCCTGACTAACATAATATTTATTACGCGTTGAAACCAAAATATTTGTTGAAGGTTTTGTGATAGATAAAATTAACACCTGGGAACTAGGAGCTGGATCTGTAGCAACCATGTTCGTGTCTGGATTTGGAAATGGGTCTGTCAACACAGCTGACGCATGGGAAGTCTTGATGATTTTTGAGACTTCAGCGCGGTGAGGACAATCCCTAACAAAATTTTCCTCATTACAAATTATGCATGGATAACGAGGTTTCCTAGGTCTAGACAATTGATCAAATGATCTTTCCTGCAGGTTAAAAAGTTTTCTTTTTGTTAGATTTCCCCTTTTTCTTACTTCCAGGTTGCTTGTCACTTTTGCCTTTGTAAAATGACACGACATTCATTTCAGAAGTAGGATCAGGGTTAGATGCAGTAGTGTGGTGTGTGTTTGCAGTGCCAATCAAGTCGTCCCCAGCATGAGAGTCCTTTAATTGAGGAGGAACAGTAAAATTTGATCTCGGTGCATTGGGATTTTTTTCATAGAGTGTGCCAGACTGAGTATAAATCAAATCTAAATATTGGGCACGAGCGATAACTTTCTCTTCTATGAAAATGCCACCCTTATCCATATCCTCAGTTATAGATGGTCACTGGAACTTAATGAACCATTCAGCATGGAGCTGATCCGGAACAAAGGTCTTAACCATTCGACGATGAAGACGCCATTCATCAATATGATCAGAGATGTGAGTAGCATTAGTCTGTTTGAAATTGGTCAAGAGTTCAGTTCTAGTTTCATATTTGAGGGGTAACTAGAAATGAGTAAAAAAGACAGTAGCTAGGGCTATGAAATTATCAAAAGAAGTTCTAGGTAATTCAATGTACCATTTTGCAGCCGGACCTGTGAGCGTACATTGGAAAAGACGTAGTCGAACAAAATCATCATTCAGGGAGTTTGATGAACACCATAAATGATAAGTCATAACATGAGTCAACGGATCTTCTCCAGGGTTTCCATTGAACTTAGGAATATCCGAGGGTAATTTGTGAGGTATCACCGACCACCAAGGGGCATAGGTAATTGGATCATTAGTTAGCTGATTTAAATCTGGTAACTCTAAAGTTGCAACAAAGGACAACTGTCGATTAAGGTCAGGTTGAGCATAGCTATGGTAATATGGAATTACTTGAGCAGCAGGGCTTTGAGCACCAGCATAAGGAATTTGCTGCTAGTAAGTCAGATAGGGGTTGTTTTGAAAAGTAAAAGCTTGAGGAATCTATTGACCAAAACCTGGATATGATACTTGTTGAAATGAAGTTTGAGGCATTTTCACCTGTGGCTGCCAAGGGGTCTATCCACCAATGTTATAACCCAAATTTGTATAATTTGGATTCGGTTGATAGGTATAACCAGGTTGCGATTGTGACATCCCATAAAATGGTAAACCAGTTTGTGAATAGATGATTCCGGATACAGGTTGTTGTAAATTAACCGAAGGATTTGGAGTCTGTGGACCCAACATTTGATGGTATTGAGTTGAAGGACCTGCTTGATAAGGTTGTACAACATTTTGATTCTGTAACAAGGGTAAAAATGTATTAACAAGTGGTAATGATGTGTGTGTAATAGGTTGAACTGGTTGATATGGTTGTATAACCGTTTGTGGTTGGATAGGCAGAGTGGGCTACTATTGACAAACATTCATTTCAACATTATATTGACCAAAAAGTGACGAAGTACAGTCATATTGGATGACCAAAGGTTGCCCCCCAGCATGAGGAGGATAATAAGATGGAAAATATTGCTCTCCAAATGCTGGGAGCCCAGTTGATATGGTACTTGAAGGAATAGACCCAGAAGGACCGGCTTGATATTGCCCTGAAGATGTGTATAATGAATCAAGTCGTTCAGTATTCACTATAGGATTACTAGTTAAAATACCAGATGATGACATTGGTAAAGTCCATGGATTTGAAGATGCACCCGAGAAAATTCCAGATAATGATTTGTAACCTGATGGGACCAAAGGGCCACCATGAAAATGTGACTCTCGTGAAGTTGTAAACATTGATGGGGTAGCTAGGGTGGGAGCTGACGTAATTGGAACAGATGGCCCAACCGAAGATGTTGGTTCAATCATGGTTACTTGAACAAATGTATACCCTTTTGAATCGATGGGAGTTTGAAAAGGAGCAGGATCAACAAAAGCAGATGGTTTCGATTGAGAAAAAGACTCGTACAGGTAAAGGTCCTCCCCAAAATGGGTTGGAGTTAAAGGTGTATCATCTTGTGGGATTTCTTCAATCACAATTAAATTAGGGGGAAGTATTTCACCGTCAAGCCCAAAGTATATTTTAGGTGGTTGATTGTGTGATATGGGGGATTCAATAGCTACAAAACTTTGTGGGATGACCAAATTAGGAACAACTTCCGGTTGTACGACTTCAGGATTCAGATGTCATGGCAAAGAAGAGACAGGATCTGGATAAATTTCTAGTTGAACAACGCCGAGTCCAGGAGGTATGGTCTCACTAATTGGATGGATCGTGACCATGGGTAGCTGTGAAGACTCCATTTCGACAACAGTAGACGAACTGGGATGTGTAGAAACAACTTGAGCTAACTCTGGTTTATGGGAAAATGTTGTTTCACCAGAGGTATGAATTGTACTTGATTCTGCAGATCATGATTGCCTTCACCTACCAGAAGTAAATTCTGGTGGTAAAGGTGGTTTTAACGCTAGTCTACACGAACGACGGGGGAAAGGATTTTTTTCTTCCACGATTACTGATTTATTTTAACCGAAAAAAAATAAAAAATAAATAAAAGGGTAATGCTATGCAAAAGGGTTTACCAAGAAACTCTAAACTGCAGAATACCTCCTGGCGAACCAAGAAGTATGGGCAGGAAATCTCCCCGAATGTTGTGTTCGATGTATCACAATTTACAAGGCGGTCAAATTGGTTCACTATGGATGGATAGCACCTAAAAGTTGTCATCCCAAATATACCCAAAGGTACGTGGAGGCCCAAGTCCGTATTAGCACTGTCTAACGTGAAACCACACAGTGAGAGCACCGCTTTATACTTATCATAATGTAACACCGCCCGATATACCCGAAAGTATGTGGATGAGCTACGATATACTTACGTATGTGGAGTGAGGTATCACACTCGGAATGTATCACAGATAAGTTAATGACAACTGCTATGTTTTACGATGCCGAAACACGTCTCTAGCCTAGACCTTCTAAATGTTATCGTTATGGTTCCAATGCTTTGTTAGGTAAATTGAGATTAATTTTATGTTGATCTTGCTTAACAATTTGCCTTTCAAAGGTTCACCGCAATGATGTATTGGAAAATTCCTAAAATGCAACTAAGAATGATAAGAAATCTTTCAATTTTAGTTTTTCAATGAAAATCCTAGCTACTAGAGGGAAAGAGAAATCAATTTGCAAGCAAACAAATCAAAGAACACAAACTGAATGCATATTTCCTAATTTTTCCTTTTTACAAAACACACAAGTCACTACATGCAAATGCAAATTTTTATTTTCAGTTCCTTTAATGTTATGAATGCATAAAAGAAACTAAGTGCACTAAATCAACAAAATAAAATTCCTTTTACTTTTAAAAAATGAGGAATACAAACAACAATTTCTCTTTTGAAGGAAAAAGGAGGAATGAAACAACAATTTCTCCTATCAGGAAACAAAGATTTTACGACAATTTCTTTTTTCAAAATAAAATGGATCTAATGTGACAATAAAAATGCTTTGAAATTAACATGCCAATGATAAAGAAAAATGCTTTAAGCAAACATTGAACACATTTTCTTTCAAAGGAGGAAGAGGTAGAGGAATTCACTGGTCGATATGAGGCTCAGGCTTCTCAAAACACATAAGCAAACAAACTGAACAAAATACAAAAACAAATTTAAGGGAATTTGGATGGCTTCAGTAGGCAATGCAGTCTCTAAAAGAGAGAAATTGCTTTGCAATGCAGGCCTAAAAGGGAGATAGTGCTATGCAAAGCACTGTTTCCTATCCAAGAGTGCGTTGGGCGCAGTGTCAAAGGAAAAACACAGCTGTTTAACACACTTCTTTTGTAAATTTGGATCTTAAAAAGCCTAATATTTGTGAGTAACAACTACTGGGTGAATAAACAGAGAAAATCAGAGGCTAAAACACCTAGGATAAAGAGTTTTTCCCCAGCGGAGTTGCCAATTTGTTAGACAGAATTGTGAATTACGAATACAAAACGCTTCCCTAGATAGGTGCTAATATAGAACAACAGGTTAAAGACTATACTACTACTTTTCCTAACTAAAAACAGGCACACATAATGGATTAGATGCTTACTTGGAATCCAAGCGCTTCCAAATGATTCCTTCTGTCGCTTATGTTGTAGCTTCAAATTCCAGCCAGCTGTGCAAAATATTTCCTGCAAGAATGAACACTAAAAAATAGAAGATAGCAATAATACAGATGTCTATTCAAGTTAGTTTTCTAAATCAGTAAATCATAAACCATATACATCAACTAAGATCTTGCAATTTTGAAAATAAAAGCCAATACAAATGCATATAGGGAAAAAGTAAGCTGTATTCTTTATTAATGATAGAAGGGGAGGTTACAACCAAATGACTGATTTTGTGTCACCGTCTCCAGCAGCATCCCAACCTCATCACAATGCAGATATCTCTAGCAAATTGTCACTCATTTCAATCTCCTCAATGAAAAATCCACCAACATTTTTCTACATCAATTCTTCCTTATCAAACAGTAAGATCTGTGCTCAATTTATAGAGAGGTTGAGGTAGTTTTACAATCAATGACTTTTCAATAATAGGCAAGACATGTTCCCAATATTGTAGATGTCAAATGGACACATGGATTCAAAGTTTGACACATGTGAACTCTTCTAGAAGGCACTGGCCAAATGGAGATTCCAGAACAATGAGAATTTCGCTCCCAATGTGACCAACGCACCCATAGATGTCGGGAAGTGCTTGGCAAAGAACCCTTGCATGGGGCTACCTACATATGCAACATACTTAGCCCCTTTAGAGGCAGCTTTGGTGAGCTCCCACATGATATATTATAAACTTCAAACTTTGGAAACCTTTGCAGATGAAAGTCTTTGATTGATTTCTCTTGTTCTTTGTCTTAGGGCATATAGAAATTGCAATGTTAGGGGATGATAGACCTTATACATTGGTCTTGGAGATGATGCCCAATTAAACAGGTTATTGGGAATGATGCCCAAATTTACCTATAACAATCCTCCTTTTCAATATGTTTGGCTAACTCTATTTCCCTCTGCTTCACCTACATGTTAAGTTTAATGTGACTAAAATTCACATGTACCAATTGAAATCAAGTGAAAAAAGGAAGACGTGTTTTCACAAAGCATGTTTAGTAAGATTTTAAAAAGCATTCAAGAACATTACGGGCTTGAGTTACCACCTCATCATCAAATGCTTCATGAACAACTTTGGTATATTCTCAGTGTGGTGTTGGACAAAATAGCAAGATGAAACAAATTATTCAGAGGGTGAACTAGAGACTTAAAATATACTGATAGTAAAAGGAAACAACCACGAGAATCACCATGCCTAAAAACCAAATTTCTTTCTTTATTTTTCTTTCTTTTTGGCTTCTTAACACTAACACCATCGAAGTAAGTCTTTGTGACACTTTTACTCAAAAGGGTGGTTTCACTTAAGGGTCAGATAGAATTTAACAAAAATCTATTTATATGCGTTCTGAAATTATATGTTGTTGTAAACTTAATGCTATATTCCATTTTGATACAACTTTATGAAGGTTAGCTGCAAAATCATCGAGTCATTCCTTCTATAATTTTTTCCAATAAATATGATAATGATGCGGTTGTAATGTGTTTAGTTTGACGTATCTAAACATTGAATACACCCATATTGATGCCTCCAATAATCTCAGGCTTATGTTGAAACTATATTTTATATTAAACTTTTATAAGTACTGAATTCGAAGTTAATTGTGTGATCATATAGCATAAAAAAGGGAATTTTGGCAAAGTTGTTACGAGTCTAGATATGAGCAGATGCAAGTTTGAACCAGGTACAAAGTAGAATTTTTTTTAAAATTATGATTCAAATATTTGTCGTAATAAACATATATAACTATGTAAAACATGGGAGAGCTAAAAGTTGAGAAGTCATTTGAAAAGTTCATTTTCTTTTTGAATATTCAATGCAAGATCTCTTATGTGCATAAGTGAGATCCATTGTCTAAGATATTTCTCCCTTCTTGGCAATGGTTCTTAGCTGCCCCCTATGAGAATTCTCAAAATAATTGCAACCAGATACGGATATGGTAATGCAGAGATTTAAAATAAATTTTCAAGTTAGATATGCATACATAAAATTCAAATGGTTGTCATTTACCTTGTGTGTGATGCAAACGGAAGCAATGCAATAAACTACGAAAAGTTCCTAAACAAGGCCACGCAAAATTATCTTCCTTTGATAAGGGCCATCATCAAATAGCTCTCTTTGTATGTGCTCCTTGCCTATTACCCTAATAAAGGGAAAAATGGTTTCTTGATTGGAATTAATGGGCCAAGAATTTGACAAATAGCTTGAGTCAACATAACACTAACTATTCAAAAGAAATTCGAACAACAAAAAGTCATGCATATAATAGCCTGTCAATATAATTTCAAAATATTACTCTAATGGAATTGTAGCTTAACATTACTTAAATGGCCATTGGACATGACACTTGTAATTCCTAGTGATTGCTTATAACTATTTTTCCCAATTTAAGGAAAGGTCCATTATAACTATTTTTCCCGATTTAAGGGAAGGTCCATATGATGGTGGTCATCCCCAAGATGACAAGGGAGGGCTTGTACTCACACTTGAGCCCCAACACTAAAGAGAGACAGTGCCACATCACCTATCTAGCCTTTAAGAGGGTGACATGGGGCACACAGAGGATGCCTTTAACACATGGAGGCATTTTAAGGCACCTCTTGAGGTCTTCCCTCATGACTTGGAGTTGATTATAATGATGAGACATCTCACTAACCCATCCCATGCACTTTAATAGCATTTATGGCCAAAAAATGGCATGACATTATGCTTTTGGAGGATATCAACCCACATGTGTGGGATTTTATGGAATTGTTTTATTGTTTTGAGCTATGGGGTTGGTTTGTAACCCCTTGTCTTGTCAAACACTCAAAATCAAACTTGTTTAGGAGCTTGTGGGCTAATTTTATTTTGTAAAAGTGAGGGATAGACCTCATATAAATAAAGGATCCCTCACTTTGTATCATTCATCATCACACTCGTCTAGGGCAAAAATTGTTGGAAAATATGGAGACTTGTAGATGATAACATATTTTCCTCATCATGATAATTGCTTCTGATGTTAGTTGATTCTTTATTACTTCTTTAGTTTTTTTCATCAAGCAATTACTAAAACAATGAACATCACAAAGAGATAGAGTACACAAGATATAGGCTCCAAGCTAGGGAAAAACCCCTCCAAGGGGAAAACCCCAAAAAATGCTTCTCTTCTTCTTTAGAATCTGATTACAAAAGAGACTTCCAAGACCCAAAGACCCAAGCCATTAAACACTCCAAGCCCAAAGCCAACCCCTAGCAATATCTTCCTTGAGACAACTTCTAGAAATTGGATACTACTACACTACTACTAAAACTTTGATCCCTGCAACAGAATTTCGGCCCTGCAAATTTTGCCCCCTGCAACTGCTATAGAATTTCGTCCTCTTGCAACTGGAAGCTTCACAAACCCTAGTGAGATGAGAGAAAAGGTTTCCTTGACAAAAATTCAACTTCTTCTCTTCTTCTTTGTCCTCCCAACTACTATTCTTCTCCTTCGCTATTGCAAACTGAGCTTGCTTGAGATGTGTGTACAAATAAGGTTGAGCTCCCTTGTATTTATAGCCTTTCTTGAGGGTCGAATACCCCTCATTTAGGCGGACTCGATCTTGCTCTTGGGCCGACTTGGTCTTGGGCTTCTCCATGGCTTTTTCTGCTGGAAAATAAAAAAGGCAGAAAGATTTTCTTATGTTGATAATTACTTGTGATATTATTACATTCTTATTAATTTTCTTGTGATATTTTATCTTATTTAATCAAGAAATTACCAAAACTATCACATGAATATCAAAGACACCAGATGTAGGCGGATAGCCAGGGAAAAACCCTTATCTAAGGGAAAACCCAGTCAACAATTCTTCCTTCAGTAGTTTCACCAGATAATCCAAGACTCTTTGACCTAGACACAAACTTCCTCCAATCACAAAGTCAACCCTCCCTTCTTCTACAGATGATAACCTTCCAACAACAACTTCGACCTTGCAGCAACAAAAATTTGACCTAGTAGCAGCAACAAAACTTTTACCTAGTAGTAGCAACAAAAACTTTGACTTGGAAGCAACATCATAAACTTCGACCTAGAAGAAGTAGCAAAAAATTAGACCTAGAAGAAGAAACATTTCGACCTTGAAGCAACAACACTTTGACCTCCCCAAAAAAAAAACTTTGACCTCTCCAACAGCAGACCTTCGACCTCTCCAACAATAGAACTTCGACCCAACAGTAGCCTAGTTGTGAAATTTTCAATTTGAAAATACAAATACAATGATTGATTTATTTTGCCTACTTATTTATGATAAGTTATTTACAGATGCTTCGGTAAATTTTGAAATAAACATAGCTGCAACATTCACTTAATCAAAATCAGAAGAACAAATAGAACACATATAACACAATAGAAAAAATCACATGAACATATTATTTTTGGAAAATTGTCCCTGGAAAAATCCAATGTGGGAAAATCAGTGCAGCAGATGAGGGTTTATATTATTCTTCAGCAGTGGAAATATTTTACAAAAAATATGACGAGTAGATGTCTAACATACACCTGAGATAATTTTTTCGAACACTTCAGAAGAATTTTTGACGCACTGGGGGCACCCTCCCTTCCTCTGCGTCACTCTGTGTGGCCTTCTGCGCAGTCACTGTGTTGGACTATGTCACTCTCCATGGAGGGCCAATGCTGTTGCTCCCTCTGCATTCTGTGTCTGCTAACTTCCCCTTCCTCCTGCGTCTGCAACCCCGCCTCTACAGCCCCACCCTCTGAAATCGAATTTTCTTACTTCATAATCAATTTCCTTCGAGTATTGAGAGTGGGTCTGACTTACTTTCTAAATGACCCTCAAGCCTTCTCTTATAGTCTTCTTGTTGATGAAGCAACAACCCAGATTAAATCTCTAATCAATGGCTCAGATTAAAATATGACTTGATCTTTGTTTTCTGGAAGATTCACACTCTGCTTTATTAATACCCTTTAATTATTCAATTTCCCTAAGTTTAGAGTTAGGGATCACTTTAAAATAATTAATTATTTTAATAAAGCATGATCCGAGTGGAATTTCCACAAACGGTTTCTGGGTTCTCTGGAATACTGATGTCCAAGCCTCTTCCCAAAATATGAGACTTGGAACACTTTCTAATGCTACAAAATCAACACTCCCTCTTAGCGAGGAAAGTGTTCAAGCAAGGTACCAACTATATCTACTTTGACCAGAAGCATCTGCTATGCTGCTGATGTCTTGGCTACTTCCCCTCATCTCTGCGCTGCTGCCCTCTATACTGCTGCCTATGGCACCATCTCTAGCACTACCTCATCTGTACTGCAGCTCCCTCTAAATCTAAAGTCCACCCATTCCTCTACTGGAATGGGTTCTTGACCATCCCCATCTTTTCCCTGAAGTAAATAAACTTAATATTAACCAGAGATTTTGTGAGGATATCAGCCACCTGTTTTGTTGTAGGAATGTACTTCAACTGTATAACTCCTCATTTGACATAGTCTCTAATGAAGTGGCACCTAATGTCAATGTGCTTCGACCAGTCATGAAACACATGATTCTCAGAGAGCTTGGTGCAACTCTAATGATCACACAGAATTCTGGTCGGTTCCATCCTCTTCTTAAGCAAGTTCATGAGAAACTTACGAAGCTATATGGCCTCACACGAAGCTATGCTAGTGGCCATATATTCAGCTTCGGTTGAGCTCAGTGCCACGAATTTCTGTTTCCTACTACACCAAGAAGTCATTCCTGATCCGAGACTAAAACAATACCCACTGGTGCTTTTCCGATCCACTGGGCTTCCAACCCAATCTACATCAGTGAACCCACTCAACTGGATTTCATTGCCCTTGGTGTACTTCAACACATACTCGACTGTCCCCTTCAAGTATCTGAGAACATGTTTGGTTGCTGCCCAATGAGCCCTCCTTGGTTCTACCATGAACTGACTGAGGGTATTCACAGCATAACAGACATCTAGTCTAGTGTCGACCAGGTACATCAATGATCCTATGAGCTTCCTATACAAGGTAGGGTCAACATCATCATCCTTAGACATGTCAATCTTCTTCTAGTTTGTAATCATTGGCGTAGCCATGGTCTACAGTCCTCCATCTGAAACCTCTTCAGGATCTCTGTAGTATATCTTCCTTGCCCAAGGAATATTTCTCCCTTTTGCTACCAAACCTCCAAACCAAGAAAATATTTCATCTGCCCCAGATCCTTCATGTCGAATTCGGAAGCCAAATTCTCCTTGTAATCTTTGATGAGCTTAAATGATCCAGTCAAGAACAAATCATCTACATATAATACCAGAATTAGTGGCTCATCCCCTACTCTTAGATAGTAGAAGTTGGGATCTACGTCACTCTTGACAAATCCCATCTTCTGCAAGTAGCTATCAATATTTCACCCATACCATGCTCTAGGGGCTTGCTTCAGTCCGTACAAGGTTTTCTTAAGCCTGCATATATAAATCTTCTATTCATGCGTCTCAAAGCCCTCTGGCTATTCCATGTACACTTCCTCTTCTATCACCCCATTCAAGAACGTAGTCTTGACATCCATCTGGTGAATTTCCCATCCCATCTGCACTGCAAGAGAGATGACGGATTTGATTGAATTGTACCGAGCTACATGGGCGAAGGTTTCTTCATAATCGATCCCTTCCTTCTGTTCATACCCCTTAGCCACAAACCTAGCTTTGAACTTCTCTATGCTACCATCTGCAACATACTTGATCTTGTAGATCCACCATGATCCTATAATCGATCTGTTTTGAGGTCTAGGGACTACTTCCCACACACCACTTGTCATGATGGAGCTATACTCCTCCACCATAGCATCTACCCACACCTGATGTTGACCTGCCTCTCAAAAAATAGAGGGTTCTCCAACCTGTGCTACCATTGCTTGGTATCTGTTTGGTTGCATGCGTACCCTCTTCTCATTTCTAAGGGCTCCAATAAATTCCTCTGCATCCCTTAGAGTCTGTTGGAGTTCTCTATTCATCTGTGCACTGGTGGTGGGTGGATTTACCCACTCTCCTTCTTGCACTTCTTCAGAAGAACTTTCCTCAGAATCCTTGTGTCACATAGAGGCACTAGAGCCATCTTCTGTAGGCCATTTTGGCTGTACTTGCAAATCCTCCTCAGAATGTGTATCTGTAGCCATTTTCCGGGATCTCCTCAAGGCTCTCTCCTCCATGAATTTCACGTCCAGCCTTACTACGATCTTCCTGTTATCGAGAATATAGATGCAATATACCTTTGAATTTTCACTATATCCCACAAGGTATCCCTTCTCTATAGTCTGATCTAATTTCTTCCTCTTCTCATCAGATACGTGGCAATACGCTATACTGCCAAATATCCTGAAGTGGCTCACCTCAGGCTTGCTACCAGTGAACACACTCTTAGGAGTCATGTTAAATTTAGATAACCATGGTGTGTTCTATGCTCAATGCAAATTTACTTCAAACTTTCTTAGGCCCGATACATAGCAATCACATAAACATGAATGGTTCACGAGGCACAATAGTTGCTAAGGTTTTGCAAATGTGGTAGCAAGCTAAGTGGGCTTGATTGTGGGGAAAACTCCACAGTTAAGCACGCTTGAGCCAGAGGAGTTCTGGGATGGGTGACCTCCCGAGAAGTCCTGGTTACCAAGTGCAAGCCCCAGAAGTGATGATTGACGCTATGTGATTCATTTCAGTAGTTTCAATCCCAATTCTTCACCCCTATGAGATGCAATGAGTGCTAAGTGGACTATTCAAAAATCATGAGAGATTAGTCAGTTATGAATACCTCGCATGGAAATGATCATATATTAATGACTTACTTAACGCAGTTGAATCCCAAAATTGATATCTAATATAATGCACTACGGAAACCCCTCATACCATGAAAGTAAAATGTTAATAGAACACAAAATAGATAAGAAGACAAACCAATAATATAGATCAGATTTACAATTCTCCTTATCCAACAAAGATATAGGATATTGTACGTTGCAACAGTCAACAGGATGCTTCAGCTAGCAAAGCCTTTCTAGATCAACCAACCTTCCAAGTGTCACACCCACAACCCTCATCTCATCACAAGTCAATGTTGGTCAACCAAAAGTCAACACAAGACAGCAACAGAAAGTCAATGCTGCAGATTAGGGCTTCGGTCAAACAACTGCTTTTACCTCGATTTTTGTGCCCAGCAATACGACCTCTCAAAATCAAAATTTCAGTAGAGCTTTTTGGTCAAACGACCAAGGTTTGACCATGGTCAATGTTGGTCAACGCTTCTGCAATTCAGCCTTAAAAAAATCCACAGAAACCAACTCCTTCAGCTTTGCACGTGTGAAGGGAAGAGGCCTCCAAAGTCTATCGAACCAATTAGATCACAATGAGAGATGTGTGATGAATTGATGAGAAAATTACCTCCAAGTCTCTCTGATTTATATCCATCAGTGAGGGTGTGTGACACATCTATTAGGCATGTGAGCCTATATTACAAATCTATCCAACCTTGAACATGTGTGTAAAATAAATTCAAAATATATGTTCTGCTCATCCAAACAAGATGATATTTAGATCAATATTGCACCTCTCTGAAAGAGGAATCCAACAAAAATATGACCATCATCATATGAGCAGTGCAACATGGAGTTTGGATCTAGTTTCCCAAAATTAACACTCCCTCTCAACTAGGGAGAACTCCACCTGTCCACAAGTGCCATCCATCAGTACCATCTTGTACTTTCATCTAACATCGTGCGTCATCCTGTTGTAACATGATTTTTTGGCTCTCGTTCTCAGATAGAAAAAAAAGGTGAGTCACAAAGAGGTCACACTCAACTGACCCGAAGTCAGCTTAGAGGTTAAAACCTCTCTTGGACTCAAAAGAGGCTTATACTAACCCGAAGTTAGTTCACTGAGTTGAAGTCAGTTTAGAGGTAACAACCTCATCACACTTGATCCCAGATCAAGGTGTTGGACACGTGCCATCCTAGACATAGAGAGTACGACAATCTCTGATGCGTCCATTGGGCTTGCTATTGGTCTCTATCCACATTTCCCACCTCATTGGCCAAATGAGAGGTACTTCCCATGAGTCCGAAACTCCATGGGTAGGATGCGTGCGGGGAACAGATCAAAGAGAGGTGAACCAACTCAATATCATAACGATGGGGCAGAAGCACAACAAGGTTCATCAAGCCTAGCCCCGTATGTGCTTATAGCTCTAAGAATATATCCCCAAGCCCCCTGGAGCTCCCAGAGCTCATAGTGAAACTCAAGCAGAACGCAATCTGTTGGAAGACTGCTCCTCTGTTCTAGTGCAACCACCTCCACAAAAAGTGTAAACAGTAGTGAAAGTGACATGTGGTTGTTTTCCCCAAAAATGAAAAGCTTCTTCAAACTTGGCATCCATGTTCCTTCATTCTTGTAAATTTTTGTAGATGTTTTATTCTTGATTCAACTTTAATTTATCCCAATAGTAGTCATCAATCACAGAAACAATAAAGTAAAATGTTTATAGAACATACCAATAGATCAACAAAAGGCAAGCCAAAATATATGTGTGTTGGTGCATTACGGCAGTCAGCAAGATGCTTCAACCATAAAAGTCTTAATATGGTCAGCCAACCAGAAGTGTCACACAACCCTCTAGGATATCCAAAACAATCAACCCAAATTTCAACGTTGTCAGTCAATGGTCAACGCAAATAGCAGCAGCATCTAGGTCAACGCAGCCAAGTCAAAGTCAATGTCTAGCCTCGAGAATAGTGCCAAAAAATTCAGATTTTGAAAATCGAAAGTTTGGAAGAGTTTCAAGTTTGTTTGACCTTGCGTTGACCAAATTCAATGATGTTCAACGCTGCTGCAGAAACCCTAGGCCGAAAACATAAATGTGTTGCTTGCTGAAATTTCCCACGTGTGAAGAGAAGAGCCTCCAAGGATTGAACCAATCAGATGAGGAGAGAGAAATTTGTGAGGATGAGATGAGTGAAAATTTCATCCAACATTGACCAATATATATCCATCAATGAGGGTGTGTGACGCAACCGCTGGGGCACAAAACCTTCAGACTGAACTGCACATATTTTGAATAAATCAAAATAAATGTTCTGCTCATCGGATCAAGATGATCTTTAGATTGATCTTGCACCACTCCGAAAGAGGAGTCCAGTAAAAATAGTGGCATATTTTTCTGAGCATCACAACATGGAGTTTGGACTTATTTGTCCAAAAATTAACACTCCCTTTCAACTAGGGAGAACTCCATACACCTGGGAAATTCAAACATCGTGTGCCATCCCACCATAACTTCCTTTGTTGGCTTCTTTATTTCAGAATAGAAGTAGGTCAGTCACAAATACATGATTCCCGGCTAACAGATTCAACCCATAGGTTTGAAACCTCTATAGGCCTCAGAAAGAGTCTCATACCAACCTGAAGTTGGTTTACCTAACCCGAAGTCAGTTAGAGGTCCAAAAGCTCACTATACTTGATCCCGGATCAAGTGGTTGGACTGTGCCATCCTAGATATAGAGTATGGAAATCTCTGATGCGTCCATCAGTCTTTGCTACTAGTCTCTAGATTCTCCCACCTCATTGGCCAAATGAGAGGTACTTCCCATTAGCTCTGAACTCAATGGGTTGGATGCATACGGGACACATATCATGAGAGGTGAACCAACTCAATCATCATAACAGTGGGGTAGAAGCACACCAACAAGGTTCGGCAAGCCTAGCCCTGTGGTTTCTTAGAACTTCGAGAAGCTATCCCCAAAGCCCCCCAGATTTCCCAAAGCTCATCTTCCAACAGGAGCCTCAACATAAGGTCGTTCCACGATACCAATATTCTCACGGAAGGTTAGGAACTTGACCTTCCCCAAGGGCTTTGTGAGAATATCTACGACCTTCTCATCAGTTCCTATATGATCGAGCCTTACAGTGCCACGCTGTACCATATCCTGGATAAAGTGGTACTTGATATCAATATGCTTGGATCGATCCTGGAACACAGGATTCTCGAATAATAGAATCCCACTCTAGTTATCACAGAGTATCACGGTGGTATCTAGAACATGCCCAAACAACTCACTGAAGAGATTTCGCAACCAAACTGCTTCACAACAAGCCATACTCACTACAATGTATTCGGCCTCCACGATGCTCAAAGCCATTGATTTATGCTTCCTTCTCATCCATGCTATTGAAGCAGAACCAAGTGTGAAGAAGCATCTCGATTTTCTCTTACGATCCACCACACTGCCAACCCAATCAGCATTAGTATATCCATGGAGTGGAATGCTCTAGGAAGTGTATCTAAGCCCATGTTTGATTGTGCCATGAATATATTTCAATAGATTCTTGGCACCAACCCAGTGAATGTGATGAGGCTCAACCATATGTTGACTCAAAGTTTTCACTGCAAAACATACTTCCGGACGGGTGTTCACTAAGAACATCAGGGCCTCTACGAGTTGACGATACTCAGTAGGATTTTCTAGCACGGGCCTAGCAGCGCTGCCAGTCAACTTCTTAAAGTTGAGCTCCATCAGTGTCGACAAGGACTTACATTCCACCATACCAAATCTTTCCAAAAGCTTCACAATGTATTTTCCTTGAGAAAGGAAAATCTCGCCAGGTCTCTGCCAGACCTCCAAGCCTAGGAAGTAATGCATCAGTCCTAGGTCCTTCATCTCAAACTCAGGAGCGAGCTCCCTATTGCACTGATGAATGAGAATGTCAGCACCTTTCAGGAAGAGGGCGTCCACATACAACACCAGAATGAGAGGATTTTCTCTATCAACCTTGAAGTAAAGGTTTGGATCAGAATTATTATGAGAGAAGCCCAGCTTCATCAGGTAACTATCTATCCTCGCGTACCAAGATCTGGGCGCTTTCTTCAACCCATAGAGGGCTTTCTTCAACCTGCATACATGGGTGTCCCAATCCTGGACTTTTAACCCCAGAGGTTGCTCCACATACACCTCTTCCTTTATCGCACCATGGAGAAATGTGGTCTTCACATCCATTTGATGAAGACTCCATCCTTGCGTAGCAGCAAAAGCTATGATAGATCGGATGGTTGTGTATTAAGCCATAGGTGCAAATATATCATCATAGTCTACGCCTTCTTTTTTAAATAATCCAAGGGCAACGAATCTTGCCTTGAAATTTTCAGCACTCCCATCAGATCCATGCTTGATCTTGTAGAGTCATTTCGAGGTGACAACTTTTTTGTCCTCCGGTCTTGGAACCACATCCCAAACATAATTCTTCATTATGGACTCATATTATTCGTGCATAGCATCCTTCCAGACTTGATTCTTTATGGCTTCCTCAAAATATCTAGGCTCAGATTGTACAATAATACTCATGGCTGCTATATACCCTTGGTATCTATTCAGCTTATTACTTTCACGGAATGTCCCCCTTGGGGCCATATGTCCCTCGGCATCTTCAAGAGTGTCCCTAAGCCATGATGGTCTCTTCCTCATCGAAGGAGGTGGATCAATTGGGTCCATTGGTCCTTCAACATCAAGCATTCTCTCAACCTTCGGTTCTTCTTGATTTCCAAGCCTCGCCTCATGATCTTCCTCAGATCTTGGAAGATTGACTACTTTCCTCAGGGAATCATCTTGGTAAAAGGTGACATCGTGGCATATCTCCACTTCGCTTTGACTAGGCACATAGGCTCTATAGGCCTTCAAATTTTTGTTGTATCCCACAAACATTCCTTTCTTCCCAGAAGCATCCAGGTTACTCCTCTTATGAAAATAAACAGGACATCCAAAAACTCTTAAATGTGAGACATCAAGTTTCTTACCAGAGAAAACCTCTTCGGGATTTTTGGAGTCTAGAGCGGAATGCGAGCATAGGTTTTGTATGTACACAGTAGTGTTCACAGCTTCTCCCCACATAAACTTGTTGGAAATTGGGTTCAACGCTCCCCGTGTGTTTCGTGACATGGACTAACTGCCTCTCGTGGATCATAACTTTGGAAATTGTAGCAGAGACTAATTCCTGTGGTTTTTTGTCTAACGGCAATCATGATTCCAATAAGTGGTATCAGAGCGACCGGTCTCGAGTTCGAAACTCACCTGGCTCACGTTGGGGGGGAGATTGTTGGACATTGGGTTCAACACTCCCCATGTGTTTCGCGACATGGACTAACCGCCTCTCATGGATCATAACTTTGGCTATTGTAGCGGAGACTAACGCCTATGGGTTTTGGTCTAACGACAATCTTGATTCCAACAAAACTTCGGTAGACCATGGTCACATAGCATGGCACGGGTAGCTTCCACAATGGTCATGTTCTTTCGTTCAACAACACCATTTTTCTCAGGAGTATAGATAGTTGTGGTCTCCCTCTTGATGCCAGCTTCTCTGCAAAAGTTCTTGAACTCGTTCGTCTCATTTCCAGTGCCATTATCGATCCTCAACATCTTGATCTTCTTCCCTGTCAGATTTTCCACCAAGGCTTTTAAGGTACGAAACCACATGAAAGCCTCATCCTTCTTCTTCAAGAAGTATATCCAGGTTTTGTGAGAGAAGTCATCTATGAATGTCATATAATAAGAACATCCTCCCAAGTATGTCACGGGCAGCATCCCAGACATATCAGAACGAATCAATTGCAAGACATCATATGTCTTTGTGACACTTGAGGGGAAAGGTCCCCTTGTATGATTTCCTTCAGCACAACCCTAACATACACCTTCATGATTATTTTAGAACTCGGGCATCCCCATGACCACCCTCCTTGCTTCGGGAAGGGCTTTGTAGTGAAGGTGTCCAAACCTCTGGTGCCATAGTTCCATCTGTCGAATAGCATCACACGTCATCACTCCTAGTGGACTTCCTCCAACCTGGTAGAGTGTATCAACTCTAAATCCAATCGTGATAGCTTCCTTGAAACCCTTCTTCCAGATACGCACCTTCCCATCAATGAATTCCACATTAAAACTTTGTCTTCCATGGCCGATATAGACACAAGGTTCTTCTTCAAATCAGGTACATATGATACATCCTACAAGCAGAGGACTTGACCTTGAGACAAGTGGAGGGTCACATTCCCTGTCCCTTTTACGGGATATGTGGCATTATCTCCAAGGATAATTTATAGATTAGTATCCTTCTCAACCATATCAGAAAGTGCTTCCTTGAACACAGTGATGTGCCTTGAGGCACCACTATCTATCAACCGAACATCCATAGTGTCAGGTGGAGATGCAGCAGAGAGGGCATATACAAGAATGAATTCATTTCTTTTATCAAAAACATTTTATTCCTCATACCTAGAATTTATAGACCTTTTTAAAGTTTGACCATTTCCACCAAAGGGAGCCTTCCTCTTCCCCTTGAACCTGTTGTTCCTTTGATTTCCATTTCTCCGGTTGTTTTTGTTCTCATCGTCATTAGGAGAATCCTTCTTGAAAGGGCATTCTCTAGCATAGTGTTGTGGCTTGTGACAAGTGTAACACTTGCCCTTCTTTCCTTGGGCCCTTTCTCTTCCTTTGTTCCTTGGACCACCAAAATTCTTCTTCTTAGAATGAGCAGCGAAGGCAACATTTCCTTCATTTTCATATTCCTTCATCCTTGTCTCTTCTTGTATGCATCTCGATAGTACTTCGCCAAAATCAGGTATCACATTGTTATTGAGAATGGTAGTGTTGAATACATTCCATTTGGATGATAGACCTCCAAGTGGTGAGAACCAACTCTCGATCAGTTATTGTCTCCCTCATAGCCAGCAGATTATTCCTAATTCTGGTCAGCTTCAAAAAATATGATTGAACAGACTCATCCCTACCTTTCTTCAGATTCTTCAATTGGCTCTTGAATAATAGGACTTGATTCGCATTTTTAGCCTTGAACATGTTGAACAACTTATAATACATCTCCTTGAATGTGCCCAACTTGGATATGTAGGCAACCAGACTGTTATGAATTGAGTCTATGATCTCCAACTTTTCTTTGATTTCTCCCTTCTTGTACTTAGTTTTGGCAGCAACAGTTGCAGTGGATGGAGGCTCTTGAATTTTACCCTACACATAGTCCATGACATCTTGGTCTTCCAACATAAGATCCAATGTCATCTTCCAGGTATGGAATTCATCCTTCCCAGTCAATTTGTCATCAACCTTAAAGCCATTGTAGTTAGAGGAACCCATGCTCTTCTTCGGTGATTGCTACAAACTAGGGCTTTGTCTTCACCTCAACTCTGATACCATGTAAATTTTGTAGATGTTCTATGCTGGATGCAAATTTACTTTTTATCCCAATATCAGTCAGCAATCACATAAACAATAAAGTAAAATGTTGATAGAACATACTAGTAGATCGACAGAAGACAAGCCAAAATATATAAGTGTGTTGGTGTGTTACGACGGTCAGCAAGATGCTTCAACCAGCAAAGTCTCAATATGGTCAGCCAACCAAAAGTGTCACACAAACCTCTAGGATAGCCAAAACAGTCAACCCAAAATTCAACGTTTTCAGTCAATGGTCAATGCAAACAGCAGCAGCAGGTAGGTCAACGCAGCCAAGTCAAAGTCAACATCTAGCCTTAGGAATAGCGCCAAAAAATGAGGATTTGGAAAATCAAAAGTTTGGGAGAGTTTTAGGTCCGTTTGACCTTGCGTTGACCAAAGTCAACATTGGTCAACGTTGTTGCAGAAACTCTAGGCCGAAAACATAAATGTGTTGCTTGTTGGAATTTCCCACGTGTGAAGAGAAGAGCCTCCAAGGATCGAACCAATCAGATGAGGAGAGAGAAATGTGTGAGGATGAGATGAGTGAAAATTTCCTCCAACGTTGACCAATATATATCCATCAATGAGGGTGTGTGACACAAATGTTGGGGCACAAAACCTTAAGGCCGACCTGCACATATTTAGAATAAATTCAAAATAAAGGTTCTGCTCATTGGATCAAGATGATCTTGAGATCAATCTTGCACCTTTCCGAAAGAGGAGTCCAATAAAAATATTGGCATCTTCATCTGAGCATCACAACATGGAGTTTGGACCTAGTTGTCCAAAAGTTAAAAAATCTTTAGAGGTCAAAAATAGAGGCTAAAATCCTGATGGCCTCAGCTTTAGTCACTCTCTTGTCTGACATCTTCCCTTGTGTTTAACTCTTTGGCTAAGCCTTTTTTTTCTTGGTTTTATCTTTTGGACTCTTCTCAATATTAATAATCTCATCTCTCAATGCAGGATTAGAAATCAACTTAATGTTTAGTCTGAATTTATTTTTGGGCCTTGTATTAGGTCTCTGGATGTAGGGATTTGGAATGAACTTAGACCTTTTACCTCCTTGCATGAATCTGCTAGATTCTCTTTCCTCATACTCTAATTTTGTATATTCAGGGTCACTGCTATCTTCATAAGAGGATTATGAATGTATCACAGTATTCTTCCTCTTCTTGACTGAAGAGCCAATAGAGGAGACTAGTTGAGTTAAAGTAGGCTCTTCCTCTATGATAGCCTCTGATATTTTACTTTTGCCTTTCTTAAGAGATAGTAAAACCTGTGAGAGAGTGGATTCTCTGAGTGAAGTACCACTGCTTGGTTGAGTTTTCTAAGTTGTTTTAGAAGCATGGCTTGATCTCTTTTCTCCGGGGTTGACTTCATCTGGAATTTCTTCCGCCATGAGGAGCTTTTTCCTAGGTTTGCCTCTTGAAGAGGAAGTTGTCTTCTCCCTATCTTTTGACACAGAATTTTTAGGAGGCATAGAATTTTTCTACTTCAATTTCTTCTTATATTCCTCCATGAATGACCTTAAGGTCTGAGGTTTCCTAGGTGAACTTCTCACTGGTGAACTCTGATATGGGCTTCATTGACTGGTTGTGTTGTTGGCATAAGCATAGGGTCTCCAGATTTCTTAGTTGAGCTTCTAGTTTTCCTTTTGATTTACATGGAGGGAGGGTCAACTTGGAAAAAAGTTGAAGAATGGATAGGGTTTGGCTTTGAACTGTTTAGAACAGGATTTTCACTAGTTTTTTCATGAGAAACTCATTTCTTGGGCCTCCCTACCCTTCTCCTAGAGTTTATATTACCAAACCCTTCCTTTGTCAGGAACTTATCCCAGGTGGTCCTCTTCTTTTTAAGGTGGTATACAATCAAAATTTTAATCAAACCCCTATGGTATAAGTTGTGAAAAGGATAATTAAGGATCTTCTATAGTGTTAAGGACATATTGAGCAAGGATTTGTATAGGAAATAGGGAAATTTCATATGTTTATCACCTGAAATATGAGCAGGAGACCTCATTTGATAATGGTGGACAGAGGAGAACCTACCCTCACATGTAATGTAGCATTGAAAAGTGATGATCACATGTTTCCATTCAGCCTTAAAACAGGAAATATGTGTAGTCGGATTCCATTTAACATTGACATTATTAGGTTTAAGGTAAGGACTTACTTCTATAAGCAACGTTTTATTCTTGAACCAGCGTTCACCAGTGGCAGAGGTTTGAGTAGAACGGGCTATGACGGCTTCAGATATCTTGAAATTCTTGTTCCCCAGCTTGACCCTCTCACCATCAAAGCTCTCAGCAAAGGCTTGAGCTAAAGCCACATTTTCTCCAGAATTTTTTTTTAGAAATTTATACTAGCCAGTAGACTTAAATTGAGGTTTGGCCCTAGCATCAACAAACTTGGTGTTTTTTGGACCGGACCTATTGACATTACCACACTTTCCCATACTTTTCAACAGTTAGACTCCTTGTAAACACATAGCTATTCAACCTGGATGCAAAATCCTACACGGAGCCTTGTTTTCCTGCCTTGAAATTCTACATTGTTTGCTAGAATAAGTGACTTTTATTAGTTGTGGCTTGCACAGAGAACCTCGGTCAAGAGAAAATTGAACTCACCCCTCTAATTCCACACCTCTAATCATGGTATGGAGTAATGGCACGATTTGAAATAGTTTGAATACAAGCACCAAGTCATCCCATAACGCATAACACTCCACAGCATCATTAATAATTAATGCCTTGTACCATGGTCTCTGATTCAGTTTAGTAGGGTATATATAGGTGAGTTGCATTGATAATATAACCATTCATCTAAAATAATTCTCCTAAGTCAAAAAATAATTAATATTGTTTAAAAGAATAATCATGCTTATAGCATAGGAGGTATTCAATCATCTTCAAATAGGAATGGTCCTTTCTCTGAAAATATTCTTTACAGCTCCTATATGCCTGAGAAATAGCTACCTCTACTTTTGTATTTAAATATAACCAAATTTCAACGAAATAGCTGCACTTTTCATAGTGTTACCAATTGAAACAGGTTCCTAAAGAAACAGCAGCTCTTTTCACTGTGTTAGTAATGTGACCTTCAATTTGAAGAAATAGTTTCCCTCCATTATATCATTGTGTTAACAATGAAACTTAAACAGAGTTAACTATTATCTCAGAAAGAGCAGCTGTAATTTTATTACCAAGATGACCAATAGCCTTCGACACTAACCTAAGTTAAAACAGTGGTTTTAACTTCTTTTATGAGCCTAAGACACTAATACCACCTATACACTTAAAACTATTTTCGTTTTGAGACTCTTTTTTACCTTTATTGAAAATGACTCAAACTTCGACGTAGGCTAGGAAATAAGAAAAAAAATTGAAAACAGTGATACAATGGCGATCACACTATTAACATTTACAGTGCTAACAAGGAGGACCAGTGTGAGAAACTGGTGGAAATACTGCGTGTGTATCGAGGCCGACTTTAGAAGCCAAGAGGTGGAGGTTGTGTAATTGAGGAGCTGACTGTGTAAGGGGCCACAAGAGTCGGTATTGTCAAGCACACCAAGTCACGAGAGTTATGGAAGTCGTGGGAGGAGCATGTATTTTTTAGGGTCGTTGCATATATGTGTGGAGCCCGAGCGGGACTGTGCTGAGGAAAGGCAACGAGTGGGAAGGAATTTGGAGGGCCGAGGATGTGTGGGAGGGTGTAGCCTTGACTGTATGAGGAGTGTGGAGTAATTGAGATTGTCGTTGTATATAGTGTCGAGAGACCGAACTGTGAAATATGCCAAGTTGGTGCTTGGTGTAAGGCGAGGAGTGATGTGGAGGCTTATGGAGGGCCAATGTGCAATGGTAAAAAGCACCTGGAGGCTGTGTATGAGGTACAATGGGTTGGAGGCTGCCAAGATTCTCTATGAGGATGTTAGTGCATCACCATAGTGAGATCATAGTCACAGATAATTGTAGTGGTTCTATGTAAGGATGATGGCGATACCTGAGTCGAGATACGCATTGCCTACAGATATACTAATTGGGCTATTACAAATTGTGAAAAACATAACACACATATGCTTCCTGCAATGTAGCACAAAACACAATCACCTTAAAGTGGAGGAGCTTCGATTGTATGTTGCTTAGCCAGGAGGTTTGATGTCGAGGTGTTGTATGGATAACGTACGTTGTTTAGTTGACTTAGCATGAGGGAGGGACCGACCACACTTCGACTACTTCAAGGGAGAGGGTCGAGGCTCTGAGAAACTTGTGGCAACAAGAGATGCAGAGTCTAGTGATGTTTGAGCGTGGAATCAACTTCGAGGCCACAAAAACAATCGCATTCAACCATTCGTTCTCTCTACTGTGGGTTCTTGTAATGTGAGCAAGAAAATCAACCAAAGTGCAGGTGGAGGCCGATGGTGCGTATCAGAGGAGGTGTGAATGACTATCAGGTGTAAGACAACTAGGAAGTATCATCAGTGGAGCGCACCAGCATCAGTCATGGAGAGAATCAAGGAATTTAACCAAGAGGAGATAGGCTGTAACAAATTAATTCCATATGTGCTACATTGAATGCGAGGCAGCGCATACGAGGAGCTCGGACTTTGGAAGTGTTAGAGAATTACCTTGGAAAACAGGGATTGGCCTGACAACATTCTTCTCTATAGTCGCAGGGACAAATCTGAATGGCATAGGAGCGATAGACTTGGAGAAGAAAGAGACTATAGGAAAAATAAGGATAATGACAGCAATTACTTACAAGAAAAACTAATTTGGGAGCTGGAAGAATCTGAAAAAAATGCCAGGGCCTAGCCTGGGCTTTGATACCATGTTAAACAATGCATGGTAAACACACACAAGGAAATAAGATAAGCATCATTTATCATTTTATTAACCATATATGTGTATTTATATTACATTGTCGTGACTCTTGGATTCCACATTCCAAGGTCACTTGGACTCCTCTTTGAATGTTCGGCTTCCACACCTACCCATAAAGGGTTAGGTGTCCAACACTATTAACAAGAAGAGGAAATTGAACCTACCCTCTTGTTGCATGCTTGCAAGAAAGCAGTTCTTAAGTTGAATTGAGGCTCATCCAAGCCATACCTAAAGCTACTCATGCGTAAGGAGACTTCTAAAAATTATTTTTAAATGAAAATGTAAATTAATCTAAAGTGCACACAGCAAAAGAAAATCTAATCTATCCTATATCAATTAGGAAAAGATATAGATCTTACGCAAATCAAGAGAAAATTGATTTAAAGAAAATGTTGCTTTAACATGTTTTTATGTGATGAATATCAAACTGCTGAAGAATTTATAACAACCGGTATAGTTATTGCAATACATGCCTTGTTTAGAGATTTAAAACAATGAATGGTTAGCCAACAAAACTAGGAAATTGCTCACTTAATTCCAATGGAAATTAAAGCTATTTTGATTAAAAAAAATTATGATTAAATGGCTACTCAGAAATTTGATTAAAGAAAAAAATAAAATTGAGAAATCAATAACAAATCAATGAAACCACAAGACCAAATAGCTGATCAAATGAACAATCATTATCATATTTGACAAAAGTGCATAATATGAAACAATTGACTTAAATCTGCCATTGAAAATGACATAATTTGCATTAACAAATAAAATTACTTGAATACAAATTAAACCTGAGACCTTTGCTTTGTTTTGCAATGAATCTCCTCCACAATCCTCTCAAGAATATGAGTTATGCCACTAGAGAAAAGAGTTGCAATAGTGCAAGCTCTTCCTCAAAGACAAGGACTAGATCTTGAAAAGAAAATCCCCAAACACTTAGATCTAAGTATTCCTCTCAATATACAACTATAATTCTCCTTACAAAAAAGCTTAGTGTCACAAAAGTGCATAAAAGAGGAACTGCTTCTTCATTCTCAAGATTCATAGGTATAATTTACAAAAATTCCCAAAAGGTAGAGTTGTTGAAAATAGTTTAGATCCATACTTTTTGGAGCTACAAATCCTCTCCTTCCTTCTCTATTGGATCAGCCTCATTGTTCCAAATATTTGGCTTCATCTCTTTGCAAAAAACTCCCTACCAAAATAAAATCGAAAACCAAATAAGATTGTTCATCAAAATTCAAAAATACCAAATTGAGAAAACAAACACCCAATATTAAAATATAATTAAATAAATAAAATAAAAGTAAATGTGTGCTTCCAATTGATATATGTCAAAACTTCCCTGTCTCGGAAGAATAGGCTCGAATGAATTTGCAACATAGACACACAAAAAAAAAAAACCTAGCCAACCAAATTCTTACAAATCAAATTTAGAAATTGACTTTTTGGTGCAAATTCGAAGCTCCAACTTCTGCTAAGTTTTATGTATAATAAATCTTCATATTTGTTTGATTTAATGTTTCCATATTGTTCTGAGTTCATGATTTTAGTTTTCTAATGAATCGTCCTAAGCCTCATTTGATTAAATAAATCTCAAGTTAAAGCCTTTCAAAATTAAGATTTCAAAATTGTCAAAATGTTAAAAAATTCACTATCATGAACAGTTTGTTAAAATTCTAGACAATTTATTATAAAGTTATGTTTTTATTAATATTTATTGATTTTAATTTCAAAAAATATATATAAAATAAAGTTTAATAAAATTTGAATTTTAAATATTAAAATAACTTATAAATTAAATTATTATACAAAATAATAAATAAAGTTAATAAAATAAAAAGCAACAATAAAAAAGTTTTCTTTTAAAATTAATGTGAGGTTTCAATTTTTATGGAGGCAATATATATGAAGATATGGGAGGAGGCCCACGTGGCAGTGGAACCTCCCTTCCATTATTATTTTGTTAAGGTTTATTAAAACCTTCATTCTACACTGTTTAATGCCCTTCCACTATATCAATATGAATGCCCTCGGGTTCCTCCCGCTACGTCATGCATGTGTCATCCCGTGGCCTAGCCAACCTGAGAGACCATGTATGATGAACAATTAGAGCTTCCGAGGAAAGGAAAAGGGTCAGGAGCGGGTTGACGTTATATTTTTATTTTTATTATTTTATTTTTGCTTTTTATTATTTGATATAATTTATACAATAATTTTTTTATAAAGAGATATAATTTGTTTCACAGAAATTCATGAATATGATGGTTGCAAAATTCTTATGTTTGATGGTTATTTGAAGTTAGCAGTTTGGAATGAGGCAGCAGAAAATGGCAAAGGGTACGGAAGAATATTGGTTTTAGTGAAAGAAAAAGAAGGTCATCACATTCAGTTAGTGAAAGAAGAAACAAATAAGCAATATTTATGGTTCAACATTATAGAGAATGAAAACGACATAAGAATTGCAGCATGTTATTTTGCGCCTCAAGTATCAAAAACTTACAAAAATAAGGGATTGGACAGCAAAGATCCGTATGCAGCTTTAAAGCAAGATATTACCACATATTCTCAACAAGGAGAAGTTCTTTTAGTGTGAGATTTCAATGCTAGAACAACAAATCAACAAGCTAGTATTCTTTGTTGCAAAGAGGATCACAATCCTATCTGGCTCATTGAAGAGGAGAATTATCGATGGGTGAGATGTTCAGAAGATGACAAAGTTAGTAATCATTTTGGAGAGGAATTGCTTATGATGTGTGGTGCTTTCAACTTAATTATCTGCAATGGTCTAGAGAGATGGGAAAAGTCTGGCAACTTCACTTGCAACACATACAATGGGGCAAGCATAGTTGACTATGTTATTGGTTCACAAAGCCTAGTAGAAAGAATAGATGAAGTTAAGATTGGAGAGCATATTTGGGACTTAAAATCAGATCATAACCCAATTTATATAAATTTATCTTGATTAGAAGAAAGATAGAATAGGGGGAAAACCCAATGTTCTCAACAATCGGCATCAAGGGGCAAAATTCTTCTAACACAAGAAAATTGCACTATCTTCAAAACAATGTTGAGAATATCAATTCAGAAGAAGAAAATTGGTCCCTAAAGCCTCAACAGTCATGAGTTAACAAATATAATCCAGGGTGCACTTGAGAATTGCAAAAGAGCAAAAAATAGGAAATCAAAATCAAATTGTTTTCCTGTGAATGCGTGGTCGATGAGGAATGCAAAATGGCAAGGAGAACCTTGAAAAAGGGAGAGGGGGAGATGAATGTAAAGTTATATAAGCAAATTTTAAAAAGAAAAAATATGAGTTCATGCAAACAAGGTGGGAACATCTAATATATCTAGGCAAGAATAACCCAAAACGTTTTTGGCAGGCACTTCAACCAAGGAAGAAGCAATTTGAAAATAATATTACAGCCAATCAGTGGTTTGACTCTGCAAGGAAACTCTATGAAAAAGAATTAGAGGTTGAGCCTCCTCCCAAGATCAACACATCTACAAAGCTTTTCACAGTATAGGAGGTGGAGGCAGGAATTAAAAAGTTGAAAGTAGGGAAGGCAAAGGACTTAGTTGAACTTCAAGAAGAATATCTAAAGTGGGGAATGAACATTTTGGCACCCCACATCATGGAAATATTCAACAACGTCATTCAGCAAGGATTCACAACGGATTGGACAACTAGTCTAGCAATTTCCCTTTTTAAAAGCAGAGACATTAATAATCCTTCCAACTATAGAACTATTATGATTAATCCTTTGTTTGCAAAAAATTTCAGTGGAATGGTAGAAAATAGAATGAGTAAGTGGGCAGAAGTAAAAGAAAAGAGGGTAAAAGGGCAAGCATGTTTTAGGTTGAAGCATTCTACAATAAATCATGGGATCACACTGAGACACATTGTTGAAAATATTTGGGGGAGCAAAGAAGAAGTATTTTGCTCCTTTGTTGACTTCAAAAATGTATTTGACATGGTCCCTAGAGATCAATTGTGGCGTAGAATGGAAGAACTTGAAATTCCTTTACAATATAGACTGCCATCCATAGGCTTTATGAAGAGGTGAAAGTCAAAATTAGAACTTCAGCGGGCATTTCAGAAAGTTTTAGAAGTGACATCGGAGTCAAGCAAGGTTGCCCTTTATCCCCTACCCTTTTTGGTTTATATATTGACAAACTAGAAGAGTGGCTAAATTTGCAAGGTGGGGATGGTGTTCAATTGGGGGAGTTTGTGATAAAGCTTCTTCTATATGTCGATGATCTTGTGTCGGTTGATAAATCGGCCCATGGACTGCAGATGCACCTATATTCCCTTGAGATTTTTTATAAAGCGGTGGGGATGCAAGTCAATACCAGTAAGAACAAAATAATGATTTTCTCTAATAAAAGGAAGCAAAGCCGGCATACGATCTTCTTTGAAGGAAACATTCTTGAAGAAGTAAATGAATACAAGTACCTCGAGATCGATTTCAACAACAAGCTTAATTGGGATGATTGCATAAAGAAAAGAATTTTAGGAGGGAGGAAAGCATTATATGCACTTCAAAATACATGTAGAGAGGCAGAGTTATGGGATTGGAACAAGATCAAAGTACTTTTTTGACTCCTAGTTTGTCCAGTGATATTATATGAATTGTGGGCTAGCAACATCCCTGTTTCAAAATGGAAACAAATTCAAAAAATTCAAAAGCGCTTGATCATGAGCAAGTTAAAAATAAAAAGTTTGGTTCCCTATGATATAATGTTGAGTGAAATAGGGGCATCTCTCATCGAAGCAATCACCATGGTGCATCTTATAAGGTATCTAAAAATAATTGAGAAAATGGAAGGAGGTAGATGGCCGAAAGTTATCTTCAATGAAGGTATGAGTGAAAGAAAGAAATCATGGATGAGACAAAACAACAAATGGATGCAAAAATGGAATATTTACCTGAATGCATGTCCCACAAATAGCAAGGAGTTAAAGAATTTTGTGTTGGAGAAGTTCTGTAAAGGTATATGGGGAAAATAGTTGGGTAGAAAGAAGAAGTATTATGTTCAAGAATTCAACCCCACTTGTGATCTCAAACAAAAAGAATATGTTGGAGCTAGCATTCCATGGAGAGCAAAGGTTCTTATTGCTCAATTAAGAACTAATTCGCATCAACTTCGTTGTGAAATGGGATGGTGGAAGAGACCTAAAGAATCTTGGGAAGAAAGGGTATGTAGTTTTTGCACCTCTGGGGCAGTGGAATCATAAAAACATTTCATTTTGGAATGTGACGCTTTTAGAGACATCAAGGACGGTTACCGCAGTATGTAAGCATCAATTCCATGGTATTGTCTTTTCAGTGATGGAATTGTTAGAAGGTTGGGTCAACTCATCATCAATTTGAGTAAGAAAAGGATTGAATTACAAAAGGCAAAAAACAAGGAAGCTGGTGGTCCCATAGACTATTTTTAGTCTCGTGAACGTTAAAATATCATTCATTCATTCATATACAAGTTTTCAGTTGTGGTGGTTTTTTTTAGATTAATTAGATAATTAAAAATTAATATTTACAAATTAGTTAAATAAATTACAATCAACTTAATTAATTTAAATTAGTTAAACAAATTAATTAAATAATAATACATACATGTTTAATTTATAAAATAAAAGTAAAATACAATTTCTACATATTTAAGTTTAGGTGGTGAAAATTATTCAAACTTTGAACGAATGACATTTTCAAACTGTAAGTCCAAACTCAACAAAATTAGAGTGATTGGAAAGCTTGCGAAAAATCACACACAATTAAGTGATCAAAGCACAAAAACAAGAAAAATGAAAATCTCACAAAATTAACAAAATCAAAGCATAAAAAGATTGATATGACCAAAATTTACATAGAGGATCCCCATATCTTTTGTAAAAATTATGGGAAGGTTGTGGCCACAACATGACCTAGATGGGAAAATGTAAAAAAGAGCTTGTAATGAGCCTAAAAAAGTGATATATATGGTGCCGGGAAGGGGGACCACGTGAACAAAATCAAGGTTTCCCATGTAATGCTACTCCTAAACCTAATAACTCTTGGAGGAGATCCCACAGGACTAGTATCCAAGGTTAACCCCCAAGATGAGGTAATGGAACAAGAGTACAAGTCAAAGCACATTCTTTCCACCGAATCCCCCCAATAATCCATGCCCAAATGTTCCAAATAAAAGCAATCAAAAACACCCAATCACATAATGAAAAATCATACCTTTGGTGTTGGATGGCCCACTTTCAAACATTTGACCATTACAGATGAGCAAGGGCCAATGGTTGGCTTAGGTGGTAGAGAATAGTAGCACATAGAGCTATCAAATGGCTACTGGATGTAGACTCAAGAAAAATCTAGAAGAAAATTTCTCAATAGGTGGGAGATAATGTCTATAAACCTTTTCTACCCCCATAAATGTGATTTTACTCAATGGTGAATGTAGAATATTTGAAACTCATGAGTCTTCCATGTCGGATTAGAAAGAGTAATAGGTCCTACGTTTTGTGAAGGATTTGGCACCAGAAGCTCAAGCAAAGTTGACAGATGATACAATTTTTTAGAATACTTATAGAAATACAAGACAAGGACAACATGACCTTTGGAAGGTTGAGTTGAAAGGACATCTTCCAAGCAAGGGTAAATGGTACTCCAAGGAGAAGGTAGAGGAAAATGTTCCTATATTGATTCAATAAAAGATTTTTGGGACCAAAAGCCTTCCAAAATGAGGATATGTGATTTGGATTGGGTAAATATATTATTTTTATTCCATCTTGAAGCTTCCGAAGTGGAAAAATTGGAGTAATAAACTCATAAGACCATTTTTACTAGTGGGCCTTAGTTTGGCGAATTGGGGTTTGAAACATTTCAAAAATAGTTTTAGGCATCAATCAATTTTTTTTTGTGGTAAAACTTTGTCACTTAAGTATTGCACTCCCTAGCACTATTATACACTCATACCTTTCTAACAACATAGTAAATACCCCAAAATGAGCCCTTATGTAAAAGTTATGCCACTTGGAAGTTGACCTTCTTGCTTTGACCACCATGATTCAAGATATTGCAAACTCAACCCCCATAATTCATGGAAATGAGGCTAGCCACATGGTCATGATGAATAAAACTATAGAATATTCAATATTGTAACTCTATTTAAGAGTTGGAGTCAATCTTAACCACTATTAGGCCATTGGGTTGTGTTATAACCAAGTCACTAGGAAAAAACTGGGTTACATTCTATTCGAGTGAATTTTGTTGCTTAGATGAGAATTGTAGATGACAGTGGATAGAGAGAGAGAGAGAGAGAAAATGTATATGGTTTGTGCATTATAGCATCCCACGGACCACAAGTCTCACTCCTTTGAAATTTCATCCATTTCCATTCAGAGAAATAAATAACAGAGCAGCCTCACCTTCCAACTAGGTTTTCTCCTATAAGGGTTTCCCATATCATAACGTGTTTCATTGTGGTTTGTGAGTTTTATTTCACTGTTATTTATTTTCATATTTTATCTATCACATTCATAATAAGAACACATTAATCAATGAATCCATAAATCTAAGGAAATATCAACATTTATACTATAGATTTTGGATTTTCAAATATATTTTAGCTAATATGTTATGATGAATTGTCCAAAAGAATATCCATGATAGTTTACATATCACGTTAGCACTCCAATATTGTGTTTTATTTTCCTTGTCAATAGTTAATTTCCCTTCCATGTCACATTATTTTAGCTTAGCATGCCTCATTTGAAAAAGAGGCTCCTCCATTAGTAATTTTGAATTTCATGTTGATTTTAAAATAAACATAACTTTCGCTCTTTGGAATCTATTTTGAATGCATTTTTTTTCTTTACCTAATTTCCATTCTCTATGCACTAGTGCCATTTACTTCTACAAATTCCATTATTTTATGTTGTTTCCTAAATTTGTATTCATAAATCTCCCTCTAATCTTCATTTCTAGAACTCCTTGAAGGCATAACTTTGCATTTCGGCAACATTTTTAGTATTTTTTTTTCTTAAGTTCATAATTTTTCTAGCTCATTTTTTCTATTTTTCAAGTCATTTACTTAGTACTAACAATTTGTCCCATAGTTTGCTGTAAAATTGACATTTAAAAAGTTGAACATGACTATCCTTAACATTAGATTGATATAGAGCTTGTGGTGCCACAAATACAATTCTTGCAACTATTTCCCCTCAAGGGGTAAGTAACATTAGAGGCACCCCCACAAGGGTGTATGTTGTTGATTTTACTGAGCCTTCCTACTTGGGATCTCTAGATATAAATAGTTTTTCTCAGTCTTCTATTTCATACAAATCATTGTGTTAGCTCAATTGTGGTATATCAAATTCCCCACCCTTCCTTTAGATTTCAAATGCATTTGTCTATGGTATGAATTGGTTACATCATGTTCTATCTTTATATCCCATGTATTAGTTTGTTTTATTTGGAGGTGGTTATATAACTTCTTCATATTGTTATGAAAGTGATAAAATCTACTTAAATTTGATAAATTTTCATAACATTCTAGTTTCATTCTTTGCCTCATCATACCATGGGGGGCATGGATTATTTTATAAGTGTTGCCTTTTTTGGGTTAGCATGTACTACTAGGAAGATAGTCAAAATAGTGTTTACACATAGCAAACCATACTTAACACCTTACGATGTACCCTTCACTCCATTTCATTTGTAAAAAACATGTTGTTTCCCTTCATGTTTAATTTATCAAATATTAAAAAAAAAGTTTAGATGAAGTAAATAATAAGTCATTAAATCCTAAAAATACTAAGAGACAAAGAGAAATGAAGTTATAAGTTAATATATGTAAATCCTGAGTGAATTCCACCTTGTTATCAAGTGTAATATTCCAAAATTTTCATGTAGCAAATTGGAATATTAAATTTTGTTGATCTCACTTAGGAGTTGAATAAATGGGTAAGGAGACCCATGCATAATAAAAATCTAAATAAAATCCCTCATGGTGTGGAAAGGGATCAAGGTAGCAGCTGGATTTTACACTCCCATGTGTGAACAAGGACAAATGCATGTGGACAAGGTCAAGTTTGACCAAGTCAACAGCGCAGATATGAGAGGAGGAGATCATCCATAGAGACAGCGCAGTGCAAGTGGGAGGAAGATTCCTTGGTGAAGGAAACCCTAATGAGTGGGGCCCAAGGAGAGGAGGCTCACACATGCTTAAAAGTAGGGAAAGGCAGCCATAACAAGTTTATGCTTATGATTTGATTTTGGTCTTGAAGACTATTTGCTTTCTGCAACTATTTAGTTGAGATTGTTGTGCTGCTTAGCGCAAGGATTTCCTATTTAGGAATCCTTATCCTTTCTTGAGAGGCCTCTTGAAGGAGTGTACTAATTTGCCTCACATCCAGGCTTGAGGCCAAGCATCCTCCTTCAGCTACATCATTATTTCTGCAGCAGTATAACGTTGTGTTGTAGGGTGTTGCAGTGAGGGTTCACAACACCTCTTCCAGCACTTGTTTTTCAGAGGAGGATGCTCTCTTTCCTTTGAGATATCAGTGGGGAAGCATTTCGGAGCAATATTGAACATATTGTCACTTGGCCAAAGTACTCCCAACATCAACAGCGCAATCCTTTGCAGGAACTGCATCTTTCTTTGCAGTCTTATAGTGTGATGGTCAATCCCCTCAATCTTAAGCTTGTGTCTCAGGGAAAGGGCCAACCCTTCTCCTGGAAACCTTGTAAGAAGGATTATCCTTCATTTTCTGTATTTTTCAGCTGTATATACTCATAGCTTCACTTTTTAGGAACTGCATCTTTCTTTGCAGTCTTGTAGTGTGATGGTCAATCCCCTCAATCTTGAGCTTGTGTCTCAGGGAAAGGGCCAACCCTTCTCCTGGAAACCTTGTAAGAAGGATTATCCTTCATTTTCTGTATTTTTCAGCTGTATATACTCATAGCTTCATTGAGACTGCGTTTTCTAGATCTAGATCTGCAGATCTGACATTTTTCACTTGTACCTTCATGAAACCCTTGTCGGGTCATTTCTATAATGTGTAAAAGAGGATTTTTATCCATTTTTCTCCATGATCTGATGTAATACTATCCATATATGTTATTTCAATCATATTTCATTATAAACCCTCAGAAAATCATGCTGTAAAAGCTTCCGTAAATTCTGCATAAGCTAAGTCATGGGATTTGGGCCTTTCTTAGCCATATCGGGACCGGGAGATCTGTTTAACTTAGCTAGAGTGATTTTTTTTTGCTCAAATTTGGTATGTGAGTCCCATATGACATATTCTAAGGGATCCCACTGTTATTTTCATTTTTTATTACGCAAATAGCTAGGAATAACGTTTTTGGGGCTTATTTTGTTGCTTTTCCCCAACTTTGGATCATAAAAGGAAGTACAAGTTGTTGCTGAGACAAAAATTGATGATAATGTGTTTCTTGACACATTTCATGGGTGAATAGCTTGTTGTAGCTCCAGAATTGTGTTTATATATTGCTGCAGTCCCATTATTGGGCATTTTCCGACCATTCTAGGTGTGAGAGGCTTGTTTATCTCACCTAGTTTGCTTGGCTTCTGATTTCCTCTTGGATTTGGATCTTAGATTATCAAATATAAGATATCCAAGGGCTAATATTGTTTGTTGTAGCATACATTCCTAAAAAATTCTTTTTTCAGGCATGCTTTGCTAGCAATCCCAATTTGGGGATATTATAGTGGTATCAGAGCATGATCTTTGGCTCAGCTTATGAGTTCTAGCTATTAGAAGGAGCAAGATCGAAATGATAAAAATTATTAGCTTGCTCTCATCATTTTTCAGATCCAGAAAGGATCTCCCCAAGGAGGTTAAGCAGATGAAGAGTTGCAGTGAAACTCTTAAAGGGTTTCGAGAAGAGGAAGAGACATGCACTTCCTATTCTCAAACAGGAGAAGACCAGAGGCATGAAGGACACTTGGAATCTGAAATTATAAGTGAATACCTTGTTGAATACAAATCTAAACCTAGAGCCTTCAAGGAGACTCTAGCTTTACCACATTTCATTCAGCTGGAAGAAGGAAAGAGACCCTACAACTATGGAATGATGAGAGGCAATAGATTCCTATTTTCCACTTTTGATGGATCACTCAAATGTGCAACAAAGGCTTGGGTAATGAAGCTAGAGGCTTTCTTCCGACTACATCCAGTAGTAGAGAAAGAGGTTGTATAAATTGTAGCACTGCACCTTGAAGGTGAAGCTAATACTTGGTGGTTCAACCATTTGAGCCATGCAAGATTGTCTACTCTTGTTGAGTTTTCTCAAAGGTTGATCAAGAGATTTGGGGAAGGAAGATCAGAAAAAGAGAGATCCTCACCACCACTTGAGAGAGCATGTACCAGCGTTGTCACAACCTTGGAGGAGCAGCGTTCATGTTCAACATTGAAGGAAGCCGACATAGTTGAGGGAGGAACTCTTGCTTCCACATTTCACCAAGGTATGCTTAAGTTTCCATCTCCTATCATTTCAGCAAATATTATGGAGGGATATACATTATTGTATAATGCTGATTTAGAGCAACAAATTTGCACTGTGTTGTATAAGAGTAGTGATGAAGAAAGGAGGACCCATTCTTTATGGGAGCATTCAAATGGTAGCTTCATTCATGAAGAAATGGAGGAAGAAAAGATAGATTGTAGACATCTTGAAGTGAGAAACACTTTCTCCTTTCTAGATGACACTTTCTCAATGAGCACTCCCAGATCAAAGAGAAACTTCTACCTGCAATAGATCCAGAATCATATTGGTTTTGGAAGGTCATTGATGAAGAGAAGGTCTCATGGAGAGATCTCATTGGAGGTGCAATTCAACACATCCTGGAGAGCAAGGTTCTTCAACAGTTTGAGGAGGTGTTTTCCTCATCACACTTGGATCTTTGTGGATTCAAGGGGGACACTAATGAGAGGTCTTCTCTAGAAGATCTCCAAGGAGTTGAATTTCAACATCCCATGAAATGCAAGAGTATAAATCTGATTTGGGAGAATGATAGTCTTCCTTGGGGGAGCGCTAATGAAGAACATGATGGAAGGCACCCACATGTGGATGGATGGGTGTGGATGATGAGCAAGAAGCTGGAAAGCTACTTGCAAATCTATGATACTTGGTAGCAGGAGGCTCGGCTACATTGGTTGCTCTTGAAAGATTTTGGTCATCATCCTCTTTCTAAGGGTATGTGGCAGGATACTTGCATCATGGAGAAGCAAAGAGTATGGATGCATTGTGTTGATATGACATTCTTCACCATGTTTCCACTACATGATTTGTATGATGGAGGTATGAGGAGGCAGCAAAAACTTTTGTTTCTTGGGTTGTTCTTGGGAGAGCAAGGGCAGATTTTCTCTCACACTTTGCATGATGTTGCAGGAGTAGGAGGTGGCACTATCATGGTGCAAAGGGGCTACTCCTTTTCCTTAGATGTTCAAGAGGTGCTTCCACCTTGGGAGGAAATTCTTATGCATAGCAGCATTATGGGAGATGCCTTTGACATTGTACATGTCAAAGAATGGAGTTATGAGTTGGAAAGAGCCTATTTGAATGGGCCAATAGTGTTGTCACCTTGGGGGTTGGATTTATTGATGGAGTGTCCCCAGGATCACTTCACATTTGTTGCACTTGGTAAACAAGGAGGGGGTGAGAAAAAAAAATTTGCACTTATTGATTGTCTAATACAATATTTGCATGCTCTTACCATTTCTATGCAGTCCATTGCTCCAAAAGAGGGCAAGCTTTTCATTTGGCTTCATGGTCAATTTTGGGCCAATCTATATGATGGAGACAGCCATCTCTTACATGATCTTGGGTAAGTATGTTTTGCTTACATGTATGATCAGCTATTGTACCTAAATAGTTACTATTCAGTAGTAGACTTGATGACATACATAACTATCCATGTATTAAAAAACAACTTGCCATACTATTTTCTGAAGCAGCAGTTTGGGAAACTGCGTTGTAACTACATGGGAAACTGTTGGTACTTCCTTGCATCACATGAAACCTTTAGTATTTCCCTCATATTGATGTTGATCATTATCTCTTTTGCTGATATTTTTCTTATCTCTATTGAGAGCATGATGGGGAGAGAGACACATGGGATGGATGTGTCCTTTTGGGAAGAGGATTCCCACATTTTCTGCATTACATGTTCTAATGGGAGCATGGGAGGAGATATGGCCACCATAGTCCAATACTTGTTTCTTTTTTAGGTGGGCTATGTGATTGGTGGGATGCCATATGGTGATGATTTCCTATCCATCACATATGGGATGATTTGGGCCAGCTTGATTCATAGTGTTGGAGAGGAGATTTTTGGAGATCTAGTCTTGATCTTGCCACTTGAGGGCAATTATGTTGCAGCCCAAGATCAGCATATACTATACACTTACCATAAGTGGAGAGGGAGACAGCGTGGGATAGGCTATCTTGTCTACCATGTGCATATTTTCAGCCCACCTACTTTGCAGGGGTTGAAGGTGGAGGAAAATTTTCTGGAGTTGCCATGGTGGGAGGTGACTCATTTTGTATGGATGATTGCTTGGGGATGGAGGATCCACTTGGGGGAAGGTGTTTTCCCAACAAATTTCAGTCTCCATGCCTTGGAGGCAAGTCTTCAATTCTATCCTTGCAGTTGCTTGAGGACAAGCAACATTTGGGAGGGGAGGACTGTAATATTCCAAAATTTGCATGCAGCAAATTGGAATATTAAATTTTGTTGATCTCACTTAGGAGCTGAATAAATGGGTAAGGAGACCCATGCATAATAAAAATCTGAATAAAATCCCTCATGGTGTGGAAAGGGATCAAGGTAGCAACTGGATTTTACACTCCCACGTGTGAACAGGGACAAATGCATGTGCACAAGGTCAAGTTTGACCAAGTCAACAACGCAGATATGAGATGAAGAGATCATCCATAGAGACAACGCAGTGCAAGTGGGAGTAATATTCCTTGGTGAATGAAACCCTAATGAGTTGGGCCTAAGAAGAGGAGGCTCACACAAGCTTAAAAGGAGGGCAAGGCAGCCATAACAAGTTTATTCTTATGATTTTATTTTGGTCTTGAAGACTATTTGCTTTCTACAACTATTTAGTTGAGATTGTTGTGCTGCTTAGCACAAGGATTTCATGTTTAGGAATCCTTCTCCTTTATTGAGAGGCCTCTTGAAGGAGTGTATAGATTTTCCTCACATCCAGGCTTGAGGCCAAGCATCCTCCTTCAGCTACAGCATTATTTCTGCATCATTATAACATTGTGTTGCAGGGTGTGGCAGTGAGGGTTCAAAACACCTCTTCCAGCACTTGTTTTTCAGAGGAGGAGGCTCTCTTTCTTTGAGAGATCAGTGGGGAAGCATTCCGGAGCAGTATTGCACATCTTAGCACTTGGCCAAAGTAATCCCAAAATCAAAAACGCAGTCCTTTGTAGGAACTGCATCTTTCTTTGCAGTGTTGTAGTGTGAGGGTCAATCCCCTCAATCTTGAGCTTGTTTCTCAGGGAAAGGGCCAACCCTTCTCCCAGAAACCTTGTAAGAAGGATTCTCATTATTTTTCTATATTTTTCAGTTATATATACTCATATCTTCAGCTAGACTATGTTTTCCAGATCTAGATCTGCATATCTAACATTTTGCACTTGTACCTTCATGAAACCCTTGTCAGGCCATTTCTATAATGTGTAAAAGAGGCTTTTTCTCCATTTTTCTCCATGATCTGATGTAATAATCTCCATTTATGTTATTCCCATAATATTGCATCATAAACCCTCAGAAAATCACGTTGTAAAAGCTTCAGTAAATTCTACATAAGCTAAGTCATGGGATTTTGTCCTTTTTTAGCCATATCGGGACCGGGAGATCTGTTTAACTTAGCTAGAGTGATTTTTTTTGCTCAAATTTGGTATGTGAGTCCCATATGACATATTCTAAGGGATACCACCATTAGTTTCCTTTTTTGTTATGCAAATAGCTGGGAATAACGTTTTTGGGGCTTATTTTACTGTTTTTCCCCAACTTTGGATCATAAAAGGAAGTACAAGTTGTTGTTGAGACACAAACTGATGATAATGCGTTTCTTGACACATTTCATGAGTGAATATGTTGCTGCAGATCCATAATTGTGTTTATATATTGCTTCAGTCCCATTATTGGGCATTTTTCGGCCATTCTAGGTGTGAGAGACTTGTTTATCTCACCTAGTTTGCTTGGTTTCTGATTTCCTCTTGGATTTGGATCTTAAATTATCATATCTAAGAGATCCGAGGGCTAATATTGTTTTTTGTAGCATACATTCCTGAAAAATGCGTTTTTCAGGCATGCCTTGCTAGCAATCCCAATTTGGGGATATTACATCAGACCAATGCTCCTAGTCCCTAGGTTTTCTGTGAATATCTAAAGAAAAAAGGAACTTTCTCCATGAAACAAGCACTTAAACAAAAAGGAAAAAGTAGTACTGAGAATTAGTGCCAAGGAAGGGTAGCTCAATGTTAAGCTCCCTCTTTAAAAGTTTCTCTACAAAATGCCTAGCTCTTTAAAGTTGGATTGTGACACCACTTTCATTACCCCAAATTTCTCAATGTAATTAAGAACATATAATGCTAGGGTGCCAACATTGATTCAATGATGTGAATCTATATTATATGATGTAATTTTTATTTTATTAATGAAAATTTTTAGAACTGAAGGAAGGGGGAGAACTAACATATTATGATTTCTTGAGAGGAAAATGCATACCTTGACTTAATAATTCCCTTGATGTGATGGTTGGGAAGATGAAGGGTCAAGTTGTGTTTATAAAAATCAAAGAGAAAATTCATTGAAGATATTTTTCCTTTTTCCTTTTTTTTCTAAGCATTACTCCATTATTCTTGTCATACAATCATTTTTCCCTCTCTCACTCAGAAATTTTAATTAGCATGGGAATTGGTGACAACTTGTGTAACAAGAATTTAATGTGTTGTAGTGATTTTTCCTTGGACTTGATCAATCTGAGGATTGGGAGTTGTCTTGTTTGTGTGTGGCATAAAGAGAACTAAAGAAGGGATATCCAAGGGACTACATAAATCATAAAAGGACTCCCTTGTGCTATGCATTCCCACATTATCACTTGTGAATGCATATGGGATTGGTCAAGGAATGGAAAGGATAAACACTAAAATTATTTCCTATATGTGGAGGGGAGTGACCTTCACTTTTTGCGTTAAATATGGTTTGAAAATTATGTGTTGAATCCCTAAGTTTATTTTTTCCCTCAAGGCATCAAGATTTGGATCGAGGGTGGTTGGCTATGAGAAAAACTGCAACATACCTGAGCCTATGGTGGGGTGGAGAAAAAATCAACCTTCTTCAGTTCCAAATTACAAAATATTTGACTCAAGATAATTATATCTTGTGCATGATTATTTAATTTCTCTTCTCAGCAAGTTTACATGTACATGCATTTACCTTTCAACAAATTTACCATGGTTGTAGTTGTTATACAGTCCACCTATCCATGACAAGGATCCATGACAGTGCACTTACCCATTATAAGGATGGCACATCATAACACATTACATGTGGGTTTCTCACAAGGGGACTCCTTGCTCGGTTAAACACAATTCTCACTTGTTTGCATTCTTATTCCCCCCTGGACCAAAAGTGGAGGGTTCATTTAGATGTTGGAGGACTTATAAGCGGTTGTCACTACTAGTTATGATGGTTATAGGTTGTTACATGATTATGTGAAATTGACCGCATTGTTACATTTTATGGATGCCCTAGAGGAGCCACATGGGTCATGTATCATCAAATTCCATTTATGATGTCGCAGATTTGTGGAAATGATATCAAACTTTTAAAGGTATTTATACCTTATTTTAGCCACTTCCTCACTCTTAGGAGTTGGTTGGAGGGGCACTCTAGCCTTAGGCCCTTGTTTGACTATGAATTCACCTATTTTGATGGGTTTTGAACACCTTGGAGGAGGATGCACTTGATATCACTTCCATATACCCACATGCTAGAGTTGGTTGTATTTTGGACCCATTTTTAGGTGTTCTTTTGCCTTGGATATGGTGAAGGGTTATTTGTGCCCACTTATTGTATTTTTCTTATTATTTTGACTTAATCGCCCATGGTTTGAGAAAAAATACATTATATTCACTAGTATTGAGAGTAACTTTTATCTATATCAAGAGAAGGACTCACTCATTTTTATTGTTGGAGATCAATTAGAAAACTAGCTTGAAGTGATATTGAGCATCTATATTTTTTTCTAAGTGTTATTTTCGATATTGTTCAAGGGCTAGATGAGGAAATTTTTCAAGTTTGTTGATTACAATGCTACATTAAGGCCAAATAATGGAATCGTGCTCCACTTGGAAGGAATTTAAAATCATAGGTATCTTACCCTTATCCTTTGACCATTAAAGGTTTTCATCCTTGCCATTGAGACAGGATATCTCAGGGATTTCATGTATTTCTTTGACCATTATTTAATATCACCTTGGTGTACTTGGAGAGGATTTTTCATGAACCAATACCCCATCCATCCTATAGAAGGCTTATTCACCCTAGATATAGTTGGAGGGACAATCCTCATTAGGGGAATTTTGAGGTCTAAAATGGGCCTCCTAAGGAAATTATATAATAATAGTGGAAACAATAAAATAAGATTAGATTACGTCATCAAATTTTAGAGAGAAAAAAAGGAAAAACTAATATTTCAACTCGCATTTTCAACTTATCTCCCTATGGGTTTACTCAAATTTTGAGTGGAAACACACGTTGGATGCATAATTTGATTCCTCGTCCAAGGAGTACCCATGTTGCATACTTTCGATGAACCCTACTACACGAAAAAATGAGAAATACATGAAAAGCATGATTGCAATCACGTTTTTTATGTATTTCTCATTTTTCATGTAGCAGGGTTCATCGAAAGTATGTAACATCGATACTCATTGGATGAGGAATTAAATTTTTCATATAACGAGTACTCCTGTTCAAAATTTGAGTAAAACCTTAGGGAGATAAGTTGAAAATAAGAGTTGAAAAGTAGTTTTATTATTTTATTATTTTTTAATATTTGTACTTTTCTACTCCAAAAATGGTGAATAATCCCCCATGGTTGACATCATCACCTTGAATCTTATTGGTTCTTATAAATTTTATTATGGTTGTACATTTTTCTTATGAGGCCCATTTTAGACCTCAAAATTCCCCTAATGCTAGGTGCCATCAACATGATACCATCTTAAAACCCTAGATCTCCACTTAGATTATTGACTAGAAATTCCATAGCCCCTAAGGAAACCATATATAAATTTTCTTTCAAATACGTGCACATGCACACACACACACACACACACACACTTCACCTTTCCATTTTTGTTTGTTTGTTTGCACAACGTAGATTTTAAGTGCTTGTTTTCAAATCTAGGTTGATGTCTACATTCTTCTCATGTAAAATCATCTAGTGTATCTTATTAATGCTAATCACCCCTCGCATGGCATATTAAAACTTTAATAAAAAATTATGATTGATCTTGGTTGATTGATTCTATCTCGTGGATCTAATCACAACCATAACTAAGCTCCAAAGGGGCTAATTTCTCTTACTGTGTTGGAGTTTTATCCATGTTTAAACTCATGTGCTAGTTTTTGTTCAAAGATAATCTTATGTGCTAGTTTTTATTCAAAGATAATTAGGGTTTCATTTCTTTTTATTATAGATCCATAGTTTAAATATTGAAATCATAAGTAGTTGTGATGCTATATTTCATATTAGTGATAAGTCACCAAAACATGGAGTTACATTTTAGATTATATTCTCATATATTTATACCAAGGTTTTATCATTTCAATTTTGCTTTGGGTACCCCAATGTGTTAGGCTTGTAAGCCATCATTGGGGTTGTTAATGATGTATATTCTTTAAGGAACCAAAACGATCCTTCACACACATGAATTCTCTATATTTTTTCCCTCATGTTGGAACAGTAACTTAGATTGCTCACTCTACATACTAATGTCTATGGTTAGCAATTTGTGATCTAAAAAGTTCTATGATGTTTGACATGCATCTTGGAATGGTCATGATATGGTGGTAAAATTTATCACTATTGCATAAGACTAAATTGAAATATCTATAATCTTGGATATGAACAACAAACTAAATTTCATGTTATCTTGTTATTGTTGGTTTTAGTTTTGAGTTTTATCATTGTTCACTAACATCTCATTTGTATGGGTCTTAATACTACTATTATTGATTTCATAATATGCATATGATATTGCTAACAAGGATACAATAAGTAATATTTTTTTTATTCTAAACATAGTTTTATGATATTTAGATAGTTGGATGATCTTACTTTTTGGCATATCACAATTGCTTTTCTAAATACCAATTAAAACAGCATTGTTTAGTTTATCTTATGTGGGATTACTGCGTTTAAATTGATAAAAACCTTGGTATTATAATAAATTTAACCAATCAAATTGGTGTTTGAATCCTTGAATGTTATGACATATGTATCTCTAGTATTGACTCATGATAAACGTTGAGTTGTTGCATGAAAAATTTTCCATAATCTTACTTGTTGAAGTATGCTAAGTTTACATTTCCAATCTATTGGAAATAATAATGATGTTTACAAATAAACAATCCTTATGGAATATTTTGAAGGAATCTATTCTTTTTGGTACTAAATTTTCAATCTAGACATGACCTTTGCACATCTTGGAGCTAAGGTGATTTCCATTTGCTAAATAGAATGATGTTGTGATGTACAATGATATATGAATGATTTTGGTAGCATAACTTTTGGTTAATTGAGTAAGTTCCAATTTCTGTTTCTAAAGAGTTCATATTGATTAATTTTAAACCTCATTTGAGCTCAAGAAAATTGACAATTTGACATTCTAAATATTTTTTCTAATTCAAGCGATATAGCAAGTTGCCTTGATCAAACCTAGCGATACAAACTCAACCTTCCTTCTGCTTGACCTAGATCTTATAGGAAATCCCTCCTTATGATAAAAATCCCATTACTTACCTTTAAAGTGAGAGGAAAGGTTTTCAAGATGATTATGGGTGGCTTTTCCAAATAGTTGCTCCTTAGCTCTCCCGCCAGGATTAAGACTTTTTCCTTTAGGCGATAGTTTGAATTTTAACATTTTGGAACAGTTTTCGAGCATAAAATCTATTCATTTGATATTTTAAGTTTGGATTAAACAAAAATTGATGAGTATAATTTTAAAGTGTTTATTATGTTTACTAATTTGGTGAATCCATTAAAGGGAAGAAGGAATTTTCCCTTACAGAATTTTGGTTGTAAGGTGAGCAAGAAAAAAAATTTAAGGGTTTGAGAATTCACCTTGGTGAGTCCACTCTTATCTTCTCATGTTGAATTTGATTTTCACAATATTCATCCTTGTTTTGATTTGATCAAAGTTGTGGTTTATTTAAATTATATACCACTAACATGGAAGAAAAATGCTATGAAATTTGATGGTGACTACTTTCTTTTTTCCTAGTGCATTGTGTCAATTGTGGAGCATGTTTTGAAGCTTGGTATAATATACAAATTTATATAGATCAAGATATTTTTCACCTCATTATATGGGAGCCAAAAGGCTTGGGTAAGTAATTGCATTGCTCCTAGGACAATATCATCTTGTGATTACCTTTTCAAAATATTGTTTAAGTATTGGGTCCCACCATTTGAAACATTCAAGCATGATTTTGGAATCCTTTGGGTGATATTACAATATGAAAAAGTGGATGAATCTAATGAAACTATTGTGGATAATAATATTATAATGAGACATTATACTTCCATGCAAATTAAATCACTTAAAGTGTAAATGAACAAGAACAAGATTCGCCCTACGAATATAATGTAGGTCAAACTTATGAAGAATATCATGACGACATAAGGATGGGATACTTCAGATATCAAAATCGTATTTTACATGAAAGGAAAAGAGAGATAGATGACTTGTTCCATTTTTTTCAAATATTTCCTTCATTGGAATTAATGGGTGAAATAAGAAATAATATAGAAGAAAATAATTCCTTTTTGAACTCAATAGAAGAACAAGAATATATGATTACAGGTCACAATGAATATGTTTCCACTTTTTCATTAATTGAACATCAAGTACGGAACATAGATTAAGGTTTCTATAATAACATTTCAAAATAACAATAATCACTTCACTATCCCATTGAATATCAAGGATATGAAGAATATAGACAACCATTTCATCAACATGTTCTGGTGGACTCACATCATGAAGAGCATGGCCTTGTTGAAAACCATATGAATGAAGAAAATAAAATACATTAACCCATGAAGCAATATAATTTGAGGGAAATTAAAGAAATTGTTGTAGAAACATACTTTCATGATGATGACAACCAATTTTTTTTCACCTCCTTGTGGAGATGACAACTTACAACTTTTAACCCTTTTCCAAACCTTTGGTACATCTTGTGATAGTTTGGAAAGGGAGTATTTCTAGGAAGAACAACCTTTTGTATCAAATGAACATTATCTTCATGGAGGCCTTAATTTCCAAATCCTTGAAGTGGAGGATTTTTTCCCTTTTAAAAATTTTGAACTTCGTGACTTTCCTTCCTACTATGGTCTTGATGACTTTTTCCACAATGCAAGACATGTTGGGATATAATAAGTTTTTACTTTGATGGATATCTCATATATGTTATTGAGGGCGAAAATGAAATTAAGATGTTTGGACATAGTGAATAGCTTTACTAAGGGGTCTATGATGAAATATCCACTACCCCAAGTCTTGAAGAAAATGGAGTAAGTTGTCCCCCTTTTTTGGTAAGGGTTATTTGTGAGGAGGTTATCTTGAATGTTTATAATCCATGTTATAGGTCAATTTGGGCATCATCCCCCATGACCTAGTCAAACTAGACATTATCCCTAGGACCAATGAAATAGGGTCTATCATCCCCTTACATTTCAGTTGCTATATGCCCTAAGAGAAGAACAATTCATTCATGGCTTCTATTGTGATATTTCCAAGGTTTGAATTATATTTTATATCACTTATTGACTCACCAATGCAGCCTCTAAAGGGACTAACAGCAGTGCAATGCAAGATCCTCCATTCAAGGGTGCACTGTAATGCACTTCCTGACATTCAAGAGTGTGTTGGACACCTGGGAGAAAAATTCTCATTGTTCCTGGAATCTCCACATGGCCAGTGCCTTCTAGAAGAGTCCATATGTGTCAAACTTTGAATCCAAGTGTCCATCTAACACCTATAAACTTGGGAACATGTCTTTCCTATTATTAGAAAGTCATTCATTGAGAAACTACCATCAGTTTCCCTATAAATTGAGCACTCATTCTAGTGCTAGGGAAGGAAGAAATTTGGTAAAGAAATGATGTTGGATTCTCATTTGAGAGAGTGAAAGTATTGATATGTTTCTAGTATGATGTTGGATTTGATGAGGCGAGGATGAAGCTGGAGTTGGTGGAAACAAATCGATCATTGGTTGTAACCTCCCCCTTCTACTCTTTAATAAATAGTGTTGTTCATTTTCCCATATATATGTCTCTATTTATTGTGCAATGGATTCTTGAATGATATGTATATTTAACATCTAATCAATTTGATTAATTAATATAAGTAGATATATGTATATTTCATTTTTTTATGTTCTTTTTTTGTGTTTGCAGGAATTGATCCGATGATCGAAGTTGGATTGAGAGCGACAACAATAGCGACAGAAGGAGAAGGAGAAGCACTTGGATCACAAGTAGGTTCTTTCACCATTCTATGCATCTACTTATTTAAGAGAAAGTGATAGTAAATTATTTCCTCTGTTGTTCTAAGTGACTAGCACCACACTTAGGGAATTTGTTTTATCCATAGACCAAAATTCCGCATAAAAAATTGGTGACTCCACTGGGGAATATCCTCTCATTCCCGGTGTTTTTACCTCTACTTATCCTCATTTGTAGCATCTAATTTCAGTTATTAGACATTTGAATGAAAGAATTGAGTTAGAAGTGTGTTCTGTAGCTTGATTTTTCAATCCCTGTTGCACCCAACGCACTGTTGGTAAAGACACAATGCATTGCAATGCATTGTCTCCCACTCAGGGGTGCACTGCAACGCACTGTATCCCTTTAAGACTGTGTTGCCCCTTTAGCCTACTAAATTCCATTAAAATTTTACATTGCTATCATTCCCAGCCATTTTTTTGTTGTATTCTCAATTTTATGATACCTCTTAGAGACCAGTAAACTTTCTCGATTCTTCCTCCTTTGAAAAGTAAATTTGTTCAATGTCTCTTTAGTGTTTTTATTTATCATTGGAAAATAAAATTCAAAGTATTTTATTTCTGCATTAGATCAATCTGTTTTCGTAAAGGAAATTTTTGTTTCATTCCTTGTTTCCTGTAGGAAAAATTTTAGTTCCATTCTTCATTTTTCCTAAAAGAGAAATTGTTATTAAATTCCTTGTTTCTTAAAGAAGAAAACACTTGTTTTATTGATTTGATGCATATAGTTTCATTTCTTGCATTCACATTAAAGGAGCTGAAAATAAAAACATGCATGTGCATATAGAGAATTGTGAGTGTTGGATAGGAACAAGTTAGGAAAGTTTCATTTTAGTTTGTGCCCTTTGTTTTTTGCTCTAAAACTTATTGCTCTTCCCCATAGTAGCTACGATTTTCATTGAAAAATCTAAATTGAAAATTTTTCTTATCAATTAGCTTTCATTTTTAGGAATTTCCATCACATCACGCGGTGAACCTTAAAGACAAAATTTAAACAAGATCAACATAAAATTTACATCAATTTACCTAAGAAAGCATTGGAACATTAACGATAACATTTATAAGGTCTAGGCTACAGACATGTTCTGGCGCCGTTAAACATAGAAGATGTTGTTAACCTATATGTGATACATTCCGAGTGCGATATCTCACTCCATGTACATAAGTATATCGAAACTCGTCAACGTACCTTCAGGTATATAGGGCGGTGTTCTAGTACGAAAAGTATAAGAGGGTGCTCTCACTATGCGGTTTCGCATTAGACAGCGCTAATACAGACTTGGGCCTCCACATACATTTGGGTATATTTGGGAGGACAACTTTAGGTTGTTATCCATCCATAGGTAACCAATTTGGTTGCCTTGTAACTTGTGATACACCGAAAACAACAATCGGGGAGATTACCTGCATGTACTTCTTGGTTCGCTAGGACGTATTCTACAGTTCACAATTACTTGGAAAACCTTTTGCCTAGAATTACCATTTTATTTTGTTTTTTTTTTTTTGTCACAAAATAAACCAGTCATCATGGAAGAATAACATCCCTTTCCCTATCATTTGCGTAGAATAGCACTTAAACCACCTTTACCACCGGAAGCCATTTATGATCGAAAAAGGCAACATCGTTCTACTGAAATTAGTACTATCAGTACCTCTGGTGCAACATGATCCTCACATATACCAGAGTCGTCTCGAGTTGTTTTTACAAATATTGTTTCATCCACTGTTGTCGAGACAGAGTCTTCACAGTTACCTATGGTCATGATGCATCCAATTAGGGAGACCATACCTCCCGAACTCGACGTTGTTCAATTCGAAGTTGATCCAGATCATGTCGTTCTTTTACCAGAACATCTAAATCTTGAAGTCAAACAACCAGAACTTGTTCATGTATCAGTCACCCCACAATCTATTGTAGCCATTGAGTCTCCCATATCGTGCAGTCAACCTCCTGAAATATACTTTGGGCCTGACGGTATAATCCTTCCACCTGGTTTGATTTCGATTGAATAAATTCCACAAGATGAAACACCTTCGACTCCAACCCATTTTGAATCAGAGCTTTATCTTTACGATACTTTTCCTCAATAACTTCACTCTGCTTTCTTTGATCTTGTGCCTATTCAAGTTCCCATAGATCCTGTAGGGTATACATTGGGTCATATAACCATGCCTGAGCCAACATCTTCGATTGTACCATCTATTCCAGTTGTGACAGCACCTCCTTTTGCTACGTAGTCGATGTTCACAACATCACCAGAGTCACATTTATATGGTGGCCCTTCCGTCCCACGTGGTTACCAATATTTATCTGGAACCTTCTCTGGTGCATCCTCAAACCCATGGAATTCACCAATGTTGTCATCTGGTATTATATCTGGTACATCTCTAATGAGTACTGAATGGATTGATCCTTTATATACATCATCAGGGCAATATCAAGCTGGTCCATATGGGTATATTCCATCCAGTACCATCTCAACAGGACTCCCGACATTTGGAGAACAATATTTTCCATCTTATTATACTCATAATTCTAGAGGGCAACCTTTGGTCACCCATTTTGACAGAACTCCATCGTTATTTGGTCATCCTAATGTCGGAATTAATGTTTGTTAGTGGCAGCCCACTCTACCCATCCAACCACAAACGATTGTACACCCATATCAATTGGTTCAACCTATTGCACCCACATCTACTCCACTTGTTAATATATCCTTACCCCTGTTACTGGCTCAAACTGTTGTACCTCAACTGTCTCATGCGGGTCCTTCCACCTAATACCCTCAAGTATTGTGCCCTAATATTCCAACTCCCTCGGTTGGTTTACAACAACCTCCTGTATCCGGAATTATTTATTCACAAGCTGGATTACCTTATTATGGGATGTCATAGCCACAACCAGGTTATACCTATCCACAATAAAATCCAAGCTATCCTAGTTTGGGTTATAATCTTGGTGGAAAGACCCCTTTTCATCCACAAGCGCAAATGCACCAACCCTCATTTCAACAAGTAGCGTACCTAGGTTTTCGTCAACAAAATCCTCAAGAGTTTGCTTATCAAAACAACCCCTATCTGGGTTACAAACAAAATATTCCTTATGCTGGTGCTCAAAGGCTTTTTGCCCAAGCAATTCCATCATACCCTGGTTATTCTCAACCCAACTTAAATCGACAGTTGCCCTTTGTTGCAACTTTAGAATTACCAGATTTAAATCAGATTGCCAATGATCCAATCAACTACGCTCCTTGGTGGTCGGTGATACCTCATAAATTACCCTCGGTTATTCCTAAGTTCAATGGAAACAATGGGGAAGACCCGTCAACGGATGTCATGACTTATCATTTGTGGTGTTCATCTGACTCCCTAAATGATGACTCTGTCCAACTATGTCTTTTCCAACGTACACTCACTGGTCATTAAGTTACCAAGAGTTTCATTTTATAATTTCACTGCCCTAGCTATTGTCTTTTTGACCCACTTCCAGTTACCCATACAATATGAAACTTCAATGGAACTCTGGACCAATTTCAAATAGACTAATGCTACTCACATGTTTTATCATATTCATGAGTGGCGTCGTCATCATAGAATGGTCAAGGCATTTTTTCCTGATCATCTCCTTGCTGAGTGGTTCATTAAGTCCCTGTTACCATCTATAAGTGAGGATGTGGCTAAGGGTGGTGTCGTCACTGAAGAGTGGGTAATTTCTTGTGCCCAGCACTTAGATTTTATTTATACTTAGTCTGGCACGCTCAATGAGAAAATTCCCAACACATCGTGATATAATTTTACTATTCCTCTTCCATATAAGGACTCTCATGTCGACAACGATATGATCGGTCCTACAAGCACACATCACTCTACTACATCTGATCCTACACCTTCTTTTGAAATTCATGCCATGTCATCTAGCAAAGGCAAAAGTGACAAGCAACCCAGAAGTAAGAAAAAGGGGAAATCTAAGAAAAAGAAAACTTCTACCCTGCAAGAACAATCATTTCATAAACAAACTGGAAATCGGAAACCTTGTTACCCTTTCATAATATTTAATTAGGAGCACCTTTTTCGAGAACGCCCTCACCGTGCTAAAGTCTCAAAATTGATTAAGACCTCGCAGCATCTGATGTGTTGACAGATCCATTTCCAAATCCATACACAAATTTGGTTGCTACAGATCCCACTTCTAGTTCCCAAGTGCTTATGTTATCTGTTACAAATTCATCAATTGATGTTTCGGTTTCAACATGTAATAAATATTATGGTATTTAGGCTATTGATCAACCTACTACCTCGAGCAAAAATCCATCTACAGAATTGGTACCATCAACTGCTATTCCTGAATTGACAATAAAGACACGAAAGGGAGTCGTTCATAAATCAACATTCAATCCTCGAGCCCGAGCTGCTAAAAATTATAATATAGTTGAATATTTGGCTCAATACCCTTCATCTATGTCGATGCTTGAGGTACTTCAAAATTTTCCCTCCCAGAAACAGGTTTTGTTGTTGGTAATTGGTGGAATTGATCTGACATATTCCAATCTTGCAGTCTTTAATCATACGGGCTATGTGCCCCAATTAACATCAGAATTGGCATTCTCCATCCAAGTAAATCATCTCAATCACCTTGTTCATCATACTATTATTGTTGAGGGAGAATCTATTTTCATTATGTCTCTAAACTTCTGGAAGTCACTTGGCTCGTTGCGCCTATCTCAATCGCCTACAATGTTGAAAGCTTTCGACGGACGTACATATAAACCTTGTGGTATCATCAATAACTTGCATGTTGAACTAGGGGGAAAAACAGTAACTGTTGAAGTTGAGGTCATTGAAGAACCCTTGATTACAACATTTTACTCGGAAGGCCATGGGAATATGCTATGACTGTGATCGTCTCTACATATTTTAGATTGATCACCTTTCCACATAAAGGTGTTATCATAGTCATCAATCAGGTATCCTTCTTTGCCTCCAGTTCCCAGGTAACTGGAAGCATTTCGTTAGTTCATGCACCCCAACTAGCACTTCAAAACATTGGTGTAGGACTCTTAAAGGATTATTCCATCATGGGAACCTTTGCATTACCGTCGCCTATGACGTCGAAAAAAATTGCAAATGTAGAGACCTGCTACATGATATCTTCCACTCCATCTGGCTTAAGGAAGATTATGGTTGATTCTAAAATTGTTATGTTGGATGAGTTTTACCACCCAGCCCAATTGAGCTGGCATAGCAATCAATCTACATGGCTTGGGCGATAAATCTGAAATCATCGTCTTCAGTTGTTTGGGTTGATCGTTCATTATATTTTTGTACTCCATCTGATCCCTTTTCATCCACATTCTTGACAGATGAGAATATTGTGGAATTCATGATGTCAGAAGGAGAACCATGGGAAGATCAACATCATCGTTCCCATATTTAGGATTATGAAGAAGATAATCCTATTGAACTATATCACCCATCGATTAAAAAATTATTTTCAGATTCTTTTCCTATTAATGCAATCAAATCCGAGCGAAATTTATCAAATATTGAAGAAACCATTTCTATCGATATTTTGACCAAACCCGGCGTTGTAGAAAACATTCATGTCAGCGTGTCTTGTTCTCCATTAGAACTAAAAACATATCGTTCTCTTTTTCATGAATTTATTGATGTATTTTCTTGGTCTTATGAGGAGATGCTAGGCATACATACTAGTATCGTTGAACATGCCATTAACATGTACCCTGGTGTCAAACCGGTATGTCAACGCCTTCGTCCATTAAAGCAGAAGTTGAAAAAATTTGTGTGTTGGTTTCATTTACCTTTTTGCACTAACTAATTGGGTCTCCAACACTGTTGCTATCATGAAGAAACAAGGGACAATCAGAGTGTGTGTCGATTATTGGGATGTCAACCTTGCTTGTCCAAAAGACAACTATCCTACTCCTTTTATCGACCAGATTATTGACGATTGTGATGGATGAAAAATATTTTCGTTCATGGATGGATTTTCTGGCTACAATCAAATAAATATCTTCCCAGAGGATCAATATAAGACAACATTCATCTCTCCATGGGGCACATTCGCTTATTAGAAACTCCCATTTGGTTTAAAGATCAGTGGGGCAACTTTTCAAAGAGAAATGGATTATGCTTTCAATGACATCAAGCACATTGCTCAACCTTATTTAGATGATTTACCCGCGCATTCAGAAAATCAAACTGATCATCCGATGCATCTGAGAGCTATCTTTCTATGCTGTCGACACTACAAAATATGCCTCAGTCCACATAAATGTGTTTTTTTTTTGTTCTGGTTGTTTTCTACGATTCGTCGTCTCAAAAGAAGGAATTTGAATCGACCCACTGAAGGTCCAGGCCATTCTTGATTTGCCTACACCATCAAATTTTCTTCAGTTATAGAAACTTCAGGGAAAGGCTAACTTCCTAAGGAGGTTCATACCCAACTACGTCGAAATAGCTAAAGGATTTACTCTGCTCTTGAAAAAGGGGATCCCCTTCCATTGGGAAAAGGTTGTGCCATCTTCTTTTGATGTTGTCAAGGATACACTTGTCTGGGCATCATTATTGTATCCCCCCAACTATCAGACTAATTATTTTTAATATATCGTTGTGTCTAATACGACCATTGATATGGTATTGGTCCAAGAAGAATATGGAACAGAACATCCGATATATTATTTGAGTCGTAATCTCAATGATACGGAAGTGAATTATTCATACGTTGAAAAGCTCGCCTTGGTGGCCATTCAAGATGTCCAAATATTTCGCCACTATATCCTGTTCCGGAAGACTATTGTCATTTCGGATTGAAATCCCATGACTTATATTTTATCACATCAATTGTTGGAGTCAAGTATTCAAAATGGAGTGTCATTCTGTAGGAGTTTGATTTGGAATTCATCAAATCCAAGTCAAAGAAGTCTTTAGTTTTTGTTGAGCTTTATGTGACCTTTCCTCTGAAAGTACTGCTACTACATCAGAACCATCAATTCCTAATGAGTATCTATTTCTGAGAGGATCATCTAATCCTTGGTATGGGGATTTTATCATTTATCTCCAGACCCATAATTTTCGGCCTGATACTTCTCGACCTGAATAGCAACGTATTCTATACCAAGCCAAATATTATCTGATCATCGACGATACACTTTATCGTCGTGGTGTCGATGTGATTTTAAGAAGGTGCCTCACTCATGAGGAGGTTGAAAAATTTTTAAATTATTTTCATTTTGGGGCTTGTGGTGGAAAATTTTTTGGATACGCTACCACACAGAAGATACTCCATGCAGGTTACTTTTGTCCTACCATATTTCGTGACTACATCCTCGCGATTAGAAGTTGTCATGCGTGCCAGATATTTTATCATAAATTCCGTAAACCACCAACGTTGATGCATCCTGTTATCGTTGTGATACCATTTTCAAAATGGGGAATTGACTTCATCACTTGCAACCCTTGTGCATCTAGTGGGCATGGTTATATTATTGTCGCAATAGACTACTTTACCAAGTGGGTCGAAGCGATGCCTACATTCAAGAACACAGGCAAAACAACTGCATTATTCTTTTTCAATCATGTCATCTCACAGTTTGGTGTTCCACAGGATATAGTCACAGATCATGGTAAGCATTTTCGCAATCACATGATGAATGAGTTTACTGCCAAATTAGAAATGCATGATTTTTCTACTCCTTATTATCCACAATCAAATGGACAAGTTGAGGCTATTAACAAGATTCTTAAACGAATGCTTCAACAAATGATATGACTTCATAAATGAAATTGGCATTTGATCATGTACTCGTCTTTGTGGGCGTACCGAACCTCATTAAGAAACATGACTAGATTTACCCCCTTTCAATTGGTGTATGGTCTGGAAGCTATCTTGCCTATCCAATGTGAAATATCATCATTAAAACTCGCAATCAACTTGTTTCATGACACCTCTTCTGAAGAAGCTCGTCTTTTTAACTTCATCCATCTTGATCAAATGCGTCATGAATCTGCATTGGCCAACGAAGCACATAAGAGACGTCTAAAGGCAGAATATGACAAGCATGTCCAGCCTCACATCTTCTCAGAGGGTGACCTGGTCCTTCTTTATGATCAGGAAGTTGATGTAATAGGTACAAGGAAATTTGAGTCGTTATGGCATGGCCCCTATATTTTCAAAAGAGTTCTTGCTAAGGGTACCTACAATTTTGTAGATTACAATGTAATTCCATTGTCGCAGCCCTGAAATGGGTTGTATCTGAAACATTACTATGCTTAAACATGAGCATAGTAAATTTTTGTATCATATTGTATATATGCTGTTTATTTTCATTTATTGTCTTATTTTGTTTTTCTAAAGTTTTCTTGAAGTTAGTAATATTCTTTACATTTCATCGTAGATGTCTGAATCTTTGGAACCATTTGTTAGATATGCTGATGGTGCTAGTCACAGTACACAGAATCTATCATCTGCAGCGTGGCCCATTTTTGCTCTGAACGACGAGTTAGTGATTTTTCAAGGGATTTGTATTGGTCGATATACAAACAATATCACTGAGTATAGCACGTTGATAGAACTTTTCTCCAATTCCATTTCATTTGGTATTAACCGCATCATCATTAGGTTAGACCCACAACTTGTGGTACTACAACTTACTAGTGTTTATACTATCATAAATCCAACATTGCATCGTATGTTCCTAAGAGTTCTACTTTTGGAAAGATATTTTAATTTCATTAAATATCAACACATTTCCAGAAAATTGAGCACATTAACTGATTCCTTAGCGAATTATGTTATAAACAGACATTTGCAACACATGTAAAGACATATTTTCAATTCACATCACATAATTGAATAGGATTCCGCAATAAACATAGGAAAACACCGAAAAAAAATAGATAGATAGTTATAGGTTTTTACAAAAATGTTACCCAAGACACATTGGTCATATGACCTCAAAACGTATGCAAGATGTCAAAATTAAACTAGTGATGCTCATGATAATATGCTACTGGTCTAGCTATCCTACGCAATAACTGCATCCAACAGTTAGGAACAACAATAGTATGGCGTTGCAGTCTCATGGGTAACTCTTAGATCCGAAAATCTAGAATCTTGACAATCAATCCCTGTAAGAGTTGTTGTAGTTCAACAAGAGTCTCAACCATGTACAAATCGTGAAGGACTGCTCTCCCGACAGCCCTCTCTGCTGGCTCATCTGCTCCCTGCTCTGGCTATCCCACTGGTCAAACTCAACCTACATCTACATACATAAAAACTCTAGTTTAGTCTTGGGAAACATCAAAATACAAAAAAATGTATAAACCTTAGAAAAATCAAAAAATATGGTCAAAAAATTATTATCAATTGCACCCCATTAAGCGTCGTCTGGTAAAGCCAAATCTGGATCTCCTCGGAAGTCGACACCTGCATATGCATAATCATCAATGGTGACCATCTGTTGCCTGAACCAGGCAAAGAATGCAGTCGAGAACACGATGGTTGATTGACCAACATTTCTAGCCATCAGTTCTACCCATCTCTTCATGCTTGGATCTCTAGGACTAGATATACCCAGTGTCACATGTTGGGGTTGCATCAATGGAATACGCTCTAAGGAAAAAGAAATCAGGATCGAACCATATTTGAAAGTTTTCTTCCTTCCTCCCTTTGTGTTGGTTATCTTTTCTTTCATATGAGAGAGGACAGCTTCTGCCTAAGTGAAAACTATTGGTTCCAAGCACTCTAGTACATATTGCATGTAAGATCTATTTTCTACGTGTAGTGTAGTGGCACCAGCAATCTTTGCAATAGTGAATAGGATGGTCTTCAATGGAAAGTCACAAACATCGCAGATGTTTATTTTCCCATCCTTACTAGGTTTAGCCCTTGGATTGCAATACTGTAATATATAATCTCTCACTGTCTCTCCTCTGAGAGTAGACCCTGAAAGAGAAATGGGCAGACCTTTCCTCGATAATCCTGTGATAAAATAGATATCCTCCACTAATATTGGGACCACTTTGTCCCTAACGTAAAATGCCTCTATCGCTGGATCCCATGAATGAACAAGGAACTCCAATAGTTCCATGTGTTGCCTCATACCCAACAGTCTAAATTACTTTAGCAACTCGCAGTCTCCGAGGACTCTTACTGTGACTGGATTGTTTAGGGCAATCATGTTTTGTTCCTCATGTTCCCTTTCCCTCCATGTAATTATCATTTTGGTCCAATGGATCCCTGAAACACAATCATAAGACACATAAGGATCCATTTCATGCAAAAAACTAGGCAAAAATTTGAGCACATTGCAAGAAATAAAAATGGGAATTGCACCCAATGCACCCCAGTTCAAGGGATAGTGCGTTGCAAGTGCACATGGCCTTCAATTCCAGTGCAATGCAACGCACCTTTCGACATTCAAGGGTGTGTTGCCCTATGTGAAAAATAAATTTACCCTAAGGGGCCCAAATCCCTAAAAAATTACAATGAAATGAAAGATAAATGCTACTGAAAGAAAGACAAGGTTCATAGCTCTAACTTGGATCGAACGGTGAGGAAAATCATCCACAGAATCTGTCGCAATCAACTGTTGAAGTTCAAGTGCAAAAAATGGTTCAAAGCTTTAAAATCAAAATGGTAACTTTAAAATGGTAAAAATGAATGGTAAAATTCTTTTAATTAGTCATTTGATTATCTGCAAATAATATTTATTGTTGTGACTATGGTTTTTTTTCATTTTTTGCTATGAAACAAGTATTTTTAATCTGTTTGATGTTGTTTTGAACAGGTTTTACAGTTGATATAGCAGATTAGTCATGCACACTTTTCAAGAATGATTTGACCACAAAACATACTTTTATCCTTATTTTTCGAGATTTGATAAAAATGAAAAAGTACTTGAAGCGCACTTTTATCTCTTTTTCGAGCTTCGATAAGAGCGAAGAAGGAACCCTTGGAGTCTTCTTTTAGCTCTTTTCAGACTCTAATAATATTAAAATATTGTTGAGAGCTTGTCTTTTCGAGCTCGTAAAAGTAAATGAAATTACATCTACTCAATATAAGTTTAAACCCTTTCCAGACTGAGGTAGATTATTTACAGAAAAGGAAAACCTTAGTTGAACATGGCTAGGAGGTTCTCTCGGATATCATTTTACACTTTTTCGGATCTGAGCGACAAATTTATGAAAAAGGACTCATGGAGTGTTCTTTTTTCCTCTCTTTCAAGCTCTCTAAATATGAAAAAGGATCGAGTTGTCAATGTCGATAGGCTCATTAAAACATAAAATAGCGACGTGCTTGTCGATCATGGAAAGAATCGAGTTTCATTTATCACTAGACTCATTAAATTATTAAATAGTGAAGCATTTTCCCGAAGGGTCGAATTATAGATCAAGCATATGTTATCCTCCTCAAGCTTGTTAAAAAATAAAGAGGTACTAGTCGACAAATGACCGAGGAAAATATGGGAAAGCGAACAAAACACTTTTATGGTAGTAGGTTGCTCTTGAACATGAAAATTTCACTCCATAATCATGACTTTTGGGTTGGGTAATCTTCTTGACGGTTCATTCATACCTATGGTTCATCATACCTTCACTTCGGTTTGGGTCAATGCTACCAACTCATCTTAGTATTGCCGATATGTTCAAGAGAATTCATCCAGTGAATACTCATCCTTCTGCAATACTCTTAAACCTTCATTTTCAAGACAGTCATCCCTGAACATTGTTATATCAAGTCACATTTTGTCTCTGAAATCAGTAACTCTCGTTTCGCGATAAAGTGGCTTCCTGTCGACATCAGCTCATCATCCAGGAAGTTTACTTAGAAACATCATATTCTAGTACCATGAGGCTTGTTACATCATCGACAAGTTCCTCGCTTCTGGACCCTTGACCGAAATATTTTGTTTGGCATTCGACAAAAAATCATCTATTCATGCCTTAAAAACTGAACTACACTACCTTGAGGCCATTAACATAAATGGTGGTTCTCTCGCATTTGTTAATAGCTCACATCATTGGTTGGTAATCAAACAATGTCTTACCATGTTCGACTACAAATCATATATTCGCACAACTAGACTTGTACCCGAACGATCGATTGAACGAGATAAGAAGACCCAAAATCTAGATTCATCCATCCGGGCTGCAATTTCAGGATTGTTGTACACATCATCTGTACGATGAATTTACATACAGATCATCATCCGAACATGGGCCTATATATATAGGCATGTTTGTATTGGAAAATATTCCAATGTAGACGACTTTCTGAACTATGTACATGTTATTAGATAGTTTATGTGTTGAGCATGGGAATGCCTCCCTCAGCAATTCGTGATCAAGATGAAAATATCATGATGCAATGTATTTTAATATTGATGGAGATCGTTTCTCCACTTCAGTTCCAGCTCATCACATTGTAAAGCATCTCATCCAAATATATTATTATTATTTTGACTTCATGCTTAGGGGGCAGTTGTTATAGGTAAATTTGGGTATCATCCCCCATGACCTGGTCAAACTGGACATCATCCCCAGGACCAATGAAATAGGGTCTATCATCCCCTTACATTTCAGTTGCTATAAGCTTATATGCCCTAAGAGACGGAAAATTCATTCATGGCTTCTATTGCGAGATTTCCAAGGTTTGAAGTATATGTTATATCACTTATTGACTCACCAACATAGCCTCTAAATGAACTAACTATGTTTCAATGCAAAATCCACTATTCAAGGGAGCACTATAATGCACTTCACGAAATTCAAGTGTGCATTGGACACCTGGGAGCGGAATTCTCATTGTTCTGGGTATCTCCACATGGCCAGTGCCTTCTATAAGATTCCATATGTGTCAAACTTCGAATCCATGTGTCCATATAACACATTTGAACTTGGGAACATGTCTTTCCTATTATTATAAAGTCATTCATTAAGAAACTACCATCAATTTCCCTATAAATTGAGCACTCATTCTAGTGCTAGGGAAGGAAGAAATTTGGTAAAGAAATGTTGTTGGATTCTCATTTGAGAGAGTGAAAGTATTGATATGTTTCTGGTATGATGTTGGATGTGATGAGGCTGGGATGAAGCTGGAGCTGGTGGAAAATTTTTTATCATTGGTTGTAACCTCCCCCTTCTGCTCTTTAATAAATATTGTTGTTCATTTTCCCATATATATGTTTCTATTTCTTATGAAATGGATTCTTGAAATATATATATATTTCACATCTAATTGATTTGATTGAGTAAGATAAGTAGATATATATATTGCATGTTGTTTGTTGTTCTCTTTTTGTGTTTGCAAGAATCGATCTAGTGATCTGAGTTGGATTGAGAGTGATAGCGATAGTGACAGAAGGAGAAGGAGAAGCGCTTGGATCACAAGTAATTTCTTTCACCATTCTGTACATTTTCTTATTTTAGAGAAAGTGATAGTAAATTATTTTCCTCTGTTGTTCTAAGTGACTAGCACCACACTTAGGGAATTTGGTTTATTCGTAGATCACGATTCCGCATAAGAATCCCTTACCTCATGTCCAAAACATGTTCCTTTACTTATAAGTGCTCTCATATTTTCTACTTACCTTTTAAATATGAATATTTTACTGTCTCTCTCTAATCCTTGACTTGTGAATGCTTTCCTCCTATTTCTTTGACCAAGAGTGGCATGGGAAATTAATCCTTTCCATGTGGAACCCAACCAAAGCTAACTCTTCTCTTTAATGATTTTGAAAATGAATCCAATAAGTTGATCCATTACAATGATGTAGAGTATTTCGATCTTATTACCATTGGATGGATGAGATATATGGAAGCAATACTCAACCTTGCCAAGATTTGGGAATTGTGATTCATGATTGTGACCCCATTATGGTCCTAAGCCTTGGATTGTTAGATGTTTCACCATATTCCCATGGTATCTTTAGTATATCCTTGTGTTGATCTAATTTTTTGTAACATTGTCACCATCATGTATTTCTTGTGCTTAACCCAAATTCCACCCTTTGTCATTTTCGTAAAAAATAATGTGTAAGACCTTTTCATGACCACATGCTATGCATTCCTCCCCATGTTTATAAAAACCTCCTTCCCCTTAAGCTACCTCGAGCTGTCGTAGGTGTTACTTATCATTTAACCTGGCTTCCAAGGTTTATTATGAATATGGGGTTAGCAAAAACCTCATTTTTTCAAGCCTATGGGATTAACTTATGATGCCACCATTGTGTTCAACTCAATAAGAGCTTTCTAGTGATACCAAAATTTACTTTGACCCAAGCCCAAGATCAAAAGTTATACCTAATTGAATTTATAACCTATCATTATGGGAAGGTTTCATTAAATTATCCATCGGAGCTCACATAGTTGTGAAAAGTCAACTTAGCAGTTCATGCATTCAAGCCCACATTACACTGCTACAATCTCACCATTGTGACATTCAAAGTCAAACGAGATGTAAGAAGCGGTGGGAAGAGAGTAGTAAGGAATCCTCATGGTTCCACCCTAGGAAAATTGATAGGCTCATTTAATCGCCATTGGTGTTTTCATATGGGATGCATCATGTTAGGACCTTAACAACAAGCGATGAGAGGTGGTCAGTAGGACAGGTTATACCCTTAGGGTTACCCTCAGACCTCACCACAGGACCTTCACCCAATTTCAAGCACTTTTTCTTGAGTATATCAACCTCTCCCTTCTATTTAACATAACCACTGCAACCAGTGGTCGACGACCAAAGCCAGTGGTCCATTGGTTCCCACTTAGTGTCGAATTTCCAGCATTTGTACAATTTTTTACTCTTTTGACCGATGGCACTGGAAGTATGCCATGTTTTGTAGAACTATCATTTCTATATAAGTTCTGTAATCAAGGGGATGAACTCCTCACCCGAGCTCAACAAGTTAAAATATTAATGCACACCCATTAAGGGCTACGGCCCAAGGCCTAATTCCTCGGCCTCTTATTCAAACAAAGTAAAATAAAAGAACAACTTCTAGATTTTGCATTCATTTACATATTATCAAGAGCATAAATACAACCATATTTCATAGCTACACATTCTTCATAATCATATCAATAATAAAACATATGACAACCCATGAATCTACAATAAATAGTTCCATCACGGCCATATCAGCAAGCTTCACAGCTTAGGAAACCACTTGTATTTATAAACACATAACATATTGCATCATTCATTTATGAAAATAATAAACATGGTCCGTTAGAAAATATAGACAAGTAAATTACACTTATATATGCATTTAAATATGGTTGGAAACTGGAGGAGGGACTTCAACTCTCCACTCAACCATAGACTAGCTACACTACAAATATTTCTTGCAGTCGACCACTCCAAAGCTAGATACAAAGTCTAAGGGGATGTGTGTCTAGATATATTTACACCCAATTCTTAATTCACGCAAGTAATAGAAGGATTCCATTGTCTAGGTGGTTTTATAGCCCCAAGGAAAGCACCACAATGACCCACTTACTCTTTGGTTAAAAACAAGAGGATTCACCCAAGATTCAAATGAGTTATACCTCATTTATAGGAGATGGAATAATTGTTTTTGGTGGTTTTAAAACCACCTCTCATGAAAATCACCATAGGGTTTCAGAATCCATTTTCCAAGTGGTTTCACAGCCCTAAGGAAAGCACGACAACAACCTGGATTACCATGTCCTAGTGGTTGGATAGCCAGGAAACCAACACCTGGTGGTTTCAAAACCCCAAGGAAAGAATCGAAGCAACCTAGTTCTCCACCGAACTCGTCATTAACCAATCAATGTTAGATACATCATCCTAAGGTTTCAACACTGTTACAAGGAACACATTCCCAATCTACATCAAACTAGTTCAATTTATGAATTCTTAGTTCAATCTGGCTTCCACACATCTCCTAACTGTTGAATTTTTAGGGATATTCTAAACTGATAATTACTTATTATGATTTCTTAAGTTAATATTTTCTTTCATTCACATTCATCATAAATAAAGTACACAAAATATCTCAATAGTATAAATAAAATTCCAGTAGGATCATAAAGAGATATCCAAACAAGAGACATAAAATTTTACCCTGGGAAAACCCACATGGAATAAAAACCAACATTTTCTTAGAGAAACCATTACTTTAAACAGAGATACATAAATTCAAACATAATGGCAAGTTGAATAGTAACATAGCCTTGGTCACACCTGGTAAAAGTGCCCTTAGACAAGCCAAATTGTCTCCCAATGAATTCGGCCTAGTTTGGTCTGCTAGCACCAAATTTAATCCTTCTTCTATGCCCAAGAATATTGTTCATGCACTCCAGAAGTGCCTAGAAAACACTGCCTCAAATTTTCCCATACTTTGCCTCATTTTTACAATACTTTGTCTCAAATGGTTCAAATTCTTTCTACCTAAGATGATTTGAATTCTCTCCCAATGAATTTCTGCCTCGGGAGATTAGCTCAAAAGCTCTTACAAATAGTGAAATTAGATAGTGCTCAGAAAGAGCTTTACAAAAATATGTTGAAGTCTTAAAATGACCTCTTGGATCAAAATATATTGAAGTTAAAATTTTACAGGTCAAGGATTCAGCCAAAATTGGTGATAGTCTAAGTCATCTCCAGAATTGGCATTTTTCCACAGTTGGTGGAGGCCAAGATCTAATTGGTGGGAAGGACACATGATAAATCTTAGGATTTTATTTAATTGTATAAATTTCACATTAGGTAAGTCCCATAGGTACACATAACCTCGATGGATATTTCCCCTCGTAGTTTCCAAATGCACCTAAGGTGAAAATTTCTGGGGTGATCAGGCATCAGGACAAGGTGGCACATGGGCCCGGATCTTGTATAGCTGGAGCGAAAGTGAACCAATGGAAAAAGCTCAAGAGATATGGTGAATGGTCCCACAAGGGATATATCATCCCATAAGTATTTCCCCAGGAGTTTGAGAAGTGTTGAATTTCCATGACACTAGATAATTTGGTTTGGGTCCTAAAATATCAAACACAATCACACCCAAATGCCACAATTTGCACAATGAAACATAATAGCAGTGAATCAACTCATACACAAGACACAATTTTTTTCAACCCAAATTTTTTATATTAACTATATTTAATACAATATTCTAGGGCACCCAAAACATGGATTATGGCCATTTACAATATTTCCTAATATAAGACAACAAGGGCTTCGTATCATCAACAAATATGATGAACAATCTTCCCTGAACAAAGTAAAAACAACCTACTTGTTGATGTGGTGTGCTCCATTTCTACTTTCAATCCATATACCTCTAACACATTTATTTTTCATTTTTCTTCCCAATTTGCATCTCCTCAATCTGCCTCTATCAGTCAACACATGTCCTTTAGCTCACTAAACATAGGCCTAAATAATTTTCCCTCTAGTTGCTCATTTTCCTTCAAAGTTTGCAACACATAGTGTCCTCCCTCTTCCCACTACTTGCTCCACTTCTACTCCAAAAAAGATAAGTCTTATGGCTATGTAGGTTTCCCTCTTTCCACTGAATAATGCCCCTATGACACAGTGAACTAGGTTTGTTCACTATCCCACTTTGTTTCCCTTTATTCCTTAAAATATCAACTCCTTAGGATTCAACCAATACCCTATCCTCCTACTAGCCTTATAGTCCTTCACAAGGATTGTTATTGAGGCATAATATGGAAACTTCTAACAACCCTCCAACCTGTACTTAATCTTCCCAACAAATTATCCCAAACCTAGATCATCAACCTAGAAAAACCATCAACCACATAAAGTTAACATACCTATATTTCTAGGTGTCCCTTCTGACCTCTCAATATTCTATTTTTGTGCACTAATGTATGAATATCGACCCTATGATTAGGGCTCTCTATGGCTTCCACTTCTTCACAATATCTGCAGCCAATTCATCCTAAATACCTATGGTTATCCTCCTCTTCATGGCTCTTACTCATGTGTTGTTTCCCTAGATGATTGTGGCCTAAGTTAGTTACCTTCTAGGTCTCCCGTCCCTCCCAAAATAGGGATTTTTCCACCTACAATTGCATAGAAAACCTTGGCCCTATGAAAAAAATAATTTCACTATTCAAAAATGCACATATCTTCCTCCAAATTATACCAACAACCTGCCCCAACTCAGTCTTCTCCAAGCGTAGAAAGAACCCAAAATACTCATCATTCTTCTCTTGAAAAGACTCCTATAGTGGTTGTCACTACTTCAGATCATACGTCCTCCTTCTTATGATGTAATTTTCATTTATGATGTGTGTAGATTAAATTTCTAGCCTCTCATATTTATATGCTTCTCTTCGGTGCAATGACTAGACCTTAAAGGGAACCTCTACAAGCCTAACCGACTTGTAATTCTTGTCACAAGGCCACCTCATAAAAATAAAATTATTCGTACTCATTTGATAAACACTTCCATAGTTTCTTTAGTATCCCCTTTCTCCATTAAGGGTGCCACACATGTAACCATGGTCAAAAATCCAAAATCATCTTGGTTTCATGCCCACAACTTTGGGTACAAACCCCATTTCTTGGGTACTTCACCCAAAAATAGATTTTGTGTTTCCAACTCACACAACCCCAGTACCTAGGGTTGTGGAGTACCTCCCAAGTTTCAAAACTCAACACTTCATCTTAGCAAGGCATGTACTTCCACCACTAGGAAGTATCTCATCGTCATCATCACTGCTGGCAACACTAACCCAACTCTTGACAATCACCACTCTAGAAAACCTTGAAGAATGAACTATGCTCATCTTTCTAGTGTCTATGCCATAAGAATAATCCTACCTCTTCTTCTCCTAAAATGCTTTCAGGCCATCCCACAGTTCGTTTTTTCCAGTTTTATAAGTACCCTTACTCCCCACTAACTATGCGCTCTTATTGGGTTGCATATCCTCCCTCTAAACCTGCATACTCTGGATAGAAACTAGATCCATTTGAGCCTTTGGAACCTACAGCTACTTCTTCTTCTTCTCATGATCTATATTCTTTCTCTTTATCCTGTATAGACCATGATGCTCAACTCTGATGACCAATCCAACTAAGTTAGATCCTTTGGGCATGAGTCTCACTTTCCCATCTTGGAAAATCATGTCAAACCCCTTCTGCTCGATCACTGAGACAAACAACACATTATATATGAGCTCTGGTACAAACAATACATCCTAAACTCTCATCATCTGACCTAACTCCATCCTGAATGAGATAACCCGTGATCCTTTGATCTCCTTCTGAATCTTCTTGCCCACCACCATGTGCAACTTCGAGTTCCACTTAGTTAGTCTCGAACACATCATGAAAACTTGTCATATGCTTCAACGCACCAATATCCACATACCATGTAGTCTCGTTGATGGAACCCTCAAATAAATGAGATACTAGAGAAAAAATTTCACTCTCCAATCTTCTTGACGGGTCATCTAGGTTAGAAGAAGAAACAACACTTGTAACATCGTTCCCCTTATTCTTCTCATTATTTCCCTTCTTCTTCTTTAGACACTTTTTCAAATAATGACCATACTCTCCATAATTGAAACACTTCATCTTACTCAATTCCTTATTTGGCTTTCCCTTCATTCTCCTTGCAATATCCATGATATCATTTGAAGTCTTATTTTTTGTATGAAGGTCATTATCTCGTATTTCCTCTTGAATGAAGTAATCCTGCAACCTATTCCAGTTTGGAAGATTCTCTCTAAAAATTATCCCTTTGATGAAGGTCTTCCATTCCTCGGTGAACCCTTTCAAATAAATCCTCACCATCTCAAAAATATGAAACAATCTCTTTGATGGTAGTAAGCTCATCTCGTGAGACAATCTTATTAGATATAACACCACTGGTTCTCCATCCAACATCTTGGTGCTTTTCAACTTGTCCTTCAATACTATGATTCAATTCCCATTCGACTTATTATGGAATGGATCCTAAAGATATTTCCACATCTCATGAGAACTACTCTTCCTTGACAGATGAGGTATCAAATGATCCTTGACATTATCTAGAATGATCAACTTGGTTTTTATATCCATCTCTTAAAACATTTCCAACTCCTTAGGTTCAGTTGGTCACTTGATCTCCTTTTCTACAAAATGAAATATCTTGTTGACCATCAAGACAAACTTTATTCTTTCCTTCCATGAACTATAGTTAGACAACCCATCCAACATTTTCTCATATCGTAGAACAACCGACAACTTCACCATTCTTATTAGTCCTTCAACAAAAATGGAACCAACTCCCTCTTGATTTGTATGTTTTTTTGTGCAACCTATGATTCCCTAGCCCTTCACAACAGATACCATGTTGAATTTCCATGGAACTCAAGAACCTGGTTTGGGTCTGTTAGTGTCCAATAGTCACAATGATCAAAATTGACTCTTTTCACTATAGTTAGATTCTTATGGTCAAATTTTCATATTTTCAAATGGTCATGTCATGTTCATCAAGGTCAAATCATAAACTATTTCATGAGTCATTTAGTCACCATAGGTCATTTTTCTTTCATTAAGTGTCATTATTTATAAATCTGGAAAGGAAGAGTCATGATGGCATAAGTTTGATCATGAGGGTGTAATGAGTGTCATCATTTTTCCATTTGGATTCATGTCATCCTCATCCAAAATTAGTAAAGTGTCATGAGAGTTAGTACTTAGGAGATAAATCACATCATAAAGTCATTTGGTTAAAGTACATGATTTCACTCCACCAACAAGCCAAAATCGATTTTTTGAGTTATAAAGGGACATCAAAGTGTTTTAAAACTTCATTCCATCCTTCCACAAGTTTCAAGAGCTCCTATACATCAATTTGAAGAGTTTTCATAACCACCAAAACTTCGAATTTTGTCCACTACTGCTCTTCCATCATTTTGTTGTGTTTTTGGAGGCTGTTGTTGCGCTTTTGATTTCGAGGCCAAAAAGAGAAATAAAATGTTCAATTATCATCCCAATGCTTCAAGATTCCTTTAAAAAAGTAATTCTAACCTTGAAAATACTCTGTGCGGTCATTTTCTTTAGAAAATTGGTCAAATTCTATCCCTAGGGTTTGTTATGTTTTCTTGTTGTGTTTTTCCCTTCCAATGGTGTTTTTCTTCTTTTGAGAGGGATTATCCTTTTTTTTAAGTTCACACATCCTTCATCATCCTCATTAAGCATTCCCCACCCTTCCCCTCATTTAAATTCCTCCATTTCATCAGTTCCCTTATAAAACCCAACTTGTTGTTGCGTTTCTGGCACAAGTTTGTGTTTTCTCTTTTTCCCCACTCATTTCTCACTAATTTTAGAAAATTCCACTTCCAGTGTGTTCCTAACACCTATCCCTACCTATCATAATTTTTAATTATCTTTTTCTACCCTCCATTCCCTTCCCTAAAGTTGTGTTTTTATCCCTGTTTTGCAACTCAAAACCCCTTGTCCTCTCTTGTTTGAAACTAGGGTTTCCTAATCAAAACTGAAACCAAAAACATGGTGAAGACTAGTGAAACAAGGAGGTATAAGGGAGGGGAGATCTCAAGATATGAGCCAACTCATATGCAAGAGGTCAATGCATCAGAGCTTATCAGAAGATCATTTGAGCAGGCATGTTGCCTAGGGTTTTGTCTTAAAGTGCAAGAGGTAGGCTATCATCGTGATCTAACAAGCCTCTTTGCCATCAATTTCAAGAAGGATCAGGCAGCCATAGCAGTGATAATTTTTCCAATTTCATAAGAGGTCATTTCTTAAGCAACTATTATCCCTAATCAAGGTGAAATTTGGCTCAAGGGCATGGATTTAGACCTATATCATTACCAGATGTTCTTGAAACCACGGTATAAGGAGTATCCTACTCATGTTTTTCTTAGCAGGAAATTATTGGACAATGACATCCCTTTTATGAAGATTATTATTAAATATTTCACTTGTGAGAGAAGGTTTAGCAGGCTATACCAATATCATATAAGATTATTGATGCATTTCACTTCTGAAAAGCCCCTAAACTTACCTAATTATCTATTTAGAATTTTGGTGAAGATGGCAGAGAAGGTACATTCTAAAAGAAAATATCCTCAAGCAAGCATATTTCATCATGCTTTAGTCAAGGTAATAGTCCTTCACCAGTTGACACATATCAACATGTCATGGGAATCTTTCTTGGAGGAAATTTCACTCTTACCTATCTCCAAACAGTCAAAGAGTAAAAGTTCTCCTTCATCACCATCAGGACCACAGGGAGTTGAAACATCAAGCATGCCATCAATGACCAAATCTCAGCCTAGAACAGATATTTCAAGGATAGATAAGAAAGGTAAGAAGTTGGTATTTGTTCCTGAAGTAGAAGAGGAGATTCCTAGGTTTAGGCCTAAAACTATATCTCAATAAAAAAATGATACCTAAGGAGGTTGTAGGTGAAGAGGAAGTTCAGTTGAAAACCATGAGAGAGGAACCACCTCTGAGCATACATGATTCACCATTGCATAATGAAGAAGAGGTGCCTCCAAAAGTTGAGATGGCTCTCATAGGAGAACATCATGAAGATAAGGTAGAAAAAGATATCAATAAGGAGAAGGAGTCATAGACTAAAGAGCTTAAGGATGACCTATCCAAATCCAATTTTATGGTGACTTTCCTACACCAAGATAATAGACAGTTGAGACAGGCTATAATGCAGAAAAGCAAGCCACAAGAAGACCCTCCATCAACTAGTAAAATAAGTGTTTTGGCAGCAAAGGAAAAAGGTAAGGCCATTATTGATGCTAAGCAGTTAAAAGAAAATAATATTCAAACATAGCCTAGGAGACCTAATACAAGAGCAATGGCTAGGAAGGAACATAATCTAGAAGATCCATCTCCTCCTCAAGCTTAAGACACCATAGCTGCTGCTCAAGCTCAAGATATTGTATTTGAATCCATTAGTGATGAGATTGAAAAAAATAGGGAGTATTGGCTTGATAGAGTGAATTTACGTTTGGAGAATCTAATATAGAAAACAAATAGGGATATTTCCATGCAAAGAAATATGGCAAGGCAATACTATGCTAGGAACAGGATTTGCAAGGTTAGGGTCAAAAACATGAAGAAGCTAAAAATAACCAAAAGGAAACTAAAAATGAAGAAAATAATAGAACTATTGCCTGATGCATCACTGGTGGTATGAAATAAAATCAAAAATCAAATAAAAAGAGGAAAATTTTTGAAATTTTGAAGTTTTTATGCACAGAGGAGAAAAAGCATCCTACAAAAACGCAACAACTAGTTGTTGCGCTTTTTATCAGAGGGTCAAAATCTAAAAATTCAAGTATGGTTGGACAGATACTGACCTAAGGATGTCATAAAAACACTTTTTGATACTTTTAAAGTCATAAATTTGAATAAATGGTCAAAAACTACCTTTTTTACACCTTTCTACCACCTTTTCATAAATTTGTTGTGTTTCTGGACACTTGCTCCTAAAATCAGTTTTGAGGGGGATAAAATGATGAGTTTAGATGAGTTTATGGTTCAAGGGTATAGTAACCATCCTAATTTTTTTTTCACCAACCTTCAGCATCATTCAGAATCTCTTCTAAGTCAGCTAAAAATCATGCCCAAGTTGTTGTGTTTCTGAAAAAAAATTGTTGTGTTTCTGGGAAAGTTTGGTTGTGTTTATGGGTTTGAAGGTTTTTCATTACACGTGGAGGTCAAAGGTAAAATTTGGTAGATGTAAAAGCTAGCTCATGAGTTATAAAATGATTAATAGGCTTATTAATGGTCATATTTGTAAATAATCTGATGATTAATGCCTTGAGAGAAAAGCTCAATTAGTTAACTAAAAAAGGGGAAAGTTGTTTCTAACTTCCCTAGGATTAGGAAACGAGTAATTAGGTTCATTAATTTGTTGCTATGGATTAGGATTCAACCCCTAGAGGTGGAATCTTGTTTTTTTCTATATGTACTCAAAATCAATTCAATGAGAGGGTTGGAATTTTTAAGTTCACACTCTTTTGGAGCTACTGTACTTGACTCTTTGCAGAAGTAATTTACATGCAGTTGTATATATTTTTATGGGATTCTTGTGATGTGATTATTGATAGTGTTTTTTCTCCATTTTTATTATGCATCTGATGATAAATTTGTTCAAGCAGCCATCTATGTTCTTCTTGTGATAATCTCATAAGTTTTAAATAGGATACGTTGCCTCATATGCTCTATTTTATCTGAGATTTTCATATAAGTGTTTTTATCTTCTATGTAAGTGAATTCATGCATGTATGCTCACTTGGTTTCTTTATCTAATTTCCTCGTCACCATAATATAATGAAAAAACATATTTTGTGTCACTGATTATACCTACCTCGCCTCATTCTATGTCTACAACTGATCTTTTGGAATACTTGGCCTACTTCATAATCTGGTGCTTCTTATCCAGCAAAACCTAAATCTAAAACCCTTCTGAGTTGATAACTAGCCTTAAACCATAATACTCTCCAGTCACTTCCATTGGCTGTGAGGTTGATTTTGAGAGATCCCTCTCTAGTTTGGTAGGGCTAGATACCAAGTCAAAAATTGGTATGTGGTTACATCTTTGGTTTCCTTTCGCAACCTTGAGAAAATAAGGATCGCTAACAGGGTTTTAAAATATCAAACACAAACACACATAAATTCCACAACAATACTACTTTGCACAATGGGAAACAATAGCAAAGAATCAACTCGTACACAAGATACAATTTTTTTCAACCCAACTTCATTATATTAAGAATATTTAGCACAAAATTTTGGGGCTCTCGTACCAGGTATCATGACCCTTTACAATCTATCCTAATACAAGAGAACTAGGGATAGATATCATCAAAAACTATGATAACCAATCTTCTATAAACAAAGGAAAAATGAACTACTTGCTAATGTAGCGTGCTCCATAGCTCCTTTTATTCCACATAACTTAAACACATTTTTTGGTCCTTTTGCTTCCCAATCTACAGCTCCTCAATTTTCCTCTATCATTCAACACATGTCCTTTAGGTCACTAAACATAGGCCCAAATAGTCAACCCTCTACTTGCTCCTTTGTCCTTCAAGGTCTGAAACACATAGGGTTTTCCCTCTACCCATTACTTGCTCCATTATTTCTCCACAAAAGACAAGTCTTAGGGATATGGAGGATGCCCTCTTTCCTCTGAAGAGGACCTATGCAACATAGTGAACTAGGATTGTTCAATAGCCTACTTGGTTTCCCTTTATTCCTTTAAATATCAGCTCCTTAAGCTTGAACAAATACCCTACCATCCTACTAGCCTTGTAGTCCTTCACAAGTACTATTCTTAGGGAACAATATGGAAACTTTTAACATCCCTCCAACCTGTACTTAAACTGCCCAACAAAATATCTCAAACCTGGGACATCAACCTAGCAAAACCATCAACCATAGAAATTTAACATACCTCTATTCTTGGACATCCCTTCCAACCTATGAATATTCTTGGCATGTGCACTAATGTGTGATTTTTTGACCTATGATTAGGGCTCCTTGTGACTGCCACATCTACCCAATAATTTTTTCCAATTCCTCCTCAAGACCTGTGGTTATCCTCCTCTTGAAGGCTCTTATTCATGCATTGTTTCCATAGGTGATTGCAGCCCAGGTTAGTTAACTTTTATGCCTCTCAGCGCTCCCAAAACATGGATCTTTCAACCTGCAATTGCATAGAAAATATCAGCCCTATTAAATAGATAATTTCACCATTCAAATGTGCATAAATATTCCTCCAAATTCTTCCAACAAACTACCCTAACTTGGTATGTTCCAAGCACAAAAATAACCCCCAAATCCTCATTCTTCTTCTCTTGAAAAGAATACTATAATGGTTGTGGCTTCTTCATATCAGACGTCCTCCTTCTTGTGATGTATTTTTCAATTATGTTGTGTGTAGATCAAATTTTATCCTCTCATATTTATATTTTTCTCTTGGGTGCGATGACTAGCCCTTAAAGGGAACCTCTACAAGCCTAGCCGACTTGTAATTCTTGTCACAATCCCACCTCATACAAATAAAAATTATTTATGCGCATTCAATCAACACTTCCATAGATACTTAGTATCCCCTTGATCCACTAAGGGTGCCACACATGTAACCATGGCCAAAAAACCAAAATCATGCTTGGTTTCATGCCCACAAATTTGGGTGTAAAACCTATTGCTTGGGTACTTCGCCCACAAATAGCTTTTATGGTGCCAACTCACACAAGCCCAATACCTAAGGTTGTGGAGTACCTCCCAAGCTACAACAATCAACAAGAAGGAGATGGCATTGAGGTATACCAATGAAAGCTCCGGAAGGATAGCAATGGGACATGGTGGAAAGCACATATGGAAAGTTAGTGGACCATGGAACAAGCTCAAGAGGAATTTCAGAAGTGGGACCACAAATACATATCACCTTAGTGATATTTTCTCGGAAGTTTAGAAGGGGACTCAAGCCCAAATTTCTTAGGTGATGGAGAAATGGGCCATAGTGACTAAATGACATCAGCATGACGTATGTAGCTCAAAGTTCCAGGATGAATATAGCATGTCATCAACATCTTAAAATCCTAAGACATGTGGCACACTAGGATGATGACACATGGAATGCATATTTGGAATTTTCATGTGTGCAAGTGGGCCTAAAATAGGTGACACATGGAACTACTTGGAGCATGAAATTTTCCATAGAAGTATAGGTGGCATACAAATTAGTAGCAGTCGATAGATACGTAACCCCGACGATTTTCCCATTGGCGTAGGTACGGAGCATGGGACCTAGTGGCATGGTGGAAAACACATCACCCTGAGGGTTTTCTAATTGTCTTCTGATTGAAATAGATGGTACCACAAGGAAACATCACCCCGGAGGTATGACCTTGTTAATTTTAAGAGGGGTGTAGTTGAAAATGTTTGGGGAAACAGGACCAGGGAGATAGAAAAAGGCATAGCATTAGACGAAGAAAAATCTATCCTAGAGGATTTGAAAGATGATGTCACCTTGGAGGATTGACCCCGATGATTTAGAAGCAAGGTGAATTTTAAAATGTCAGGGAAACAGGTCCGGGGGATAGGAAAATCTACGCCAAACAATGTTTCGTTAAGTGACCAAAGGCGCACTCGGGAGCCATTTTTGCGGAATTTTCATGTGATTAAGTGACCATGGGCCTATGAGATTTTGTAATAGAAAAGAGTTGTGGTGGCTATGTGTGTCATTTGAAAAATCCTTCGAGCTATATACAAATAATTTCACGATGAGAGATTAGCTCTTGTGGACATGAATGGGTCGAAAAAAAAATTAGGTATAACCCACGGGGATTTGAAATTTGAATGTCATGTTTTATGTATTACTTCATAACAAGGCAATCGCCAATTGAGATAAACCACGTGGGCGAATGGGTCAAAAAAAATTTATCACAAAATATACTATATTTGGCAAGTGCACCATATGTGTCATTGTACCACACTTGTGGTTAACATAGCTTGAATGAGTCAGTAGCCAACTTAGCACTATGTTCTATATTTGACATATAAAGTCATATCTGGAAGTTATATAGAGTTAGAGAACTCCACTAAAACTAGTAGCATGCCATAATTATTAAAATAGGAAAATTTCCTTATTGATTGATTATGGACCAACAAGAAGGACAAGTGAATTTCATGGCTTAATCAAAATTATAAATACCTAAGTGTCCCCAACGCCACGAAGAATTCAATTAGAAAAGAGAGTTGGGTGAAATGGAGATTTGACCATAGCCCAATGACCCATGATGGAGTAAATTTGTATCTCTGTGAGCCTTAATTAATAAGCATGGAAAGTCACACATATGTTCACATAATTAAACAAGCATAATTTAATTGTGGCACTCCTTGAGTTTGTAGAATGAATGATATTTGATTCTCAACATGCAAAGCACTAGAGACCATTATTTGATTCAATACGATTGTATTAGCTGAGTAATCATATGTAAAAACATAATGGAGGGCCTTACAGGAGTATTCACACATGTAGTGTGAAGCACAAAGTGAACAATGTTGAAGGACCACGAACACTGAGTGTAAATGGAAGCAGATACTGCATCATTCCCTGTGTTGTTGTGGAATAAAAAATAGGAACGTAGAATGAGATAGTGGGGGAATGAATCATTTTTGGAAGATTAGTGGAGATATCTGTGTGTGTGAGTACACTAAAAATAAAGGCCAAGAGGGCATGTGGACCAAGTAAGGCCGAGAGCTATCATACTAACTGCATGATGGTCAAGTGATGAATTGAGTGTGTTATTAAAGAGTGAGAAGAATGAGTAGAGGGGAGAATATTGTTTGGGATGTGTATGAGTGAAGGTTACTAACACGAATAGAGTATTTTTATGTGTGTTGCAAACAAGAAGATACCAGTGAGCTACTAAGCACACTACTAAATAAAATAGAGGGTCAAGAGCTGGTTAATACAAGGAGTTGAAATTAGGCTGAGTGAGAGCCAATAACAGAGAGTAGTGATTCCTACTAGACTGTGGGTTTGAGCCTACAAAACAAGGAGTTGGATCTTCCATCTTGGTGGATGTATGAACCACAAATTATAGGTTGGTGACTCCTATAAGTCAATGCTTGCAACAAATCCATGAAGTTAGTGCTTCTGGTAAGTTGAGCAAGTGCTTGTAGAAGAGGGAGTCGGTACTTTCGTCTTAGTGGATGTTTGTAGGGTAGCTTGGAGGTTGGTGCCTTATGCAAGTTGTTTCTTGCAACAAATCTATGAATTTTTTGCTTCTGGTAAGCTGATCATGTGTCTACAGAAAAGGGAGTTGATGTTTCTTTCTAGTGGGTGATAGAAAACAATCAAAGGGATTTGGTGCTTCCTGTGAGTGGGTGCTCACAAAACTTGGTGTAAATAGAGTAGGAGCTCATATTTTAAATAATAACAAACAAATATTGGTGGTTTTTCCCTTTTGATTTTCCACATTAAATCTTCTATGTTCATATGTGTATTCTCCTCATGATGTTGTTGTGTATGTTCGCGGTGTGTTGATATCATTTGTTTCTTTACATGATATGATGGTGGTTGCTCACATGATGATTACCAAGATTGAATGAAAATTAAATTTGGCATTAAAATAAAATTATCCTTAATACTAATTCACGCCCCTCTCATTATTAATTAATCTTTCGCACACTAGATTGACAATCTCAAAGACAACCCATTATCTCGAACTCAAAGGTCAACTACCTCTAAAACTAAAATAGGACTCCCTAAATACTCCCTCTGTTACTGAAGTAAATATTTCTACCACAATTTGCATATGAAACCTTCTGATTCTATTAGAAATAAATCATATAGGATCAACCTTGATCCATCAATCCAAATATTATGTGCAATATTCTATTTGCAAGTAGGAGACTTCTTCATGACCCGCAAAGCCTTGAGGTGGTTCCATGTACACTTCTTTCTCAAATTATTCATTGATAAAAATAGTCTCTACATCCATATGATGTAATTCCATAATAGAATAAACAATAATTCTAACTTTTTGATCAAGGTATACTTCAAACTTGTTGATACGCTTGCTCCCTTTAAGCTCGAATCTCATCTAATACAATATGTAGCTTTTAACCCTGTACCGAAATTATCTGCAAACGAATTCTTAATATATATATATATATTAGCGAGAGCATAAAACATAAAATAGATATACACAGCTATTTTTCTCCTAGATCCCAAATCGGGACTACCAGCTTGATTTTTTCATTATATTCCTTTTAGTGTTACAACACACACACACAGATATATATATATATATATATATACACATGTTGAAGCATTCATAAACCCCAATCCATTAACCCTGGATTAGAACATAATCGTCGTTCCTTTGACCGGATCTACAAAATACCAAGGGAAGAAAAACATCATGCCCAAAAACCATGTGTGAACCTATGCACAAAACCATAGGCGGGTCCGCCTACATAGAATAGGGTCCAAAAAAAATTTCCCAGGGCATTGCGCCCCTAAAAACCGCTTGACAAGGGGGGATCCCACCCCCCTCTTATCCCCTACATTGTGCCTTCTTCTAGTTGTGGAAATGATATAACACAAACCCAACATTCTCCCACTTGTTTTTTTCTTTCCACATGAGAGTTTAGTCATTGGTCCAGCCCTGAAATGCCCATTATTTCTCTACACCAAGAGAACTTCTCAGTGCTCACCAACTTCATCAATGTATCTGCAAAATTCTTCAAAGTGTCCACCTTTACCAGCAACACCTTTTTATCCTCAACCATATCTCTCAAAAAGTGATAATGTACATCAATGTGCATTGTCTTTAAATGATAATCAAGGTTCTTAGCCAAGAAATATTCACTTTTGCTATCGCATTTTATCCTTATATATCGTTGCGCCAACCCCATACTTGAATACAATATTTGAAACCAAACAGTTTCCTTGCTTGCATGAGTGGCTTCCATGTATTTTGCCTCTATATTTGAGATCCACTACATATTGTCTTTTACTCATCCAACTGAATACACCTCCAAATAGGCTAAACACATGCCCACTTGTAGATCTTCTTTGGCACAGATCTCCATCCCATTCTACATCAACAAAACCACGAATGTCCAAAACTCTATCCAATCCTGGTCTTCCCTGGTAGCACAAACCATAATCATTAGTGCCACGCAAATATCTGAAAACCTAGCTTCACTGTTGTCCAATGCTCCTTCTCTGGTTTTGACATAAAACTGATCCATACTCCCACTGCATGTGCAATGTATGGTCTATTACAAACCATTCCATACATCAGGCTACCCACTACACTTGCATATGAAACATGGGGCATATCATCCTCTTCTTCTTGTGCCTTGGGACATTATTCAATGGATATATTTACACCTACATGAATAGGAACCTTCACCGATTTACTATCCTACATATTGAACCTCTACAATATTGGCTCTACATACTTCCTCTGGTTTAACCAGAGCTTCCTCTTTTCCTTATCTCTCTTAATTTTCATGCCCATAATATAGTATGCAACACTAAGATCCTTCATGTCGAATTTGGAGAACAATTGGGTCTTCAAATCTTGGATAATTTCTTTGTCATTTCCAACTAGCAACATATCATTCACATACAAGACCAAATAAATAACATGGTCACCAATTAATTTAAAATACACACAATGATCCTCTTTCCTTCTGCTGAAGCCAAGTTCCCTTATATATGTATCAAATTTCTGATACCACATCCTTGATGAATGTTTTAACCCATGCAGAGGCTTTTTTAACCTGCATACCAGTTCTTTCTTACCCTTCACCACAAATACTTCAGGTTGCTTCATGTATATCTCCTCTTTCATATCCCCATGAAGAAATGTTCTCTTCACATCCATCTGTTCTACCTCAAAATCAAATGCAACAACAACAAATAAAAGTAATCTAATAGAATTAACCTTGGCAAGAGGAGAAAAATATCACCAAAATAAATTCCCAACACCTGGGAATAACCTTTTGATTCTAACCGAGCTTTTTATTTCTCCACCTTTCCTTCTACGTTCATCTTCTTAAACACCCATTTTCTCCCGATGGGCTTCCTTCTAGCTGGCAACTCCACTAGATCCCATGCCTCATTTTTGTGCAAGGATGTCATTTCATCAACCATGGCCTCCTTCCAGAGTTTTCCATCATTTGAATCCACTGCCTCCCTGATAGTTCTAGGATCAACCTCAATGATAGTTAAAGAAAAATTTGAACATAAAGCAGATGGACTATACCTTTCTGGTTGCCTTCATTCCTGAACTAATCTTCTCATAGTTGGATTTTGTGGCTCTTCCTCTTCTAAATATTGTTTTGTTGTAGAGTCTGATTCGTCCTCCTTTAGCTCAAACTCTATATTCTCAAGTTCCTTTGGTAGGAATTCATGTTTAACAACATATTTCACCTCTCTAAACACCACATCTCAGTTGTACACAACATTCTTTGTTTCTAGGTTCCCAAGCTTGTAACCTTTTAAACCATCCTTATACCCAATAAAGATGCACCTTTCATATTTATTATCCAGCTTGGCCCTTTTCTCCTTTGGAACATGTACATATGCATCACATCCAAATACCCTCAGATGTGAAAGAGAGGGTTTCTTACCAGTCCATAACTCATGTGGATTCTTATCCTCCAACGTTGATGAAGGTGATTTGTTAACCAGGTAACATGCAGTCTCCACTGCCTCTGCCCAGAATTCTTATCCTAACTCGGTACCACTGAGCATGCTTCTTTCCTTTTCGATCAGCGTTATGTTCATTCTTTCTGCAACTCCACTTTTCTAAGGTGTGTATGGAGTAATCTTCTACTGTGTTATACCACACTTCTTACAGAACTCTTCAAATTCCTTGTTGTAGAACTCTCCACCATTATCTATCCTCAGCGCCTTTATCTTCTTCTCTGTCTGGTTTTCCACCAGAACCTTAAATTCTTTAAATCTGTCAACGACTTCAGATTTCTTCCTCAAGAAATATATCCAAGAATTCCTTGAGAATTCATATATGAATTAAAAATAGTACACAGACTTAGTGATGGAATTGACACATGTCCAAACACATCACTGTGCACAAGCTCTAATATGTTGTTCGCCCTCTTAGCACTAGAAGGAAAACTCACCCAATTTTGCTTCCCATATACACAATTTTCATAGAAATCGAAATCCAGAGAGCAATTAGACATACCTTATACCATACCATTACCATACAGTATCTGAAGGCCCTTCTCTCCAATATTTCCAAGCCTTTGATTCCATAGCATTTTATTTTCTCCAGAAACCGCTAGGCTTTTCGCTCCACTTTTATGAACCACATAATTGTTGCACTCATCAATAGTAGTGATACCCTGAAGCTTGTACAAAGTTCCAATCTGAACTCTTCACATTAATACCAAAGCTCCCCGAACCATCTTGCAGGTATCTTTCTCGAACATTGTTTTTACACCTACATCATCCATCTTGCTTACAGAAATTAGATTTATGGTCAATGCGAGAATATGCAGAACACTGAGAAGTGTTCTAATCCTTTCACCTTGCAACTTCAACTTGAATTTTCCACGTCCAACGATTCTAGCCTTCCTATCATCCCCTAAGAAGACATCACCATCATCATACTTATCATACTCGCATAACCACTCCTCAACCATGCCTCATGATCTACATGTGTATTTGAAGAAGAAGACAAATACACATCCCCACCCTCATCTGAGGTGGTTTTTTCCTCTATAGAAGAAGCATCATGAGATCCCTTTCCTTTCTTAGGAGCTTTATATTTGCAGTCCTTTTTGAAGTGCCCTTCCTTTCTGCATTTCCAGCACATCTTTATAGGATTTCCTGTATATTTAGATCTCCCTCTAGATTTAGATATCCCACTCGAAAAATTACTTTTGTTTCTATTTTGGGACCTTCCTCATAGAGATAAGGCCTATCCATTCTACCCCTCCATATTTCTCCATTTCATTTCCTTCAAAAGCAAGGGTGGGACAATTTCATCAAAATTCAAGGTAGTTGTATTGCTACCTATTGCAATAACCAGACTATCCCACGAATCTAGTAGAGAACACAAAAAATTGATGTCGTTATCTTCATCTAAGATTTTAATATTAACAAATGACAACTGACTTACCACAGTATTGAAGGCATTCAAATGCTCTATCACCAAGTCTCCATTCTTCACCCTCATGTTTTACATCTTTTTCCGTGAGAAAAATTTATTCACCGGATTATTAGATTGGTACAAAGTCCCTAACTTGACCCACAAATTCTTCGCCATAGCTTCCACAAATACATTCAACAATACCGAATCTGAGATACACAATTTCATTGTGCTCTTTTCCTTTCGATCCAACTTTTCCCAGTCTTCATCTGACATTGTCGTTCATTTGGTACCTGAATCTACCACAATCCACTGATCTTTACCCAACAGGAGATCCTCCATCTTGAGCTTCAACAGCTCAAAGCTCTCACCATTAAATTTATCTATCTCTATATTTCCACTGCTCACCATCTTCTTTCACCACAAGACTTGATCCCGTGGATCTCCCACTGAACAGGGTCTACCACAGGCCCAAGAAAAAACCCCTCAGTAGCAAATGTGTCCCCATAAAGCCGAAATAGCTCTGATACTTTAGGGGAATTTTGAGGTCTAAAATGGGCCTCCTAAGAAAAATCTACAACCAAAATAATATTTATAAGAACCAATAGGATTCAAGATGATGATGTTAACCATGGGGGATGATTCACCATTTTTGGAGTAAAAAAGAAAAAATATTAAAAAATAATAAAATAATAAAACTACTTTTTAAACTCGTATTTTAAACTTATCTCCCTAAGGTTTTAATCAGATTTCAAGTAGGAGTACTCCTTAGATGCAAAATTTAATTCCTCATTTAAGGAGTACCCATGTTGCACACTTTTGATGTACTTTGCTACACGAAAAATGAAAAATACATGAAAAATACGTGATTATGATTACATTTTTCATGTATTTCTCATTTTTCATTTAGCAAGGTCCATCAAAAGTATGCCACATGGGTACTCCTTGGATGAGGAATCAAATTTTTCATCCAACAAGTGTTTCCACTCAAAATTTGAGTAAACCCGTAGGGAGATAAGTTGAAAATATGAGTTGAAAAAATAGTTTTTTTCTTTTTTCCCTCTAAAATTTGATGATGTAATCAAATCTTATTTTATTATTTCCACTTTGTTTTTTTATAATTTCCTTAGGAGGCCCATTTTAGACCTAAAAATTCCCCTAATGACCAAATGTAGGTTTTAACCCTATACAAAAATTATCTGCAAACGAATTCTTAAAAATAGAAAATAAACAATGGCAAGACCATAAAACATAAAATATATATACACAGATATTTTCCCCCTGGATCCCAAATCGGGACTACCAACTTTATTTTCTCATTATATTCCTTTCAGTGTTACAACACATATATATACATGTGGAAGCATTGATAAACCCCAATCCATTAACCCTGGATTAGAACATAATAGTAGTTCCCTTGACCAGATCTACAAAATAATAGGGGCAGAAAACCATCATGCCCAAAAACCATGTGAAAACCCATGCACAAAACCATAGGCAGGTCCGCCCACCTAAAATAGGGTCCAAAAAAAAATTTCCTAGGGCATTGTCTCGAACCCCGTGCAAGCGGGAAACTGCCCCCTGCTACTCCCGGCGCAAGCGAAGGTGGCCTCCCACCCCCCTCTTATCCCCTGTTTGCTCCTACTTCTAGTCGTGGAAATAATATAACACAAATAATTGATTTTTAGTATTCCTCTTGTCACAAGCTTTGCTTCATTATTCCACTACTTCCATATGTTTCCAGAGCCTTGGTAGCCTTCACTGTGTACCTACAATCCTAGTAGGCCATGGAAGAATTATTACAACCCAAAAAAAGAAAAAAAGAAATACAAGAGGCTAACTAATAGTAAAAACAACATCAACGATAATAATCAAGGAAGAGAGATATAAGTACTTATCTTTTGATAATATAGGGAAATGTAAACTACCTCTTGATCTTGGCCTTCTTCAATCCATTGTGTAATTTTATCAACCTTGTCCTCATCATCAACATGATGTCATTCCTTCCTAATGCAAGAGCTAAGGTTTCTTCTTTTAGCAGAAACATTGATCTAGGTCTAGCTCTATGGTTTTATCCACAAACCGTAGGGCCTTTTAATCAAAGTTTGTTAAGGTTTACAAACCCTAGATTTTTCAATCTTTCATCTACATATTTTGTAGGTCCAACATACTTTGACATATGAAAATTCATCCAAAAACCCTTAGTTACTACCTTTTATATCAACAATACTCACTAAGTATTGTTCTCATGCCTTAGTTACTACCTTTTATATCAACAATACTCACTAAGTATTGTAATTTTTCCTTCTCATAGATATTTTAGTAGTAACAATATTTTTTCCTTTTCGAGGACAACTTCTATTTTGCAGATGAATCAATTTTCAAGATAACTTTTGATGAATCCTCTTCTCATATTAAAAATTATTTATGAAGGCATTTTGATAACATCAATAAGTACAATCATCAACTAGTCCACACTGCATATATGCATTATCAAGTTTTGTAAACTAGATAAGTATCATCATTGAAATTCCCAAGCTACTGATGACATTTGAAATAAGTGTATTAAAGTGCATTCTACCTCAACAAGACACTTCAAAATATATGCTTCAAATTTAGTATAGTTTAATGTCAAGCTTCTTCTTTTTCAAACAAAGATTGAATAACTTCATCATAGTATCGTAATCATTTGACCTGAGCTCAGTTCATTCCAATGTCCTTTCTTAACTCCTATTGGCTCAGAGATAAACTTCCTTGGTTGATCAGTCTGAGATGTATCCTTATATTTCAAAATCCCTTCCATCGGTTAGTATAATCATAATCATACCAATGTAATGCAAGACATATCATTGTAGTACATTATATTACAGGTGTTGCAACTTCAAGATAGAATTTAATTGACCTTATATCAAATGAGATGTCTTATACAAGTTATTGATCTAAACCCATATCATATTTTAGTAAATTGAATATATTGGGTTCATCTTTCTTAGTCGTCCAAATGGATCACATGCTACAGATTAGAGATGTATCTAACATTTTCTAATAGTTGCACAAGCACTAATGAAGATCACTGAAATTGTTTTGCACAAGTAGATGAATGGTCACTTTATACATAATTTTCCTTGTTGGTTTCTTCAAGGATGCCTTCATGTAATGCACATACTTTGTCAGGAAAATTTTCTAAAATATTTACCCAGTCCTTTGATCTTATTAAGGAAAAATTATCAATGGTGTTTTACACAAATGAATTTGTATCTTTCAAGGCATACTGAGATCAACCTTACTTCATTGAATTAGAGATCAACATCTTCAAAGAAAATTTTGATACAAGTCTTACTTCAAGATCTTCAACCAAGACTATACTTTTTCCTCTTTTGACAAGTGAATATAGTTACAATAATGTTTTTCAAAAGAACCTCAATCTCTCAACAATAAATTCCTTGCAATGTGATCATATTTTAGTAGACTTTTTTAAGAGGCATTTGTTGGCTTGATGTATCTTGTACTATTTTGGATCACTTGAGAATAGATATTCGTATCTTTCATCTAAGGTACTTCACCCTTAATGATAGCCTCAACCTTTATCCTTCTTCCAAAGATTCAGACAAGAGATTCTAGTGGTTTGGACTGAGATGGAAAAAATTGAAGTATAAAATGTGCTTAAACAGTGAATCTCAATTTTGAGAGGTAACCTTCCTTTTGAAAATATCACAGAGTAACTTATGTTTTAGTATTCTAAGGCATCTTAGTCTTTCTGAGAGTTTTATATCCTCCTTTGTCCTCTTGTAATAGGTCTTGAGATCTTCTTGATCTATTGTAACAAATTGAGGCCAACCTTGAGGCCTCTTAACTATTTTGACCTAGATGATGTTAGGCCAAAGCATTTTTTTCCTAAGTTAGGGTTTGACCTTACCTCGTAGATCATTGCGCAACCTCCTGAGGAGATTTGACCCTTCGCAACAAAGTAATTTAAGGCTTGATATGTCTTATTCCAAGGCTCAAAACTCCTCTTATGGTCACATAATAAAGAAAAACTTCAAATATGATTTTCTTCTCTTTTTCATGGCCCGGACATACCCTTGTTAGGGTACACATTACACACAATGCTTTGGTGGAAAATATTTATAAACTTGGCATGAACAGAGCCTTAACTCAACTTATCTTTTACCTTACACCTTTAAGGCTTATATTCAACTGTAGATCTAATTCCATGTTGAATTTTTATTGATCTTCTACATTTATAATTACTTCTTATGATTTATTAAGTTTATCTCTTCTTTAATTCACATTCAGCATAAAGAAATTACATTGAAGATCTCAACAGTATAAATAAAATTCCAGTAGGATCATAAAGATACATAAGATTTTACCCTAGGAAAACCAACATGGGGAAAAAACCCAACAACATTTTTCTTAGAGAAATAATTAAGTATAATAGAGATACATTAACTTAAAAATAAATTCAACATGACTAGTAACACAACCCTGGTCAAATCTAGTCAAACTATCCTTTAGAAAAGTCAAATTGATTCCCAATGAATTCATCCTGGTTTGGTCTACTAGGGATAAATTTCGGCCTTCTACTGTGCCTAAGAATATTATTCCTGCAATCCAGAGTTACCTAGCAAACACTACCTTATATATTTCCATACTCTGCCTCAAATTTATCTAATACTTTACGTCAGATGGTTTGAATTCTCTCTGCCTCAAATGATCTGATTTCTCTTTGTATAGAAGATGATCAAGTTTCCATTTGGAGGAGGTTGAAGCCTTTATTTATACTTTTCTAGGAGGCCGAATGGGTGTTATCAAAGGGATAGGCTGACCTGACTTCATAGAGGCTCGACTTTATTTTTTGGGACCAAAAATGCAATATTATAAATTCAAATTTTCTCTTTTGAAACAGGCATGAAGAACATGTCTTATATCAATAATTTCAAGGACTAAAATGACATGAGGAACATTTCTTACATAATTCAAGGGATAAAATATTAATTATGAAGATTGGACATAGCTACAAAATTCAACATGAACAACACTCCTATCTAGTGTCTTCACCCAAAACTTCTTTGATTTGTGGTTTCTAACACTATTTTTTTCTCTCTTAGTAGCTCAACCACCACTTCTCCACAACTTTCAGAAGACTAAAGTCTCTCGTCTCTCCACGTTTCATGAGGAGAGGGGATGGTATGGTGTTGTTTTTTGGGATCAAATAACACTAGGAGGGGGGGTGAATTAGTATTCTAGAAATGTTACTTTTTTTAACCTTTTAAAATATTGAAACAATTAATCAAAAATATATAATTGTTAAAGCACAAACAACAATACACAAGGACACAATTTTTTTAGGTGGAAACCCTCAAGGGGAGAAAACCCACCGTACTACTTTGCTTCTCTTCTTTTATTATTTTTCTTCAATCTTCTCTTTTACAATGATATGCTAGCACCCACTTGAGTCTACACAAATTTGTTGGCACCCACCAACTAGGATCACCCACTCCTTCAATAATTTAGCAAGACCCCACTTGCTTGTGGCACTAACCTCTGTACATACAATTCAGAAAATAAACTCTAGGACGATATAGTTTTTATCTCTACCTTTACATAAGAAGAAACATATTTAAATTGAACAAATATATTCAATAACCACTTTTGCTACTTTTTGAGCTACCTCAACAAAATGCTACAGTATAAAATAAATTCTTTAGCCTTTCCTTCACTCCTTAGCATTCACAACCCGCATCAAACAATTGATTAACACACATAGTAGTCTTTGAATTAAATATACCCTCCTTCAGGAATTTACTACAGGTCGCTACTAGATTTACATTTTTCACTTTAATTTTCAAAACAATCAACCATAATTTTTTTTGATCCCCACACTCTCAAGAGATCAAACCTCAACATTTTCACATTTCTGCTTATTAATAATTGATGAAGGGGTATGAAATAATTACTCAGGGAAATGAAGAAACAAAACGCCTTCCACATATTGTTCATACGGTCTTGTATATTGAATGTAGGTTCAAACCCCATATATAAATTTACTACAAACAAATTCTTAAAAATAGAAAAAATATACAATGGCGAGAACATAAAATATACATAGATATTTTCTCCAAGAACCCAAAACCGAGAAAACCATATTTATTTTTCATTATATTCCTTTCAATGTTACAATACATTATATACATGTTGAAGCATTCATAATCTCCAATCCATTAACCCTAAATTAGGATATAATCATAGTTCCCTTGACCAGATCTACAAAATGCCATGGGAAAAAACCACCATGCCCAAAACCATGTGCGTAAACCATGTGAAAACCCATGGGTAGGTTTGCCCACCATCCTGGGGCTATTTATGGAAATAATATAACATAAATCCAACAGTGAATGCAGTTACTTGATTCAATCCAACCATTTTTTCAATAAAGGAATGACTTTTTCAGTGTTAATCACATGCTTTTTATTTAGTCCATTGCTAACACACTCAATGGGAGATATAACATGGGAATTTACCATGGAAATATCCCATGGTTTTTTATTTTTCACGCAAAATAACATGTATGTCTTCTTGTTGAAGGATGATTTCATATGTACACATGTTTCTTACTCAAAAATTACGTGTATTTTGATTTACATAGGCTTCAAAATAGATCCTTACCCAATTAGTAACTCACCTCCAAACATTGAAGACCTACTCTCAAATATTTCCATAAACATGAAATTACATCAAGTACAATACATTAATTTTTTTCTCATTGACATTAATGCCAACACTACAATGCCAACAATCTCCCCCTTTGGCATTGATGGCAACCTGCTGAGCCAACCTAAACTTGATCATTCCATATAAAACTAATTTCTGGAAATTGAACTCTCTCTCTCTCTCCCCCTTTGAAATCAATGACAAAAGTAAATACATATAAATGACAACTCAAAAATGGTACTACTAATGAAAATGAACATACTCTCCCTGAGTTGTTTCCATATATGCTCCCCCCTGAGTTGTTTAATACTCTCCCCGTACATAGATAAGAGAAATTATCTTTTGAAGAAGCAAAAGTAGAATACATTACTTTGTGACATGCGAAACCAAGGAACCACCACCATATTTAGTACCATTTTTCAGTTGATTCATGAAGTCCCTACCTAGTTTCCAACCCCATATAAATTTTTTAATGTATTTGAAAAGGTGAAACTCCCATTTTTTGTTGAAGATGTTCAAATACTTCCTTGGAGAGAGGCTTGGTAAAGATATATGTAATTTTCTAATCAGGTTGCTTCTTCTTCTTCCTCTTCATCAAACACTTCTTCGTCTTCATATTCTATGAAATCATAATCAACCTTAATTGTTTCTATAGGTTCTTCTGATTTTGGTAATATCTCATCTACTTTGACATCAATGCTCTCCACTATTTTCTTGATCATTTTTTTATAGCACTTGTACCCTTTTCTTTTGAATGAGTAACAAAGAAAAATTCCTTCATCTTCTCATGAATCAAAGAGGACTGATGCAAATTTGGGAAAAAATAACTAGAGTGGCATGTCTCTCCGTGAGACACACTTCTATAAGAACTCTCACTCATAAAATATCTCCTTCAACATGAAAAGATAGAAATCTCTCACATAAAGTGGCATACCAAAATCCTCTAACAATGTGGCATACATAGATCTCAACATCAAATCATCATCTCAGCAAAAGAAGACATGGCAACAATGCATCTTATACCTCAACTTTCAGGGATGGCCTGAAAATGAACATCTTTGATGAAGAAATTGACTACATGGTTGAAAACCTGGTGAAAAGTTGGTTCAATTGAGTATAAATTTGACCCCCTTCTGACTCGATCAAAATCTAGACCCCCGGGAATCTCAAAGATTCACCAAATATTCCTTCATGCTGGTTGATTGGAATTCTGCTTCCCAGATGAAAAAATTGATCACACTATCACATTCCTTGCAAAAAAAATGAGAAATATGAGTATAAAGTCAATTTGGTTATGAGACTGACATTTTCGAGCCTTCAGGGAATCTCAAAGATTCCTCAAGATTCCATAAATATTCCTCGCTACAGGTTGACTAAATTTCCATTTTTTAGATGAGGAAACTGATTACACCATCACGTTCCCTACAAAATACTTAGAAGAATGAGTATAAACTTGACATAATTATGTCACTATGAAAATTCATCTCTAAGGGAATCTTTTAGATTCCTCATGATTCCCCGGTGTCAAGGTTCTGCCTCGATAACTGTGTCCACTCAGGGTTTTGTTGGGCGATCTTCATTCTCCATTGGGCGAATTGTGAAAATATGAGTTTAAATAACATATGGTCGGCATATTTATTAAAGGTGCCTGCCTATCACTGTGCTTGGTGGATGGTTAATAAAGCAATTGGTTGCGGGGGCGAGTTGGGTTCAAAACATGTCACCCCCATTTTGGGTTGTTTTTGTTTTATTGTGGGAATTTTAAAATGTGTGTAGGGTCGGTCGGACAGGGCGAGCAAGTTCGATCATCATCGGCCCCGTTATTATATATGGTTTCATTGCAATTTGGTCGGTTGTTTTGACCACGAAAAATAGCTTGAAAACCGTTCGGGGGTTGGGCAAGTCTTCCGGACTTTCCCTCCCCATTTTTTTAATATATTTTTGTTTTGGCATGAATATGAAGTATTAGGGGTCATTAGAAAAATCAATTAGGCAGAAATTTCACCCGTTCTGGCTACCAAAAACCATTGCCACAAAGTTTCAATTTTTCGCCTCAATAATTTCCGCCAAATTTAGTGACTCTGCCATATTTAGCCAAGCTCCAAATTTAGTTGGTGCTCTGCTAACTTTAGCGAAGGGGCCTAGTTGACCAAAACTTTAGCTAGCCATAACTTTCACATACGATGTCGGAATGAGGTACCATTTGTGTCATTTGAAAGCTTGTGAAAAGATATTTTATATGACCCTATTTTCATTTAAATCCAACAACTTTGATTTTTAAGCTTTTCTTAGCCCTTTTTTATTTCTGAGCCTCTTTGGAGCCACCTGGATCATTCCTCCCTCCTAAGGATCTTTTAGTCCTCCAAAATCATGAACACAATATGCAATTTATTGTACTCCCTTTCCTACACAACAAGAACCCTGATAGGCTACACTTTTTTCTCCTTGACCTTTGTTCTTTGGAGCCATAAGTGATGAACCGACATCTACATCCTATGCAAACATGTGGTACAATCTTCGCAAAATACATGTTCTTATACAAGACCGAACATGACCCAAGAAAAACCCCATACTTTCTAAGATTTTACAACACACTCTTGGTCATTTTACATCAATATCATAATGTAAACCAACACCCCAACTATCAACAAAAGGCCAAAAGGATCACTATGGTGCATTCATAGGTGATGGAAAGCACATCATCACTTTTACAATCACTTCAAAACATGAGATTTAAATTTTTTTGCCATGACAAGCTACTATCTCTAATAAAACCATCTCTCACTCATGAAAGTGAATGGGTCATCATTTTGGAGTTGTTTCTCTTTTTGAACAGCTTTACCAACTAGTTCCTACACAGGCACTTTTCCTTCTTAAGACGTTGCTCTAGATGGAACTCCCAACATGTGGTTCTTTGATACCCATGCTTGTTACAATGGCTACAAAAAATCTTCTTCCTTCAAACCTGCTTAACCTTCTTCCTCCCCTGATGTGGAGAAGGCATTACATGTCTTGTATTTTTCCTTGTTTCCATTCTCTTGCAGCACTCAACAACCACATGGTTATACAAGCCAAAAAAAATACATGGTTTTCTATGCCATGATTTTTTCTCATCATTAAAAGTATGCTTGTAATCAAAATGAACTTTAGAATAATGTTTATAGAACACCGTCAAGATAAGAAATCTTATCCAAGTACCTTAGTATGTTTAATGGTTATTGTTCTCATGTTATAACTTTGGGCATATGGCTACAGATTGCAGAATGTATGGTAGTTATGATTATCAAGGAGATCATCAAAACCATAGAAGAAAGTTTGCATGATTGTAGGATGGATTTCAAAATGACTTTGCAATAGAAATTATGTCATTTTCTCCATAATTAAGGTTCAACATTGATTTTACCAATGCCATAGCTATGGACATATAGCTCGTGATTGCAGATACAAGATAAAGGAGATCTCTAACATCAGGTACAAGAAGTTTTGGAGAAGAAATAAAAACCAAGAGGAACGAGTTAAAGAATAATTCTTAGTGGTTTTGCTCTCAAGTTTTGTAAAGCCAAAAGATCATGATGAATCCATTGATGAGAAGGAAGATGATCCGGTTGTAGAGCTAGTTCCTACTTTGTTATGAATAATTCAGTCAGATGACTCCTTGTTATATGAATGTTGAAGAGGGTGATTCCATATAGTAGTTATCATTATAGAAAGATTAGCCAGCAAGTTGATTAGCAGATTTGGTAATTAGCATAAGTAAGCCTTCAATATTGAATATTTGAAAAAGGACTCATTGTTGTTGATGCATATTGACAAGTAGATTATGTTGTGGAAAACCATGAGAGGCATAGCATGTCATGGTAGTAAAGGAAGAAATGTATATTGGAGGAAGTCATAGGAAGATATTTTGTCAAGGGGAGTAATCATTTTCCATTTATGTCAAAGGGGGAGAGAAATCAAGAAAGGAAGATCAGTTCATGGAGTCAAGGGGAGCATATATCTCAAGGGGAATGTATGTGTTTCCATCAATGAAAAAGGTAGATATTGTTGAATTTGGTTGACATTAATGTCAACGTTGGTCCTCGAATTCTCCTATTATTTTTCTAGTTTGTGTTGATTAGAAGCTCCAAATGACAAGAAGCCCTAGATGCCCCACACTTGTTGAGAAAAATGGTTCATCTTGGTTAGGTAAATATGCTTGATAAAACATTGAAGCCCTATTCTTGTGGTCGAAGTCCCATTAATGAGATGATGTGGCACTCTATCATTGACTAAAAAAAAAAATTGCTCAAATCATGAAGCCAAGAGGTCTTTTCATTAAATAATTTTGCTCAAATCATGAAGCGAAGAGGGATTTTCATTAAAGAATTAAATCAAATATTTTTTGGCTATTTTTTGTGGAGGGTTACATAATTCAAATTAAAATCCAATAAAGGTGTAAGTCACCCTCAATTAATATGGAGTTTTTGGCTCCAACAAAATTTAAATTTACAATTTAAATATCCCTCCAAAAGGTAGGTCAATTCCCTTCGAAAAGGCCTCCACAACTTTTATAAATAAATATCTTGATTTTCTGTGACCCTGTGTAGTCCTGAAGATCAATGAAGGAGGCCATAATTGAAAGTGTTTGTCTTATTTTTTTTTGTTTTTTTTGGGTTGGGATTTCGCTGGAAATGCTAACTTAGGGTATTTTCATCCTTTCTTAGGCCTAATCGTCTCTCTTTCTGGATGAATATTGAAGTGATTTTTGAAGTGATTCTACTTATTTGAGATAGATAAAGGATTCCATTATGAGGCTTTGTTATGAAACCAGCTCACAAAATATAAGAAAAGAGAGATCGATGACTTAGAAATCAGCCTCTCCGAGGGGTCAAACTCCTTTACATTACATAAATGAACAATTTTTGGATGATACAAATGAAAAAACCTCCTTTCTATATATAGGACTCCAAGGCAGCACAATATAATCCTAGACGACATAACAATAACATTGTAACGACACAACAATAACAATAGTGGGCTTCTATGGGGCATAATAATAACAATATGGGGACTAGATGGGCACAAAAATAACAATAATGGGGATACATTAACAATGACAATAAGGGGATACACTAGTATTATAGGGACCTAGCATGCCCCTCTCCTTCAAAAAATTGTTTTCCTCAACGCTTGAGTAGTTCTGGATGCTTATGTATAAAATTCTCATCCTCCGATGTCTAATATTCAACGGGTAAGTTTTTCCACTTGATGAGATACTATGAAATTGTCCAATTTCGTAATTGTGGATTTCTTATTTTTGTGACTTCTTCAGGTTCCAATATAATTTTTCCTTCTTCGTCTAGTTATGGAAATATTGTTTGAATTGAGATTTTTTCACCTATAACCTTCTTTAAGCATGAAACATGGAAAACTAGGTGCACTAGGGAAGATGCAGGAAGCTCTAATTTGTATGTCATAGTACCAATATTTTGCAACACTTTGTAAGGACCATAATAATTTGGTAATAATTTATTATCCTTCTTAGATTGCTTGAGGTACATTTTTTTGTATGGTTGTAGTCGTAAAAATACGCAATCGCCTACATCAAAACTTTTCTCTCTACGATGTTGATCTTCCTGTTGTTTCATTTGATTTTGTGCCAAGGTGAGGTTATCCCTGGCTAAAATTTCTTCACTATCTCAATTTTCCCATCAGATTGAGGATGATATGCTGAGCTATGAGCTAATTTAGTACCCAAACAAGAAAATAATTTCATCCAAAAATTTCCAGTAAAAATGGGATCTCTGTCGCTGACAATAATCTTTGGGTTTCCATGTATCTTTTGAATTGTTTTCATAAATGCAGTTGCAACTATACTGGCTTTAAATGGATGAAATAATGTACAAAAGTTTGCATAGTTGGTAAGTCTATAAACTACCACCATGATGACAGTCTTTCCTTCGGACTTGGGTAAGCCTATGATAAAATCCATTGAAACCTCCTTCCAAATTTGACTTGGAATAGATAAATGTTTTAACAGACCTAGGGTCTTAATTGTCTCAACTTTATTTTGCTAGAAAACGAAACATTCTGCCACAAAATTTTGAATATCAGATTTAAGGCCATCCCAAAAAAAATCCTTCTTGACCCTGTGGTAAGTTATTAAAAATCCTGAGTGCCCTCCGAAGGTATAGGTGTGCAATTCCAAAAGAATATTTTGTTTGAGTTGGGAATTATTACAAATATATAAGTGATCTTTGTACCATAATGAAGCTAAATGTTTCTGATGTACTAGGATCTTGCTGCAACTTTTGAATGAGTGTCAACACCTCTTCATCATTCTTCCATTCATCCCTTGCTTTGGTTATCCACTTGGGTTGGATAATAAAAATGGCACAAAGCAATGCTTCCACATCCTCAACCTTTCTTGAGAGCGCATCTGCAACAACATTTTTCTTCCCTTTTTTGTAAATGGTTTCAAATTCATAACCCAACATTTTTGTGACCCATTTTTTCTTCTCTTCTGAAGATAATATTTTCTCCAAAAAGTATTTAAGACTATCATGATTTGTTTTTACCTTGAAGTGTATTCCCATTAGGTAAGGTCGTGATTGCTTTAGTACATGTAGTATTTCCAACATTTTGTTCTCATAAATAGGTTTCAGTAAATACTTTCCTTTGATTGGATGACTTTCAAAATAAATTGGTCCTCCTTCTTGCATTAAAACTGCACCAATTCCATTTCTTGAGGCATCACATTCCACAATATAGGTTTTGTGAATTTTGGCATAGCTAAGACCGGTGATTGGTGCATTGCCTCCTTAAGATGGTCAAAGGCCTTATTTTCTTCTAGAGTCCAAGAAAATGCATCTTCCTTCTGTAGTGGTGTTAAAGGTGCCAATATTCTCCCATAATTCTTAACAAAGTTGAGATAATACCCTTTTAACCCCATAAAACCTCGAAGATGCTTTAGGGTTGTATTTATTTTCAATTCCTTAATGGATTTAATTTTGTTAGGGTCTACCTTAACACCCTCATGAGATACAATATGACCCAAATATTCCACCTCGTGTACTCCAAAGAAACATTTGAAGGTATTTTCATATAATTGTTTCTCCTCCAATAGTTTGAGCACCTAGTCAACTTGTTGAACATGATCCTTCCAAGACTTGATGTAGATTAGTATATCATCAAAAAGTACTAACAAAAATTTTCTAAGGGTTTGAAAATGGAATTAATCAAACCTTGAAATGTGCAAGGTGAATTAGTAAGGCCAAAAGGCATGACCAAAAATTCATAATGACCCTCGTGAGTTATGAATGTTGTTTTCGGAATGTCTTTAGTCTTCATTCTAATTTGGTGATATCCAGAATGAAGATCTAGCTTGGTGAAGTAAATTTCTCCATGCAATTCATCTGCTAATTCATCAATGATGGGGTGGGAAATTTCTCTTTAATAGTGATCTTGTTAAGCTCCCTATAATCTAGACACATACACCATGATCTATCCTTCTTGTGCACCAATACTATTGGAGCAGAGAAAGAACTTTGACTATGTTGAATTATACCAGCCTCTAGCATTTCTGCAACGATACATTCAATCTCACTCTTTTGAGCATAAGGATATTTGTAAGGCCTAATGTTTGGAGGAACACTTCCTGGAATCAAATGAATAGCATGATCATGATCACGAATAGGTGGGAGTCCTTTGGGAGTCTCAAATACCTAGAATGATTGTCCAAGACATTTTGGAGATCTGGAGAAATAGATGATTTTGAAGTTTGAACCTATAGTGAGCATACTTGTGCAATTACGACTCGTTTTTCTTTCTTCAGAATATTTGTAATGACATTAGGGTTTATTATATTTCCTGGCTTCCCTGCGATACCTTGTAATTCAACTTCCTTTCCTTCTGAAAAAAAATTCAAGAAAAGTTCTTGAAAATTAAAATCTATCGCCCCTAAAGATTGTAACTATTTTACTCCTAGTACAACACTAGCACCACCCATTGGGATGGAGAGAATTGGACTATTCAATACATATTCCCCCATGGTTAGTTTGATATTATGGTAATTTCAAGAGAAATTTATAGTTCCTCTATTTTCAACCATCACTTGACACTATGATGATGGGTATAGGAAGCAATTCAATTTCTTGGCTACCTTACAATGAATAAAATTATGGGTATTACCCGAATCAATCAGCACTATTACATTTTGCTTCTTGATATGTCCTTATATCTTGAGAGTTTGAGGAGTGGTAATTCCTACCAATGCATTACAGGATATGGTTAGATTCATTTCTTCTTCCTCTAGGGTTGGTTCCTGGTGTATATCCTCTTCTTTTGAAGTTTCTTGTTTTGTTTCTTCCTCCTCTTCACAACCTATGTAAGATAATTTCTTCTCACCACACTTATGACCTTTAGTGTATTTTCTATCACAAATGTAGCAAAACCCTTTTTCTCTCCAATTGTTGTGGAGTCAACCTTGTAGGTTATGGAAGTCTAGGAGTAGCAACACTTCCATCTTTATAGTTGTGAATGGTAGGCTTCCTTGTCGCCATAATTTTGCTTTCAATTTTTCTTGCCAACCTAAATGCCTTCTCTAATGAATCAAGTTCCCAAAGGAAAACCTCATGTTGGATGTTATGCTTTAAATTCCCTAAGAAGACATCAATCTTGTGTTCCTCTAGAATATCAATTACCCTTATATTCAATTTTTGGAATTCCTCAATGTGCTCCACCATCGAACCCTTTTGTTTGAAATTTATCAATTGGCTAAAGAAGGTGTTGCTCTTTGTATCCTCATAATGTGTTATCATCTCCTCCATAAAAATTGACAAAGTGACAATTTTTTTACGAGTGAAAAGCCATCGATACCATACAAATGTATTTTGTTCTAAATATAAAGTTTCAATGTGTAGCTTTTGTGTGTTTTTCACATTATGGATATCAAAATATTGCTCCATTTTTAGAATCCATGTTACCGGATCCTTGCCATCAAAATTCCTCATATGGATATTTGGAATATGGTGAGTCTTAAATAAAACATTAGAGTCTATGAAATCATGATTAACATTTCTTTTGTTCTCATCATGAGTTTCATCTACTACCATTTTTCCATTAGGAATCATTTCTTGTAGCATCTTTGTCAAACCTTCCTTCAAACTTTCCATGTCTTCTTTTAGACCATTCTTCATGTCTTCCATGTTTCCTTTTAGTTTTTCTTCTATATTATCGATCTTAGCTTCCATGCCATCCATCTTAGCCTCCACACATTTCTTCAATCCATCCATGTCTTTCTTCAAACCATCCATCTTAGCTTCCATTTCATTTTTTGTTACTCTTTGTGAGAATGAAATTTGTTGCACTTGGTCTCATAATTTTGATATATCATGTTGCACTTATTCCTCTTCATGAGTCATAGTAGAGAATTATGAGGGCTTAATGGGTGTGGAATTACTTTTTTGGGGCATTTTAGAACCCAATACTGATATATATGCTTCAATATGCCCTTGGAATCACTTTAAACTTATTCTTCAAACAAGACTTATGCAATTTTTTAAAAAAATACACACCTTTTTCTTGTTTTTTAGGAGCTCGATATTGAAACTAATGTGTCTCTATAATTTAGTATCCCAGAGATTTTATCTTAAGTCTTGTAGTAGTCCTCTTAGTTTTCTTTCCAATTCCACAGGTCAGACCTGATTTGGATTCTTCAAGACAAAGTTATTCTCAATATCCCACAATGATCTATTTATGGACTAGTTCAATAGAGAAAACTTATATGGAGTTACACATGTAATTGTTTCATCCTTTGGCTCTGAAATTGATACACAGGAAACTACAGTTTGTGTACTTTTGACAACTTTTTACATAATTCTAATCTGATGTCTGAAACGAAAGTTATGATGATTTTCCCTGGACCCCCTATTTGGATGAAATTTTGGAGCCTTCAAAACCCTAACTTCCTTAGATCATATCTCCAAAAATATAGTGAACCAAGTTCTGAAATTTTTACATGACGTTCCCCCAGATTTTGGCTCAAATGTGTTTTTTTTTCAGTTTCTGAAACCTCGTAGAAAATAAATAAATAAATAAGAAGAAGAAGAAGAAAATGAAATAAAAATCATATAGCGAAAATTCCAAGATTACTTGTTTGAAGAAGCGAAACCCTAGAATCCCAAGCTCTAATACCAAATTTTATGAAACCAACTCACAAAATAGAATAAAATAGAGATTAGCAACTTATAAATTAGCCTCTTTAAGGGGGAAACCTCCTTTAAATTACATAAATGAACAATTATTCAATGATACAAATGAAAAAACCTCCTTTATATATATATAGTAGTCCAAGGGATCACAATATAATCCTAGCTGACATAACAATAACAATGTAAGGGCACAACAATAACAATAGTGGGCTTCTATGGGGCACAATAATAACAATATGGGGACTACATGGGCACAAAAATAACAATAAGGGGGCTACATTAAAAATAAAAATAACAGGATACACTAATATTATAGGGACCTGGCAGGCTTATCTGAAATAGGTTAAGAGGAAATTTTCTAGGGATTTGAGGCCACAATTGTAGTACATTTTCTAGAAACATTTGAAGGAACCCTTGCATCCTTTCAAGTAGACATTTATGGGTGATTTTCACTATTTCCAAGGTTGATGAGTAGCATTTGTCAAGCCCAGTCTCGACCCTCCTGGGAAGTTCATCTCTGTAAATTTGAAAGTTGTTTTGTGAACAGACACAAGGAGAATATCATCTAACCCCAATTGTTAAGGTCACTTTCAGACCTAGTTATGGATTAATGAAATGAATAATTAACTCAACACAAATGCATTCGTTGGCTCACATAATAAATGGAAAATTTGTGTGGTTGCTATATAATTCTTCGATCCTTTATATAAGCATCAAACTCACACTAGGATCTAGCCTAAACCGTGTATTTTGTACGTCTCCTTATGCATATTTTAGATGTGAATTCTCTAAAGCCAAAGAAGTTCTAAAGTGCTTAATGATATGTGGCATTCTTAAGGGGTTTGAGCAAGGGAATTATGGCATGTCCATTTAGAAGTATTTTTTGAAGCCTAATTTTAAACTCAAATATATAAAAACTTTTGCAAACCTAGTTCGTTGTCGAACCAAGCTCTGAAAGAGACCTTGATTGCTAGAAGTATTAATCTGAACTGGAAATGGAGTAATTTCATCTTATGAACAATGCATAATTGTCTATGGCTATCATGGGAATATGTTAAACATATATGGCTTCTTATTCACTAAACAAATATAAAGGGTTCCTTAGTCACAACGAAGAATTAATTTCCAGAAGTTAAGGCAGGAGCATCACTAATTGAGACAATAAAGGAAAGGTTAGTCATGTAGTGAATGTATAGATTTGAAGGTCTTAGTAGCAATAACATTTATGATTTGTACTATCTTATTGAACAGGTATTATCTATAACAACTAAGGGCAAATGCATCATATCATGTTTAGGTTCATCTACTTTGCATTATAAATTTGAAGGCATCCATGTTATCTACCATGGAAACACAGGTTACACACGGTACAAGGCAAATGAAAACACTTGCGTAAGTGATAGACAATGTATGAAGAGTTTGAGTTTCTCTATGAGAATACCTATGACAATTTTCATAATGCTTTATACACCTATATATGGATGCTAGTATATTTTAGTGTAAACTTTATGTAATAGAGTCTGGAATAGTTGTTGAAAATGTTCTTGCAGTGGTTAGAAATCAAGATCAGAGGTTGCATTGTTGATTTGCATTAATATTTTATATGAGCCTCATTTTAACTGAAGTTTTTATTGTGCATAGTTGAGTGTAGTGGTGAAAATGTATGGTTTTATATTGTAAGGATAAGATTGAGTTTAAAACTCCATAGATGTTAAGCATGGATTTTTGTGACAAGTTATTGATGAGAATTTGTGAAGGGCTAATGTCATTGGTCTTGTGATAGGGATTTTAGATCAAAAGGTAGGATTTTCTTGGTGCAAGTGGTCAATGGATTTTATTGTTGTTTTTCAAGGGTTTACATGTTGATAAAATGTAGTGTGGAATTGCTAGGGTTTCACAATATTGCAGGGATCAGTTATTTGGTTGTTATTACAGAGATGTTGAGCAGAGAATTAATGGACTTGTTGAATGATATTTTTTGATACATTGTCAAGAGAATCTTGTACTCTTGATCTCACAAAGACATATGTATCTTGAGTAGATATTTTGAGATAGGGTTTTTTGTTGTTATTTATTTTGAGCATAAGCAAATATGAGTGTTAATAAAATATTGTATTTGTTCTTGTTGATATGGAGTAGAGTAAGTTGATTGTTTTTGTTGATTACCTTTTTTTAGTGTTGCAAATCGACAAATTCAACAAAGAATTTTGATATTATTTTAATATTGAGCATAGTTGGATCCAATCTGAAAATTGTGAAATGTGGTTTGCATGTTGAATAGGGTGGAGGGGTGGTGCTAGGGAAAGTTCCAGCATGCACAGGGTGTTGAAGTGTCCTTCCAATTAGATTTGGTAAATTATGGAGTAGGATCTTCCTTTAGGTTAGAGGATGTAAACCAGGGCATTTGAGTTTCCTTCCAATCGAAGCTAGTAAATTAGGGAGTTGGAGCGTCCTTTAAGTTGGAGCCTGTAAACGAGGGTGTTGGAGCATCCTTTCAACAGAATTTGATAAACCAGGGTGTTGGAGACTTATTTATTTGATGTTAAAATCTTGGAAGTTGGAGCTTCCTAATTGATGTAAATTTTGAAGACCTATATTAAGAAGTGTTTGGTGGTTTTTCTACTGGAAGGGTTTCCACCTAATAATATCTTCTATAATATCTTGATGTCGTGCATTGTTGAATGGTGTTGTTTACTGTTCATGTGATGTAATGTTGATTTATGTTTTATCTAATGTTAATGTGAATTTAATTCCCTAAAAATTAAAAATTAACTAATTGGAAGGAAATATTGATTCACCCCTCTCTCAATGTTTCCAGCAATTGGTATCAAAGCAGGTTCCTTTAGTTGTGACTTAGCAACTGGAAGGAAGATCTTAGAAGTGCATAGATGGGAAAGTCAAATCATGCATCCAAATGGTCAAAGAAAGTCTCTGGTACTGCAGTATTCTCCAAATCTGAAGAGAATTAAGTTGGTCTACCATTTTCCATAGTCCAATTGTAAGCTCAAAGATGTGATGTATGGAAATCTATTTTTTTTGGAGACACATATGTAACAACCCTGGTTAAAAATCCACGTAATAAATTTAATAAAGATAAATTAATACCATGGTCATGGGACATGTATTCCAAGTTTAATGTTGGGGAAAAAACATAGTGACGGGGATCACTTGTGATTAATTAATGGGTATGGAAATTGGCAAAGGAAAAGGCAAAGGCTTTGGAAAGGAAAAGTGGCATTTATTGGCATTATTTATGAAAATAACGAAAATGGGAGAAAAATAATGTGAAAGTTCACAGGTTACATGTGAGGAGGAAAATGATGGAAAATAATGGAAAATTGAAGAAAATAGAGGCCTCATTAATAAAAAGGCTTACGAGGATAAGTTCATGGTTTTTGATTAGTTCAGTTTTGGAGCTCTCTTATATTCTCCCTCTCTCTCTCTCATACTCTTGGACACTTGAGTTTTCTTGGAGCACTCTTGGAGGAGTGTGGCATACTTTGGATTTGGAGCAAGAAGGAAAAGGAAGAGCAGGAAAGCGCAAGAGGATATCGGGATCAACATCTACAACAGGTTTTTTCTTACAGGTATCAAGTTTCATGTATGGTTTCCTTGCTATTTTTAGCATGCATAGCATATGCATGTGGTTTATTGGTTATGATATGTCATTGGCATGGAGGATTTGCTGGATTGACAGTTTTTTTGCCTAGCCTTGCCTTTTCCTGGATAGCCATGGTGTTGTGGCTTTTAGTTTGATTTTCTGGTTGGTTCTCGTGTTCCTTTGGTTGTGGGTTGAGTTATTAGTTCCTATAAGTCTTGGTTGGACAAATTCTCTGGAATCCCTATAACAACTTGGGTTGAGTTAATAGTCCTGGAAACCTTGGTTGGAAAAATGCTCTAAGATCCCTTGGTGGGTTGAGTTACTAGTCCTAGAATCCTTGGTTGGACAAACACTCTGGGAGCCCTTGGTGGTTTGAGTTACTAGTCCTGGAAGCCTTGGTTGTATAAATTCTCTTAAATCCCAACAACAGATGTGGGTTAAGTTACTAGTCCTGGAAGCCCTGTTGGAACAAACATTCTGGAGCCCTAGAGAGCTTGGGTAGATACCAATCTAGTGATGGTTAGTGATTTTTGACCGTGAGGTTGAATCACTAGTTGAGAGTTGAGGTGATTTGGCCTCTGGATGCCCTGGTTTGGTTTGATTGATTTGCTTCATGAGATCCCACGTTCATGCTTGGAATATGGCACGGGGTTGACTAGATGAAAGAAAGATTTGGTTCAACCCAGTCTATGGTCGGTTGGTACGTGGAAGTCCCAGGCCTGGTTAAATTTTTCGTATGATCATAAGAGCTTCTTTCCTCTTGTATTCGAGGGGTAAATATACTTTTTCATATGTGGTTTTATGGTTTTTATATCCTGGTTATTTCTATTGGTTATATTCTAGTTATGAGTTTGTTTTATAACAGTGATGATGTATGTCCCTCATCATGTTTTGATTATTAAATGAATGAAAAATGAATAGATGGCCTAATGGATGACCTAATGTATGATAATGTCTCTATTGTGATAAGGCATCAATGCTTCTTAACAATTCTCGGATAAGTATGAGACCCCTATGCTCATATATGTTGGTATGGCCTGTAGAATGCATATTTGTGACATGTCTGACGAAATGTATGTCATGGATAGTATGGATCCAGTCAATTCATTGATTAAATGTTTGCATTAATACCTTTTTTTTAGTGTTATTTATTATTTCTGAAGGTATCATGGATTTTTTGGCAATGGCCTGAGTACTGACCCTGAAAAAGTGGCAAAAAATCTAGGGTTGCTGGCACAGAACTAGCCGAAAAATTCCTCATTTTCTAGCTTGCCTTGTTGTGGGAGTGGTTGTAGGTCTACAATTTCATGCTTGGCTTGTAAAGGGAGTGACTGGGGGCCCATATCAGTGAAAATTAAAGTTTCCTCGAGGGTTAGTCACCTAGAAGGGTTGGTTGGCTCCTTGAGATTATGTATCATGTGTGGAAGGTCAGTCGTCAGTTCCACTTCCTTAACTGTACATGGGGAGTTTAATCACATCATAGTATCCTATCATCACATGTTTACCCTAGTGGACCAAGTAGCTTGGGTAAATATGGGAAAAGGGTGGTTACAAAGTGGTACTAGAGCATGGCTCGCCCCTTGGATTGGATGGGCAGTGAGCATTTGCCATGCATACATGTCGATAACATATGTGCTCCTTATGCATGTGGTCTATGTGCTTGTTGCATATGCATGGCATGGTCATGTTGCAGTGGTGTCACCATGTGAAATTTTATGGTGTTGTTGTTGGATGTGGTCGTCGTGAGTGCATGTCGGTTGTGAATTGGTCATGTATGTCAGTGTGTATATATTGTTATGCATACATTGACGTAGTGATAGTTGTCATGGTATGTGGTTGGTATGGTCATGTATGGATGATTGGAAAATGGTTGAAATGATTATTATGGTCATGCATGGATGACTGGATAATGGTTGAAATGATAATTATATGCTAATATTATTATGTTTATATATGTATTGCACTAATCTGGTTGGTCTTGCAGATTATATATCTTCCCCTGAACTAAAAATAGGTATGTTGGTTTGTTTATGATTTGATTTAGCTGACATGATATACCTTACAGGAAGAGAAGAACAAAAATTACTAGAAGAATGGTAGACTACAATTCACGAGATTCTCCCTATAGGTTAGATGAGCAGCATGGTGATGAGTACTCCCCTCACATATTGGAAACTTTTAGAAGCTTGAAGGACTAAATAAGGATTTGTGAGGAAGACAATGACAAAATCATTCAATCAAAAGAGAGGCTTGTTAGGGCACAAGAGAAACAAGCATAAGTCAATGTAGTTATCCTTCATACCTTGTTATAATTACAAAGACAGGTACCACTTCGGATCAGCCATGTGAAATAGGATAGGACTAATGGGTCATATGGAAGTAGATCGCATAATGGGCACAAGTTGGATAGAGATCACAAAGTCAGATATAACAGATTCTTGGATGCACCTGACAGATGAGGCAGTGGACATGGATGTTATTCTAGTTCTAGTTCAGATAGGTATCGTGGTCATCATCATTATCATCCTTATAGGAGGAGTGACAGGGGTTATTTTCTAGTGGAGTTAAATAAAGCAAAGCCACCTAAATTTGATGGATAAATGAAGAAGTCACAAGATGCAGAAGCATGGTTTCTTGGTATGAACAATTTCTTTAGATTGCATGATTACTCAGAGGACATGAGAGCCAAAATAGATAAGTTCAGTCTTAAGGGTAAAGCATATATTTAGTGTGAAATGTAAAGAATGTTAGAAGTATTCATGAAGAGGAATTGACATCGAGTGAGTTCAAGATATTGTTCAGGAAGAAGTATCTACCAGAGATATACTATGACAACAGGAAAAAATAATTCTATGAGAAGAAGAAGGGATCTATGACTAATGAGGAGTACACTATTATATTTTTGGAGTTATTGAGATATGTGCCTTACCTCAAAGAGGAGAAGGCCAAGATTTAATGATTCATTAGTGGGTTTCCGGTAGCATTCAAAGATAGGATTGAGTTTGATGAGGCTAGATCATTAGAGTTGGCCATCTGGAAGCTAAATAATTTTATGAGCAATCAAAGCGTAGATCTGAGACTAATCCATATTGGAAAGGTAATGCAAAAAATAAATTAAAATGGGACAAGAAGCGAGCAATGCCTCAAGACACAGGTAACAGAGAGAATGTAGCACCATCTAAGAAGTTCAATGCATCCAACAAAGGACGATTATTTCAGCTTGAGGAGAAAAATGCAGGTCCACAACATCAAAGAAGTAGACCGTAGATATACAGTGCTCAAGAAGCACAAACAGTGGGGGATGTTGGACAAAGTATTCCTCATATTTATGTAGCATTGATAACCGACAAGAAGATCATTATGCATCTATCATTGAGATGGATGGTAAGCTTTGTGATCAAGTTGTTTATATTTTGATTGGCCTTGGATCTAATTATATTTATGTTAATCATGACTTGGTTGATAATTTTGGTTTAAGTAAGGAAGTGCATGTAGAGTCTTGGTTAGTGAAGTTGACTATAGGTACTCAGAAAAGAGTTCATCATTGAGTAAGAGCTTGTGCAATTGAATTGAATTGCATGTCTAAATCAGTGCATTTGAATGTACTTCCATTGGGATCATATAGTATGCTTTTGGGTATGTACTTGTTATATCTTCATAGGACCAAGGTGGATTTTTATGACAAGGTTATTGAGTGTTTGGATGAAAATGGAAAATAGAGAGTCTTGCAGGGTAAGAAGAAGGCAACATCAGTAAGAATGGTGACAATTATGCAGGCCAAGCACAGTCGCAAAAAGGGTGTGTTATTCGCAGTGCATATTTCCAGTGATAAAGGTAAGGAAGTTGAGGATGCAGATGTTTTGAGAAGGTATCTAGTTCTACAAAAGTTTCAAGATATATTCCCAAAAGGTATTACAGAGTTGTCACCTCACAGGAAAGTAGAATTTTCTATTGAGTTGGTACTAGGGGCAGTGCCATCATCAAAGGCACCGTACAAGATGAGTACTCCATATTTAGTAGAGTTGAAGTTGCAGTTGAAGGAAATTCTTGACAAGGGATACATCAGGCCAAGTGTATCATCTTCGGGTGCACTGGTGTTGTTTTATAAGAAGAAGGATGGTACTCTCAAGTTGTGCATCGATTATGGGAAGTTGAACAATGTAAAAATCAAGAGCAGGTATTTGTTGCCAAAGATTGATGACTTGTTTGATCAGTTGAAGGGAGAAGCAGTGTTCTCGAAGGTTGATTTGAGATCATGATACCATGAGGTACGCATCAAAGAAGAGGATATTTACAAGAAAACTTTCAGGACCAGGTATCGGTATTATGAGTTTGTTGTAGTTTCTTTTGGTTTGACTAATGCTCCAACTAATTTTATGTGCTTGATGAATAGTGTGTTGCTTCCTTATCTGGATACGTTTTTTATTATATTTATTGATGATATATTGGTGTATTATAAGAATGAGGAAGAAGATGCTGAACACTTAGCAATAGTATTGAGATTGTTGAGAGAGAATCAGTTGTATGCTAAGCTCGGTAAATGTAGTTTCTTTCATAAAAAGGTATATTGCTTGGGACATGTGGTTTCCAAGGAAGGCGTAATAGTGGATCTAGAGAAGATAGGGGTTATCATGGAGTGGGAAGCTCCTAGGAATTTGGATGATCTAAGATCATTCATGGGACTATCAGGCTATTATAGGAGGTCCATCGGGAACTTCTCACAAATTTTTTATCCTATTACATCATTGCAAAGGAAAGGTAAGAAATTTAAATGGTCATAGGAATGTGCAAACAGTTTTAAACATTTGAAGCAGTGTTGACAAATTCTCTTGTGTTAAATATTGCAGATTCGGACAAAGATTTTATGGTGTGTATAGATGCTTGAAAGAGAGGATTTGGCGGATTACTTATGCAATAAAGATAGGTAGTATGATATGAGTCACAGAAACTGAATCATCATGAGCAGAATTATCCAACACATGATCTTGAGTTGGCAGTGATCATCCATGCATTGAAGGTGTGGAGGCATTATATTATTGGCGAAAGGTTTATATTGATGATTGATCATAGTGGATTGAGGTATTTATTTGACCAACTGAATTTGAATGACAGGCAAGCTATATGGTTAGCCAAAATCAGTGAGTTTAATTTGAGATCGGGTACATCAATGGTAAAGAGAATAGGGTTGCAGATACTCTTAGTAGGCAAATACATGTAAATCACATTGCACCTATATTTCTTATGGAAAAAATTTACAGGATCATATCTTACAAGCAGGATAGTAGGATGACAGGTACATTGATCTTATTCATAGGTTACATCAGGGTACAGGTGATCAGGTTGTGGATTATCACCTCATAGAAGATGGCTTGATCAGATTTAGGGACAGGATATATGTTCTAGACAATAATGAGATCAAGAAGGCGATCTTGAGAGAGTTTCATTTGAAACCGTACTCAAGTCACCCAGGATATCAGAATAAATTGACAACAGTGAAGAATTTCTATTATTGGCCGAATCTATAGAAGGAAGTGGCAGATTTTGTGGCTAGGTGCTTGGATTTTCAACAGGTAAAAGCATAGTGTAAGCATCCATGTGGATTACTTTAGCCGATTTTGATTCTAGAGTGGAAGTGGGAGGTCATTTCCATGGATTTCATCATAGGTTTGTCAAGGACATCTAGACAGCATGATTCCATCATGGTTTTAGTGGACAGGATGACAAAGGTAGCGCATTTAATTCCGGTGAAGTCGACATATTTAGCTAGTGATGTGGCATAGGTATTCATCAGAGATATGGTGAGATTGCACGGTGTACCGACGAAGATTGTGTCAGAAAAATATGCTAATTTCACTTCTAGGTTTTGGAAATATATATTTGTGGTTTTGGGTACCGAGTTGGCCTTCATCACAGCTTATTATCCGCAAAAAAATGGACACACAAGAAGGGTCAACAAGATATTAGAGGACATTTTGAGGATGTATGTGATGCATCAACATAAGAGATGGGAGGATTACCTTCTATTGGTTGAGTTTGATCACAAAAATGGGTATCACTAGTCACTGAGGATGATTATGTTTGAGGCACTCTATGGACGAAGTTGCAATACTCCCATCAGTTGGAGTGGTCCAGTGAACAGGGTGATGATAGGACTAGACATGTTGGCAGAGATGGAACAGGAAATGTAGGTAATCAAAAATAATATGAAGGTATCACATGAAACACAGAAAATTTAAGTAGATCATAATAGGTTTCTTAATGAGTTTCAGGTTGAAGAACAAGCGTACTTGCCCATTAATCCCAAGAAGAGTTCCTTGAGGATTCGATCATGTGCCAAGATGGAACCTCGGTTTTGTGGACCTTTTGAGATTCTTGAAAGGATTGGACTTGTAGCTTATTGACTTGCACTACCTCCAATAGTGAAATTCCATGATGTTTTCCATGTGTCGTTACTTAAGAAGTATGTTAAATATGTTGATCATGTGATTGACTGGTTTGTATTGTAGGTGGAGCCCGAAGGAGAATTCCGGCTAGAATCTCAATGTATTTTGCATAGAAATATGCTCATGCTCCAGAACCGAGAAATCAATCAGGTTAAAGTGCATTAGAATAAATTTTGGCCCGAAGAAGCTACATGGGATATGGCAGATCAGATGTGGGCTATGTATCATTCTCTATTCAAGTCTAGTTGAGCGAATGTTTTAGGTATATGTTTCGGTGTGCTTTTTTGGTTTATGTACATATGTTTATGGATGTAAATATTGCCACGACATGTGTTATAAATCTCCAATAAAAAGTATGGGTGTCATGTCGTTATGGTTTTCATGTTGTTATGTTTCTCATGTTGGTTTGCTTCTCAGCAGGATGATCATTGTAAATACTGCAATGAGCTACGTTATAAATCTCAATGGGAAATATGTTTTTCTTTGAGAAATCTTGTTGGTTGTAGGTTTCACTGAATACTGAGGATGGTGTTCCCCCAATCATGAGGGTTCTGTAACAGCCTTGGTTAAAAATCCATGTAAAAAAATTAATAAAAGTAAAATAAGACCATGGTCATGTGACATGTATTCCAAGCTTAATGTTGGGAAAAAACATAGCGACGGGGATCACTTGTGATTAATTAATGGTTATAGAAATTAGAAAAGGAAAATGAAAAGGATTTGGAAAGGAAAAGTGGCATTTATTGGCATTTATTTATGAAAATAATGAAAATAGGAGAAAAGAAAGGTGAAAGGTCACAGGTTGCATGTGAGGAAAATGAAGGAAAATAATGGAAAATTGAAGAAAATAGAGGCCTCATTAATAAAAACGATTCTGAGGATCATTTCATGGTTTTTGATCAGTTCATTTTTGGAGCTCTCTTCTATTCTTTCTTTCTCTCTCATACTCTTGGACACTGAGTTTTCTTGGATCACTCTTGGAGGAGTGTGGCATACTTGGGATTTGGAGCAAGAGGGCAAAGGAAGAGCATGAAATCACAAGAGGACATCGAGATCAGCAGCTGCAATAGGCTTTTTTCTTGTAGGTACCGAGTTTTATGTATGAATTCCTTGCTAGCTTTGGAATGCATGGAATTTGCATGTGGTTTATTGGTTATGATATGTCATTGGCATGGAGGATTCCTTGGATTGACTATAGTTTTTCCTAGCCTTTCCATTTCTTTAATAGCCATGGTTTTGTGGGTTTTACTTTGGTTTTTTGGTTGGTTCTCACGTTCCTTTAGTAGTGGGTTGAGTTATTAGTTCTTGGAATCCTTGGTTGTGTTATCACATTTTACTCTATTTTTTAAAAATGTAAAGAAAATGTTGATAGTTTCAGTGTCCACATTGTAATAAACAAGGAAATTTTTGATAGTGGGATTATCATCATTTTTATGGTCTGATAATATTGTATGAATAATGTTTTTACAATGGGGTTGTCAACATTTTGAGTATAGTTGGTAAATAGACTATCAGTCCCAAAACAAATTTCAATTTTTTATTTTTTGAAATGTGTTGACCACGTCAGCAGCAACAATCATGCATATAAAACGTGCCACATTCAGTTCCAAGGTGGAAGGTACATGTTGAGTGAAAATTTTTCCGTGCCACTAGGTATGTGGTTATTGATTAATCATTCGAAGCCAAAATGTGGTTGGTTGTTGAATCATTTACTCAACTGGTTGTTAAAACATTTTCTTGTATGGTAAGTTTTATGTTTTCCATTTTTTATTTCGGGTAACTCTTGGTAAGTTCTGCGTCCAAGAAGATCAACAAAAATCCAGGATCAAATCTTGGTGAGGTTTTGTGTGTTTTCGTTAGAGTTTACAGTAAATGGTGAAAATCGAAAAATCCAACCAAGCCGAGCCAAGGGCTCTTGACCTCTTGGAATTCTATCCTGACATCGAGCATCAATTTCAGCGAGCAGGGTGGAATGAATTTTTCCACCAATGCATCAATTACCATGATGTTGTGGCTCGATAATTCGCTCAGGGGTTTGATGGTCACCAAGTGGAGATAAGCGGTCTTTCCTTTCCAATTACAAAGGATTTGATGGAGAAAGGATGTTCGAGAGTCATGTTTTATCAGGGATCAATGTCCCATTCTCCCTGAAGATAGAGTTCAAAGGCCATAGTTGGAAGATAGGAGTTCAGCGAGCCTGGTTGGAGGATAAGTGGAATTGGTTTCTGAGGATAACCCAGTCCTATCTTACCTGTGAAGGTAATTTTAGTTGGGTAAACCTTTACCGTTTTCACTTCTTAGCTCATTTATTTGGTCGATTGAATGTTTGTTTTTCTTTACAGGAGAGCTTAAAACACATGGATGCTTAGTTTCGAGCCAGGGAAAACCTTCCCCTCACTTTATTTATCATAAATCCAAAATAAAATTATTTATTGAGAATCAATTGACCAAGGCAGGAAGAACCTGTAGCCATTTCTTATTTTGGGGAGGTTTTCAACCTCAACCTCAACCTCCTAAGGCTAGAAGAGGGAGGAAGAAACCCACCAAGAAGGGAAATAAAATTCATGTGGGAGCATCCACTGAGCCAGTCCCTAGAGCATACATTCCCTCATCCTCTTATGCTCCCAAAATGCCTAAATTATATGTTAGGAGGAGTGCTAGACTCAAAAAGGTAAACCTTATTTCCACTCAAAACCTACCCTATGTTATTAGTTCCCCTCATTCTTAGAAAACTGCCATGGAAAAATCCCTTGCAGAAACCCATTCTCTAGAGTTCATTAAAGGAAAAGAGATTGAAGTTGAAACCCAAGCTGAATCCCCAGTTGAATAAGAACCTACATTTTCTGAAATATTTAAGGGAGGAAAGAGACCCCATACCAGGCCTACCAATAAGCTCAGGTTTAAAATAAAACTGAAAAACAATACAAACCTTAAGAGGTAATTGATATGGACAACGTGCCATTGAAGGACCTCATAATAAATAGAGGAAAAATTTTAGGTCCTAAGAAATCAAAATCTAAAACAAAAAAATAAAAGGGCCCAATGGAAACCAGGAAAAGTAAGACGCAAATACTGGAAAAGGTTGATGTTCTCCTAAAGGCAACCAACACCCTCACCTAAGAAGCTAAGGGATTTTTGAATTTTTTTTAATTCAGATAAAAAGTGAATTTTGGCATTTCGCTGATATGCACCTGTCAGTGTCTATACAGAGGAGTGCAGAGAAGAGTTGACATCCCAATTGTTAGAAAATTTTGCAGAAAGGCGTTGAAATTTCCATTGACAACGAATTTTTGAAAAAGGAGCAGATTATAAGAAGAGTTGATAGTCTGTCTGTCAACGTAACAATCAACCCAAGTGGTATCAACGATTACAGTAGACAACCCAAGAAAGGAGCTCAAATAGAATAGCAGTTTTGGAGGGTGACTGGACCTATTTTGCAGTAAGGGACATGTTTTGCAGCGAGGGACCTGTTTTTCCAGCAAGGGAGACATTATAATGATACATATTTCTTAGCCTTGTTTTGAGCATGATTTTCAGCAACTAGTTTTTATTTTTCAAATACTTGATGTACTTAAAAGATATTTTTCATATTCATGGACCTAGAATATCTTCATTACTAATTTGGATTATTGTAATTAAATTCTAAAATATAATCCTGTGATTAGTTGTTTTAATGTTTATATAAGCAATAAATATAGAAGGAAAAAGGTTGGCGTTTATTTGAAAACATAACATCCTTTTGTAATATTTGAGTAGATCTTATATATATACAGTTTTTCATGAGCAATTGCAGAAATTCTCATGCCATAGTTCCCTCTCTATATTCTATGTTTTAAATATTTCTTCATGTCTAGAAATATAATTTTGTGAGATTGGGATTCATTTACGCTCATGTTTCTTTACTTCTCTAACATTAGTAATTTTTCTTCCATTTAAATGCAATATTGACTTCTCTTCATTCTCCTTCTCAAATCCTTAAATTGTCAAAGGAAATACTGCTACCCTTCTTGTTACACCATTTTTTGGTCATCTAACCTGTTAATATTAGATGGACCAAAGTACACCATGTAAGACCAATTTTACCCTAAGTAAAATTGCTTTCACTGTGAAAAATAACTTAGTAATCCTTATTTATTAAGTTCTTTATGGTCTAAACAGGAAACCCCATGAGAAAATATTAAATATATTAGTTAAACAGCAGTTTAATTAATATTCCTATTCATATTTAACCCAAAACAGGAAAATTAATTAGATAAATCATTATTTATCTTATTATTTTCTAGGAATAATAATTTAAAACTTATTTAAATAATATTCCTTGATAAAATTGACTAAATCATTTATAAATAATTAAATAAATCATTATTTATTTAATTATTACTTAACCACATCCTTAAACTAATAAATAAATCATTTATTTATTTATTATTTACAAATAAAGAGATTTGACCCAAGTCAAATTCTTTTTCCCTCCAACAAATATAATAAATTATTCCATAAAAGTTGGATCTTGATTTGGTTAATAATATTTTAATTATGCACCAATATCTAGACTAACTCAATATTTTGTTATAAATAGAAGGGTTTTTCCATTCACTCACTACCTTTTGTTGCCTAAAGATCACTTTGGATCCATACTTTTGGTCTGACTTTGATCCACCATCATTGTCATATTTTGATACCATTTTTCTTGTGAAATCCCTTTGAGTTCCATTTTTGTCTGGGTTTCTACACCATCAAGAGAGAGAGATTTTAGATCTGAAGTGTTGAGAACTTACAAGAACTCATCCCATTGAGGGGGACTGGTAACATCTTTCTATGTTCCCTTCTTAGGTGTCAAAATATACAAAAATTCTTTAAAACAATCTTGGCTTGTCGATTGGATGCATGGAGCAACTCTTGCTTTTATTTACTGCTTAATGTCTTTTAATGCATAAATCTAGATTTTTGCAGCATTTATCTTGGTCAACTAATTGCAGATCTAAAGATATTGGCATCCATCTTTGTTGTTAGGGTTGTTTGTTATGCACGGCTAAAGTGAGCCTTTTTCATACGCTTGCGATTAAGATTCATACTAACACTGCTTTTGTGTTTGCTCATCAAACCTGTAACATCACCTGATAGGGTTAGACTCCATTTCCAATGGTGTATTTTCTACATAGCCCAACCAAATTTCATCATTTCTCAAACAAATCTGGCCATAGAACTTAGATTGGTAAACCTTCTACTGCATTGATCTAGAGTAGTTGAGTTTAAGGAGAGATCCCTCTCAAGGTTGAAGGGACAGCTTTAAACCTCAAAGAGGTTTGAGGTTACCTTAGATTTTTTCCCTAACATCGAGGGTTTTCTCTAAGTGATAACAGGTTGTATAAATGCTCTGGAAGCCCTGTAACAACTTAGGTTGAGTTACTAGTCCTAGAAGCTTTGGTTGGAAAAACGCTCTAGAATCCCTTGGGGGGTTGAGTTACTAGTCCTATAAACCTTGGTTGGAAAAACACTCTGGAATCCCAACAACAACTGTAGGTTGATTTACTAGTCCTGGAAGCCCTGGTTGGAACAAACACTCTAGAGTCGGTTGAGGGTTGAGTTGGCTTGGCCTCTGGATTCCCTAGTTGGGTTTGATTGATTTATTTCATGAGATTCCACATTCATGCTTGCAATATGGCACAGGGATTACTGCCTAAAAGAAATATTTGGTTCAGCCCAGTCTATGTTCGAGTGGTATGTGGAAGTCCCAGACCTGGTTGCATTTTGAATATGATAATAAGAGCTTCTTTTCTCTTTTATTTGAGGGGTAAATATACTTTTCATATGTGGTTTTATGGTTTTTATATCCTGTTTATTTCTATTGGTTATATGTTGGTTATGAGGATGTTTATAACAGCGATGATGTGTGGATCTCATCATGTTTTGATTAGTAAATGAATGAACAATGAATAGATGACCTAATAGATGATAATGCAGTTATTTTGATAAGACATCAATTCTTCTTAACGATTCTCAAATAAGTATGAGACCCATATGCTCAGATATGTTGTTATGACCTGTATAATGCATATTTGTGACATGTTTGACGAAATTATTGTCATGTATAGTAGGGGCCATTCAAGTCATTGATCAAATGTTTTCTTTAGTGCATTTGTTTAAGTGTTATTTATCATTTTTGAACATCTCGTGGAGTTTTAGGTAGTGGCCTGAGTCCCACCCCTAAAAAAGTGGCACAGAATCTAAGGTCGTTGGCACATAATTAGCTGAAAAATTCCCTAGTTGTTAGCTTTCCTTGTTGTGGGAGTGACTAGAGGGATACAATCACATGCTTGGCTTGTCAAGGGAGCGACTGGGGGACCATATCATTGAAAAGTTAATTTCCTTAGGGTTGGTCACCTGGAAGGGTTGGTTGGCTTCTCGAGGTTCTGTAGCATGTGTGGAAGGTCATTCGTCGGTTCCACTTCCTTAAATGTACATGGAGAGTTGAATCACATCCTAGTAGCCTCTTGTCACATGTTTACCCCAGTGGACCAGGTAGCTTGGGTAAATGTGGGAGGAGGGTGGTTACAACATCTACCGAGGAATATATAATGTACAATACGAAATCCATGAATGTCATTCTTAGTGTTATGATAGACTCTGTAAAAGCCAAAGTAGATCAATGTTCATCAGCCAAAAATATTTTGAAAAGGCTCCATAGTCTCTACTCAAATAAGTATACAAGTCAAGAAGAAGATGATGATGATTGTGATTCAAATAAAGTAGATTTTCAGGTTGAAGAATCTGAAAAGTTTTGAAGAAGAAACAGTAGTAGACATGGGGGCCGAATTGATCAATGCCTTATGTGATCTTAACAAAGTATGGAAGTGAAATGAGGTACTCGAAGAATAATTTTTACTTCTAGGACTTTAACTGTAGGAAGCTGAAAAGAAAGAGAAAAACTTGACAAGTCAGTTAGAGGAATCTAAGCAGAAGTCGGTCAAAAGAAAAAGGAACTTGATGCATCTCTAGCAAAAATAAACAGGATCAGAAAAGAAAGTGAAAGACAGAAGGAACAAATGCAATATTTTAACAAAGTAACAAAAAAGGTCACCCTTCTAACATTGCAAGTAGAGGAGGTAGAAGAAAGAACAAAAGTCTTGAAAAGTAGGTTTCAGGAAGATATTGCTCAAAAGAAAAGAGAACTTGATGATGCCCTAACTGAAATAGACAAGCTTGGGAAATGGAAAAAGGAGAAATTGATGGATGAAGAAAGGAATAATAATAACATTGCTCAATTGAAGATGAAGGTAAAAGAAGTAGATGTATCTCCATGCAATGAAGGCACAAATTTCAAGCCCCTATAAAGCAAGATTGATGAGAAGCCTACTAGCAAGATCCTTCAAAGGCCAAATCAAGGTCAAAAGAAGATTAAAGGTAATTTTTCTCCAAGAAGTAATACTGAAGTAATCAAGGATGAGGATCAGCAATGAGTTGTACCTCCTGGAAGAAATAATGTTTACAAAATATCGTCAAGACAAGACATCTCATCCATGTACCTTAGTATGTTTAATGGTTATTTTTTCTCATGTTCTAACTTCAAGCATATAATTGGGGACTACATAATGTATGGTAGGGATGATTATCAAGGACATCATCAAAACCCTAGAAGCAATTTTGCAGAATTGTAGGACAGATTTCAAAATGACTTTTCCAATAGAAAGTATTTGTTATTTTCTCCATCATTCAAGTTCAACATTGAATGTTACAAATGCCATAAATATGGACATATAGCTCATGATTATATATACAAGATAAAGGATAACTCTAACATCACATACAAGAAGATTTGGAGAACAAAGAAAAAACCAAGAGGAACAGCTAAAATAAGAATTCCCAGTGGCTACGTTCTCAAGTTTTGTAAATCCAAAATACCATAATGAATCCATCGATGAGAAGGAAAATTATCCGGCTACAAAGTTGGTTCCTACTTTGTTCTAAATAATTTAGTTTGATGACTCCTCCTTATGTGAATGTTGAAGATGGGTAATCCATGCAACAGTGAACATCATAGGCAAATTAGTCAGTTTGTGGATTAGCATATTTTGGAAGTAGCATAAGTCAGCCTTCAAGGCTGAAGATTTGCAAAAGGACTCGTTTTTGTTAATGCATATTGACAGGTAGATTTTGTTGTGCCAATCCAGGAGAGGCATAGCATGTTAGGGGGAGAAATGTAGTCAAAGGAAGAAAGGTATATTGCAGGAAGTCATAGGAAGATATTTTTTCAGGGAGAATAATATGTTTCCATTGATGTCTAAGGGGGAGCGAAATAAGGAAAGGAATATCAGGGCATGGGAATGGAGTCAGGGGAAGCATATATCGTAGTGGGAGTATGTGTGTCACCATCAATGACAAAGGAGGGAATTATTGAATCGCATTGCCTTTGATGTCAATGTTGGTCCTTGAACACCCTTAATATTTGTCTAGTTTGCATTGACTAGAAACTCCAAATGACAAGAATCCCTGGGAATCCCTCGATGTCCTGCACTTGTTGAGAAAAATGGATCTAAAGGACAGTGATTCTGATCATGTGACCATCATCATATGATTCTTCTTGTCATTTTCACTCCAACAATATATGCCATGTCCCATGGTTCATCTCGGTTAGGGAGATATGCTCGATCAAAGATTAAAGCCTTAGTGTGGTCAAAGTCCCCACAATGAGATAATGTGGAAGCTTACCATTGACTACAAAAAATATCAAATCATGAAGGAAATAAGGACTTTCATTAAATAATTAAATAAAATATTGTGGCTAATTTTTTTTTGTAGAGGGGTTCATTATTCAAATTCAAATTGAATCAAAGGTGTAAGTCAGCCTCAATTAATATGGGGTTTTTGGCTCCAACGAATCTAAAATTTAAAATTTAAATCTCCCTCCAAAAAGTAAGTCGAAATCCCTCCCAAAATACCCCCACGACTTGTATAAATAAAGATCATTATATCCCTCCATTGCAATCATCAAAAGCCTTGATCTTGAGAAAAATTCATCTATGATTCTTTGTGGGCTTGTCTAGTCCAGAAGATCAACGAAGGAGATCAGAATTGTAAGTGCTTGTCTTGATTTATTTTTTTTGGGTTGGTATTTCACTAGAAATGAAAAAGGGTATTTGTATCTTTTCTAAGGCCTACTCGTCTATCTTTCTGGATGAATATTGAAGCAATACTTAGGTGATTCGGCCTATTTGAGAGAGATCAAGGGTTTAATTCTGAGGCTTTTCTGAAATAGGCTATGAGGAAAAGTTCTAGAGATTTGAGGCCACAGTTGTTATGTGTTTTCTAAAAAAAATTGAGGAACCCTCACATCCTTTAAAGCAGTCATGTGTGGTTGATTCGCACTATCTCCAAGGTCGTTGAGTAGAATTTGTCTAACCCAGTCTCATTCCTCTTGGGAAGTTCATAAATTTAATTATGAAGGTTTTTTTGTGCACAAACACGGGGAGAATCTTGTTTGATCTGAATTGTTAAGGTTGCCTTCAAATCTGGTTAGGCTCACTAAAATGAATAACTAACTCAACACAAGTGCATTCGTTGCCTCACATAATTAAGGCAAAATTTGTGTGGTTTCTTTATAATTATTCAATCCTTGATATAATCATCCAATTCGCCCCAGGATCGATCAAGCCTAAATCGTGTAATCTTCAGGTCTCCTTATGCATATTTTAGATGCAAAATCTCTGAAGCCAAAGCAGTGATGAAGTGCTAAATGATCTGTGGCATTCTTCAAGGATTCGAGCAAGGGAATTATGGCTTGTCCATCTCGCATTTTTTTCTCAAGCCTAATTTGAAGCTCAAAAATATAAAAACATTTGCAGACCTATTTCATTGTGGAACCAAGCTTAGAAGGAGACTTTGATAGCTAGAAGTACTAATTTAAACTTATAGTGGAGTAATTGCATCTTTTGAACAGTGCATAGTTGTCTATGGTTCTCATGGGAATTTGTTGAAGATATACGGCCTATTATTCACTAAACCAAGATAAAGGGTTACTTAGTCACATCAGAAAATTCATTTCCAGCAGTTAAGTAAAAATCATCACTAATTGAGACAGTAAAGGCAAGGTCAATCCTGTAGTGAACGTACATACTTCAAGGTATCAGTAACAATAACATTTATGATTTTTACTATCTTATTGAAGAGGTATTATCTACAACAATTAAGGGCAGAAGCATCAAATCATCTTCGAGTTCATCTACTTCACATCAGTAAGTTAAAGGCATCCATGATATCTACCATGGAAACACGGGTTACACACAGTACGATGAAAATGAAAACACTTGTGTAAGTGATGGAAAATGTATGAAGAGTTTGAGTTGCTCTATGAGCAGACCTATGACAACTTTTGTAACGCTTTATACACCTATGTATGGATTGTATCATATACTAGTATAAAATTTATATAACCTAGCTTGGAATAGTTGTTCACAGTGTTCTTGCAGGGGTTAGAAATCAAGATCAGAGGTTCCTTTTTTTCTTTGTATTACTATTTGATATGAGTTGTGTTTGTATTGAAGTTGTTATTATGCATATCTAAGTGTAGTGGTAAACATGTATGGTTTGTTATTGTATGGATAAGATTGAGTTGCAAACTCCAGAGATGTCAAGTGTGGATTGTTGTGACAAGTTATTGATGAGAATTTGTGAAGGGCTAATTTCATTGGTCCTATGATAGGGATTTGAGATCAAAAGACAGGATTTGCTTGGTTTAAGTGGTTAACAGATTTTATTGTTGTTTTGCAAGGATTTACATGTTGAGCAAATGCAGAGTGGAATAGCTAGGGTTTCGCAACATTGCAGGGATCAGTTATTGGTTGTTATTACATAGATGTTGAGCAGATAATTGATAGAGTTGTTGAATACTTTCTCTTGATGCATTGTCAAGAGCATCTTGTACAAAGACATATGTATCATATGCAGATCTATTGAGATAGGGATCGTTGTTGTTATTTTTGTTGAGGAGAAGCATAGATTCTATTTTTCCTTGTTGGTGTTGAGCATAGTAAGTTGATTGGTGTTGCTAACGACCTTGTGCTAGTGTTGCAAATCAACAAAGTCAGCACAGAATTTTGATATTATTTTAATATTGAGCACAAGTAGATTTGGTTTGAAAATTGTGAAACCTGGTCCACATGTTGAATGTGGTGGCGGGATGATGCTAGGGCAGGTTGGATCCTATGCAAGGCATTGGAGCATCCTTCCATTTAAAGATATAAAATCAAGGATTTAGAGCTTCCTTCAAGTTGGAGCTTGTAAACCATGGCATTGGAGCATCCTTCCATTCAAAAATGGTAAATCATGGATTTGGAGTTTCCTTTAGTTTGGACCTTGTAAACTAGGGCACTAGAGCATCCTTACAGTCAAAACTAGTAAATAGGGTGTTCTCTTGCATCCTTTTAATTGGAGTTGATAAACTAGGGGGTTGGAGCTTCCTTTAGTTTATGCTAAAAATATTGGAAGTTGGAGCTTCCTAATTGATGTAAAATTTTGAAGACCTATATAAAAAGCATTTGGTGGTTTTCTCAGAGAAAGGTTTCCACCTAAAAATCTCTTTTTTGTTGTCTTGATGTTGTACATTGTTGAATGGTGTTGTTTATTATTTGTATGATGTGATATTGATTTATGTTTGATAAGATTCTAATGTGAATTTAAAGCTGTGAAAATTAAATTTAACTAATTGGAAGGAAATAACGATTCACCAAAATTAAATTAAATTAATTGGAAGGAAATATTGATTCATCCCCCTCCTAGTATTTCCAACAAAATGAAGCATTAAATCAAGTAATAATAATAATAACATAATTTTAACTCAATTTAAAAAGCTAATAAAAATAATAAATCAATTCAATTCAATTTGTCATATTGTAATTTTGTTTTTATTAATAAAATTACAAACTATTTTTTCCAAAAAAAATTATAATGTCTATCACATTAAAATAAATTTAAATTATAATGATTTCCCAGGCTCTACAACCTAATGTGGGAGATATGTTTTCACTTTACATTTAAAAATAATAAAATAATACTTACATTAACAAATTAAAAATAGTAATTAAAAAAAAAACTAAGAAAAATAATAAATCAATTCAATTCAATTTGTCATATTGTAATTTTTCTTTTATTAATAAAATTACAAATAGTTATTTCCAAGAAAAAAATATAATATGTCTATCACATTAAAATAAATTTAAATAATAATGATTATCCCACACTCTACAACTGAGTATGAGAGAGATGTTGTCACTTTACATCTAAAAATAATAAAATAATACTTACATTAACAAATTAAAAATAGTAACAACAAAAAACAAAATTAATGTCCGACATAAATAAAATACTTCAATTTCACTTTAATTTTACATCAATTTTATAAAAAAAGATAAAATAATTCAAAGTAAAAAATAAATAAATTAAGTTTTAGTATAAGGCAAATATGTAATTCATTCACTAATTAATATGGAATTTATAGGAATGTTGGAGCATAAAGACCTAGGTGCATGCGCAGCTGCCTGCCCTTGCACCTCTCCTTCAGTAGCCTCTGTTACTCATTCGCGGCTTCATGGCCCCTCTGGAGGACATCTTGGAGGTGACCCCCCTCCTGATCACGCCTTAGCATTCTTGGCGTTGATCATCTCTCTAAACCCGCCTCGATCAAGGCCTGCAATATTTAAGTTTGTCAAAAAACTGGATGGGATTTAGGAAGTCTCTCTTCCTCCTACAATCTCTCAAATGGATGCCCTATCTCTTGTTGAGAAAGGCCTTATTGGGAAATTCACTGGTCTCTGGCCCTCGCCAAAGATTGTTCGGAAATGGGTAGAGTGCAACTAGATGGACAAGATTAATGGGAAAATCTCAATAAGATTCTGTGGCAGGGGCTACTATACGTTCCATTTTGAGACCAAAGAGAACAAAGATCTCATATTCAGGAATGGCCCATACTTCATGGACACCAGAGGGCTTTATCTAAACAAATGGACTCTTGATTTCGACCTAGAACTCAAAGTTCTCAATGTTGTCCCTCTTTAGGTCTGTCTCCCTCACCTCCCTCTTCACTATTGGGGAGATGATTCGGTAAGAGCGATTGGTAATGTCGTAGCAAATTTTCTTGACAGAAGCAAGCTGAAGAACAACATGCAAGCCTGTGCAAGAATTTGTGTTGAGGTTGATCTAGGTAAAGGACTTCTGGAGGTGATCAAGCTAAAAGTGGACAACTGGACGCATATACAGCAACTAGACTACGAACAAATCCCCTTCAAGTGTAACATATGCCATGAATACGGTCATTTCGCTAATATATGTGCAAAATTTATTGAAGTTGAAAACACAGATCTTGAAACTCAATGGGAAGTCATTAAAAAGAAAAATATTGCATCAAACCCTAAGATCTTTGGTGCCTTAGTTGCCCACCTGCCCTCTCAATCTGTCAATCCCCCCATTCTCCCTCACTTCGAACCTTCCTTAACTTCTCTTCATATCCCTAGCCCTCCTCTTAACCCTTCCTCAGCTCCTGATCCTCCTTTTATATCCCCCAATCCTTTCTCCTCCCTTGCCTCTGAAAAGGATCCTCCTCAGCCACCCATCCCCTCCCCTCATCTTAACTCCCTCCTTCATTCATCCCCTTCCGATTCATGTCCCCCTTCCTCTTCATTTGAGCCTTGTTCAGCTCATATTGTCACCAGGAATGTAGCAAAAGAGTAGGGGGCTATTTTAGAAATCCTTAAAAGAACAGGCCTTGGAAGAAAACCCTCCAAACACCATCGTGATGAAGTAGCACAGAAGGATATTGCACTTGGTACTCGACACTCAATAAATTCGTACATCTTAGGACCTATAATCAAAGAATCCAATCAACATGAATCAGGAGGGAAATTAGGGTCACAACCTGCATTCCTGAAATAATGAAAGTTCTAACTTGGAACTGCAAGGGACCAGGGCACCCCTCCAAAAAATCTGCCCTAAAAGACCCATTCAATCAAGAAAATCTCGACATAGTCCTTCTTCAAGAAACCAAACGAGGAGAGACTGAAATGAGAAATATCATTAATAAAATTAGGAAATACACAGGCACTTTGGTAGAATCCAGAGGTACCTCGAGAGGCATAGCAACAATATGGAATTAGAACATTTTGAAGCAGATTGCAATTGTTAAGACTCATGATTGGATCAAATTCATTCTTCAGAACTTGCAAGAGGATATCAAGACTAATGTTTACAACATTAATGGGCCAAACCACTACAGAGACAAAGAAGTTTGCCGGAATGTTATGAAAATTGACATAGGCAGTGAGGACAATCCTAATGTCATCATTAGAGGGGATCTAAATCTGATCTTGCATGGAAATTTAAAAAGAGGAGGCAGTTTTAACCCTGATCCTGCAAGAGAGTAGTTGGAATCCATTATGCATGATCATGATTTGGTGGATATCATCCCCAAAAATTGAAAATTTTCTTGGAATAATTGTAGAATTGGGGCTGGAAATATTATGGAGAGGCTTGACCGCTTTCTTGTTGATGTTTCCCTCATCTCGAATTTTTTTGTTTCCTCCTCTTCCATCCTGACTTGTTCTTCCTATGATCATTATCCCATCTCCCTTACCTTAGGAGATCATTCTTCCTTGGGGCCCCTCCCCCTTCAATATAATCCTCTCTGGTGTGAATTCTCTGAAGCTCGACAGATTGTGATCAACTTTTGGTTACAACATGTTGAGGGCTCCCTTATTCATATTTGGGAAACTAAATTGAAACTAGTGTGCATAGCGCTTAAAGAGTGGGTTAAACTCCATTATAGTGAACCAGACAAAGTCAAAAATGACATTAAGATAATGCTTGAAATGGTTCAAACTAACATCGACACCCACAAAGTAAACAAAGAGAAGCGAGACCATGAAAAAGAGCTCTACTGGAATTCTAGTAGGAATGAAGAGGAAAAATGGAGGCTTAAATCTAGAAATATCTGGTTGCAGGTCGGGGACAAAAACACCTCTTTTTTTCCATAAACAAGCCACAGTTAGAATGTCTAGGAATAACATCACAGAAATTACAGATGATGAAGGAAAGAAGCACACAGATCAGGAGGCTATTAAAGCAGCAGCATACAACCACTACAAAAATATTTTAACCAAAAATGCAGAGGCGGAGGATTACAGTGATTTATTGACTTATATCCCCATGCTGATTACGGATGAAATAAATACATCTCTCACCAAGGATATTGAGGAGGTTGAAATTCTTAATGCAATTTGGACCCTCCACCTCGACAAATCTCCGGTCCCAGATGGTTTCTCCATAAGTTTCTACCGGACCTTTTTGGATGTCATCAAAAAATAACTCACCAAAATGATCCTTTGGGTTCAAAGAAAAAACAAGGTCGGGGGATTCACCAACCCAACTTTCCTCACCCTCATCCCCAAAGAAAACTGCCCCTCATCCTTTTCCAGATTCAGGCCTATCTCCCTTTGCAATACTTCATATAAAATCATAACCAAAATCCTGGCTACTCGCCTCAAAACCCACCTCCCGAATCTCATCTCATAAAATCAAGGAGGATTCATCTCCCAGAGACAAATAATTGACTCCATCATTTTGGTCCAAGAAGCCATTGACTTGAGCATGATGGGATCTGAGAAAGGATTCATCCTGAAACTTGACCTGGCCAATGCATTTGACAGAGTGAGACGCTCCTTCCTTCTCTTTGTCCTTCATAAAATGGGATTTGAAGCAGAATTTATATCTCTCATCCAAAGTTTCATATGTAGTTCTTGGATGTCCCCTTTAATCAATGGAAGACCTGGGAATTACTTCCAATATTCTCGAGGCCTCAAGCAGGGTTGTCCCCTCTCTCCCTTCCTCTTCATTCTTATGGCAGAATCTTTCAACGGAGCTTTGGATCACAAACGCAGAGTAGGGAAAATCATTGGCATCAAATTTAACAATGGAGTCAAGAATATGAATCACTCTCAGTTTTCTGATGATACTCTCTTGATGGGTGGGGCCACCAACATCATTTCCCATAGGTTCAAATTGCTTTTAGACAAATTCATACATTACTCTGGAGGGCAGATAAACTATCACAAAATATGCATTTATGGGTGGAATGCAACTATCAATACTATTCATAGCATAGCTCAAATTTTTGGGGTCTCCTATCAATGGAATTGGACTCATTTCAACTATCTTGGCATGCCTGTCAGTGTTGGACAATTGAAGACTGAGATCTGAAATCTCAGCATCAAGAAAATGAAAAAGAAATTTCAGCAATGGGGGTCCTCTTGGCTCAACATGGCTAGGTGCATCATCCTCTTAAAATCTATTCTATCTTCCTTGCCTTCGTACCACTTTTCCCTTCTTTAGGCTCCCATCAGCATCCAGCAAAAAATAGAAGCTATCTTAAGATACTTATTATGGCAAGGAGGTAAAAATGAGAAGAAGAAATACAATTTGGTTAAATGGAGACAGGTAACGCAAAATCATGCAAATGGAGGATTGGCAATTCACATCCCTACGCTGTTGAACATTGCCTTTGGGGGGGGAATTGTATGGCGCCTTATAATGGGACAAAAAACTTGGTGGAAGCAAGTGCTGGAGTCAAAATACCTCTCCACGTCAAGGCATAATCTCTTAGAAAATATTATTTGTCACAGACCTTGCACTAAAATATGGGCTCTCTGCAAAAAAATCTATTCTTTTCATCATCAATAATATCTCCAAAGTCCCTCAGGGAGGATTCAGTGTAAATATTTGGGAAGATAAAATTATGGGGCAGCCCCCTCTCTCAAACAACCCCAGTACTCTTCGCATTCAAAATTATCTCAGAAGCCAAGGGATCAATACTTTGGACCAAATTTCCAGCTGGGAGGGGAACACCAACTTATGGAAGGGCTGGACCTTTCCACTCATGCCTCCTCTCCTCGAAAATGATCAAAAAATTCCGAAAGAAATGCTCCATGGTGTTGCCCCTCTGAACAAAGACTATGAAGACAACTTCATATGGGATCCGTTTGGCTCTTCTTATACAATCAAAGTTGGGTATGAGTCCCTTCTCAAAGATCATTATCCCACTCCACCTTGCACCATCTGGAAACAAATCTAGAAATCAAAAGTGCTTCCCAAAGTCAAAATCTTCACTTGGATCCTGCTCAAAGGGAAGATTCTTACCTCTGAAAACTTTAAAAAAAAGAGGTATTTGTTGCACTTAAATATGTCCCCTTTGTCGTAAGGTTGAAGATATTGCCTTCCATCTCCTTGTTGGATGCCCATTTGCCTCGCAGTGTTGGCTTTTTCTAACAGAATTCTCCCAGATAGATCTTGGTGTTATCAGCTCAATCTTGGATTTCATCATAAATTGGATAAGAAGCTATCCTTGCGGCAAAAAAAGAAAGTCAGTTAACAAAAGATTATGGGACACTCTTCCCTATGGTTTTCTATGGAACATCTGGTTAACAAGGAACAAGGCTATTATTCAAGAGCAAAGACCCTGTACAAGAAAATTCCAAAGCAAGACCTAGAGTCTCACAATTGAGATAATTCTTTCCAAAAAAATCAACCATCTAAAATTTAGCAATCTGCAAGTTGAATAAATAAACTTTCTTGGTAGAGCTCTTGACAATCCTCCAAGTTTTAGCAAAAATCCAATCAATCTACTTCCCCACAATGAGAAGTGGAACATTAGACTCAAAGAGAGAGTTCATTGAGTGGCTTGACGAGATAAAAAGGCTAGCGTTATTCTTTGATGGAGCTTCAAAATCAAACCTAGGTATTGCAGGGGCAGGAGGATATATAATGGATGAACAAGGTTGCATCATGGCCACCTATTAATGGGGGCTTGGTTGTATTTCTAACAACAGAGCTAAAGCCTATGCACTATTGAAAGGTCTCGAGATTATTAAGACACTCAAAATGGGAAAAGTCATGATATTTGGTGAATCGAAAATCATCATAAGCATGATGATGAATTCTACGTAGACCCCCAATATATCTCTAAGCAGGCTAATTGATAGATATCGCACCCTGTGCAAGGAAACGGAAGATATCTCCTTCTTCCACATTCTCAGAAAAAATAACAAGAACTCTGACATTTTGGAAAATAATGCCTATAAGAGACCTGCTGGTCAACTCTTTCTTCAAGGAGCCACATAATTTTCTCCTATGCCATGATCTCCTCTCCTTACATTATCTATCGTTGCCTGATTCTCTCCCTTTTCATTATTTTGTCAGGCCAGGTCTGCTCTTACCACTCCTCCCTCGGTGATCTAACCGTGATCTTTTTCCCTCGTGTTTCTCGTCCTGATTCGCTTCCAAACGCCGATCGTCACTAGTCCTATCACCTCTTCATCCTCCGCATCTCAATTTTCCCTTCGCATCTCTGTCACTTTCCTTTTAAGTCTTTCCGCCATTATCTTCCAATCGCGATTTTGTGAACGTGCTTCGCCTCCAGTCCCACAGCCTCGCCTCCTGCCGCTAATCGCTCTTCACTCTGCTTTTTGTTTCTCTTTAAGACCTGCTGCTATTTTTTCTGACTGTGATTTGTGATATCGCACATCGCAGTTCCCAATATTTTGCTTTTTTTCTTTTCTCTCTTTGCAGTTCTTTCCCATTTTCATTTTGCACTTCATCGTTTTCTCCTTTTCGCATTTCGCTTCTCGATGTTCTTTCCCTTCGCATTTTGCTCCTTCCCCTGAATCGTGCACTCATCGCTCTTTCCCTTTTCGCATTTCGCCTCTTGCTATTCCTTCCATTCTTTCTCTCTGCTACATCCATCCCAAGTCTCCTTCTCCGCCGACCCTTTAGCTCTCCATTTTCCTCATTAGCGTTTCCGCCTCCTCCTTCTACAACACTTTATTTTCTATAATAGTGTCTTTGTCTCTCTCCTTCAATTAAGCAGTCATGAGAAATGAAAATTGCCTTTACTGTGCTGACTTACAAGCTAAGATGGAGCAGATAAGAGGACAGCTGAAGCTTATGTAGCAAAAACATCAAGTGGACATTACTTTCCTCCGGCACCAGGCGCAATATTTTAAGGAACAGTTGAGCAACTCCTCTAGCCATTGTGCCCACATGAAAGAGTCAATGCAGATTTTGAAACATATGCTTAACAAGAGATCAACGCTAAGCTTTATTTCTACCAATGTTGCCATGGTCAATCCTGGATAAAATCAAGACAGCACTGACTAATCCGCATTCCTTCATCTTTCCCTTTAAATTATGTCTTTTAAATTTTCTTTTATGCTCTCTCTGTTTGTGAGAATATATCAGGATTCTGTCATGCGGTATAGTAGTAATAGTAGTCACAAAGGAGGCTCGGTACTTTTTCCCTTAACCCCTCCATGGTTCTCTTCTCCAAAACTCGAATGTATCAGGGAATTATTTCCCCTCTTTTATGAATACTAAATAGCAACCAATCCAGTTAAAAAACAAAATATGGAATTTACAGGAAAAAATACTATTAATATTACATGACCTATAATTCATTCTATGTTTAGTTTGTATGCAATTTTTAAAACTATCTATATATATATATATATATATATATATATGTTAGCCATAAGTAAAATATTTCAACTCCATATTGGAGGGTAGCTTAGTCCATATCCCTATCATTAAAGTTAGAAATTATATTTTGCAAAAAAACTGCATAAAAAATTATAACCTATGTTGGTCAATGCTAAATTAAGAATAGTCCATAGGAAAACTGAATCCTATAGGATTGAGAAGTGAAGTGGATAAATTAATTTCTTGCTTATAAACAATGAATGGTATAGTTTTGGTGGGTAGTGACCACTAGTAAAACTACACATTTAAAGTTCTACTCATATATAAGTGTTGAGAAAAACATAAATAATGGTGGGAGGTAATTCCTAGTACACCTATTTATTTACATCTTAGTCTTATTTGCTTTATATGCACAGGCTTGCTTAAATTACAATGGGGAGTAAATGATGATAAATGCGTTATTTACTTGAGTATGGGCTATTTTTAAGGATTTTATTTTTGGATGGTTTTCTTGCAAATAGTAAGAATAAAAAATCACAAAAAAAATATCTAAAACTCATGCATGAATATTGTATGAATATTGAAACCATATAAATAAATTATGGATGAGTGTGTGTAAAGAAAATTAATAATACAATTTTTCTTCTAGTTAAAATCATAGCAAAAATATCTAAAACTCATGCATGAATATTGTATGAATATTGAAACCATATCCATAAATTATGGATGGGTGTGTGTAAAGAAAATTAATAACACAAATTTTCTTATAGTTAAAATATTTTAGTGTGTTGCTCAAAACTAGCATTGGTTCATCTAACTTGAGATCTACCCGAAGAATCAAATCTCTCTAGGTGCAAACATTTCCTCAAATTTTTCATTCAAAAATATAATTGATATATCAAAATAAAAAAAATAAATTAAAAAAACTCTCATTAAAATTAAAAGAAAAAAAAAAGGTAAGTCAAGAGATTTGAACCCTGAATGTCTTGGTACATAACACAACACTCTGGAAACTATAAATATGAAAAATATATAATATAAATAATATATATAAATTATTGACTATATAAATTAAAATAATAATTCATATTTAACAACTACATTTAATTAATATGTATATAGAAATTCATTGGCAACTTAGATTAGTCTTAAATTTGGATCTACCAAGGGCCTAAGAATCAAGTTCTAAGTTGAGATGGATATTTGTATTCCATAACTAGGCTTTATCATAACAAATATCATGAAGAAAAACCATGGGCAATACTATGGGTTCTCAACCTAGAGGAAAAAAATGGTCAATAGTACATTATTATTTTTATTATTTTTATTTTGTTTTATTTGACCTACCCATTTATGTTTACAAGAAGTTTATATTACAATATATTTTCTATACTAAGCTAGAGAACCTCTCTTCACAATTATAGAATTTTAATAACATTAAAAATAAAAATATTACAATTATAGAGTTTTAGTAAAATTAAAAATAAAAATTATATAACTTTAAACCTATTAAAAATAAAAATAATAACATAACCTTTATTTTAAATGAAAAATAAATAAATAAATTACACATTAAGATTAATCTTTTAAAATAATTAATAAAATTAAAATTAAAATATATTTATATTAATTTATTAAAAAACTTTCCATAAAATTAAATAAATAAAAACCCTATTTAGCATCAATTTTATTTCATATGAAGAATTCTCTCTAGGGGAGGGACATCATTAGACGAATAGGTCCAGCTCCAAGCCACGTGATACCACACAGATTAGTTGTGGTGTTGTACGATACCTATCCTCCGCATACAGGCAGTTGTCCTTCATACGTGGTTAACGATTCAATTGATTTAGTGACGTTTAGGGTTAGTTTCCCGTGGTTAGATGGAACCTTCCTGAAGACGTTGCCTTATTCTGTTCGGGCCTATTACTTGTTCATTTTCGCTCCCAGGTACTTGTGCGGTGCTGCTCCAATGTTGCTCGCATCCATATATGTCCTTCGCACAAAGGTTCGTGGGTTTTGGGGCATTTAAAATGTTGGTTATATAAGTTGTGAAGTTGTTATCTGGAGTTTGGACTAGTTTATTGCATTGTTTTTTTCTTCCTCGTCTGGTGTATTGGCCTGGGTATTCGTCTACGTTCGTCCCTGTGGAGAATTTAGCTTGGCTTGGTGTTGGATACGGCAATTTCATGCTCCGAAGGGTTTTTTCAAGTAAACGAGTTAGTTTTGATTTTTATGACAATTTTTTGGTTGTTTAATGCGGGATTCTCCGTGTCTAACCCTTAGGCAGGCCTATTTGTAGATCACTATGCGATTTGCAGTTGGTTTATGATGGTTTTTGGAGCGTTTGGGGTTCTTGTGACGTGCTGGCATGGAGGAAGCCGATGAAACGAGAGATGGAAGGTAGGACATTGTCCTACCAGCCTATCTTCATGTGTTTTTAAACACATTTAACTAGATGTATTATTGTGTTTATTTGTGGTAGCATCGGATGTGCTCTAAGTCTCAAACTTTGTGGATAGGCTTAGACACATGCATTACAGATAACCCATAAATTGTTTTGGGAAATTCCACCCAGAAACAATTTTATTTGATAAATTAATTATTTTTAATGAGGACCCTAAGTCTAACTTAGAAAATTAAAATAATTTATGGGTATTAATTTAAACCGTGGGTGAAACTTCTAGAAAAAGAAGATAAAGTCTAAATGTGATCTTAGTCGTTGATTGGAGATGTAATCTTGGTGGTTGAAGTTTCAACGAGAAGACTATAAAGGAAGGCTTGAGGGTCACTTGTAAGATACACTAAAGGATCAAGTGATCGATTTCTTTAGTGATTAGTGCTCAAGGAGAAACTTCGATCTAGAGATTCTTCACACAGTTAAGGGGAAGAGACAGTATCTGGAGAGAAATATTTCTCAACCGGATAATCATCAACAGAGAAGGGTAGAGAGAGATTCAGCAGCTCCAGCGTAGAGCATGAGCGGTTGACGCAGATCCATCCAGGGCTTCACAGAGGGCCAGAGGAAATCCGAAGGGTTTACTGAAGAGTTGATTTCAGAAGTGTGCAGTCATGGTGTGAGACCGGGAGGCAGAGATCGAATTTTATTGAGAGCAGATCGATCCAATCACTGATTGCCACAATGCCCAGGAGGGGTGACGTTGGGACTGCGTAGAGCTTGTTAGAGGCACATCATTCAGTGGTCGAATCAGTCGATATTTCCAGTGATGGTGTGAGGTAACCTCACTAATATTTATGTCAGTCATATTCTATGTAACTAAATTGTTTAGTGAGACATTCAGAGATGTATTTAGAATTTACTATTGCTTAATAATAAAACCCTCATATCTGTTGCACCGATTTTCCCGCATTGGGTTTTTCCGGGGACATTTGTCCAAAAATAATGGTGTCTTTCTGTGATGGTTTTTTTTTTCTCAGTTTATTGTTTCCGCATCTAAATTAATTAAGTGAAGGTTGCTTCAGTAATTACTTCAATGTTTACAGAATAAATCTGCAAATAAATTGTTTGTTGTTAATAACAGGTAGAAGAAGTTAATTCAGGTTGTTTTGGTAGGATTCCAAATCTAAGACTTGGAATTTTCACATGGTATCAGAGGGTTGATTGTGAAATAGGAAGAGTAGATCTAACACTAAGACGAAATCCAAAGAGATGTAGAAATCGGCCAATTGAATCCCTATAGGGATTGCGCAGTCGAAGCCAAAAGGGCTGAAATTTACGGGAAAGTCTCTCTCTAAGTGAGTTGACAGAGAGGAAGGGCTTCTAGATCACAATTTCTCTGAGCTAAAGGGAGCAACACAGAGCTGGTGGGATTCATTTTATGTAGGAATATTTTGTTTTGTTGGGCAGAAAGTCATCAGAAGAGGGAAAAGCAACACAGTGAGTGAATTTTCTTCCTCAAGAAGTTCCTAGCCAGGGAATTTCATTTTTCCAAGATCTGAGTAGAAGATCTACAAACTCCAAAAGTAGTGCGTAAGCATGTCCAATATTGCACAGAGGGCGAAGAAGAGGAGTAGATTCGACATTCTTGACGGCCATGGCATCTCACGGGCTCAGAGATCAGGACCAGTTGGAGGGAGCCTCCACCTACGTGATATGAAAGGCAAGGATCACTTGTCTTCTAGATTAGTACGATCTCAAGATATTTGTGGAGAATATGGTAGTTGTCCCTGCAAATACAGATCAACTGAATAAGTACACAGTTGATATGGCAAAGGCCAAAAGTTTGCGCCTTAATGAAGTCAAGGATCACATAGTGTCCCATATAGCTGGCAAGGACATAGCCAAGTAGATGTAGGAAGCCTTGGCAGTGTTATATGAAGGTTCTTCCGAACAGTGGAAGATGTACTTAGAGTAGAAACAGAGGATCATGCAGATGCAGAAAGGGGAGCGTAATTTTTTGTTCCTGTCGAAACTTCAGGAAAACCATTATCATCTAGTAGCAGTGGGGGCCACCCCTTCTCCTACAAAAATGGTGATATTTTTAGAAATTATATAACATATGCATGTATATATCCAGATTCTCCTGATCTAACAATATGTATCTTTTTTCTAAATACAGAATCCTTCCACTGTTAATCTTTTGCGTAAATTTAAAAACTCAATTGCAAACACATGAAGCAATAAAAACAATCGCACATAACACAGTTGTTTAACAGGAAAGCCTGAAACTAAAATACCCAACTATCATATATTATGTATAATGGAGATCATGTAACAATCTCATACAAAGCTTAGTACATCAAGCTCTCAATACAATCAATCATCATACACTAACATGAAGAAATCTGCAAATCCATGCACTGATTTCTTGCCACCTGATAGCCTGCCTCCACTACGCAACCCTTCTGAAGAAGACCCCTGAATGAATTTGAATCTACCTTGCCTTGACTGCGCAATCCTCATTGGCAACTCCAATGTGTGTGTGATGCATCAATGCATCACTATAGTCATAACAGATAGTCCATCTTGCCCTTTCACCTACCTCTCCACTGGGTCTCCACTGGAACTGACATGCACTGTAGTTAACTGTTGTATTTGTTCAGTTGATTAGTGAGTTATTATTTGTGAATTAATTAACTAATTAATTCACTTAACTCTCACTAGTATATCATTCAGTTAGACTAGATACAACTAGCTCAACTGAGTTAAACTGAATAACAACTCCATGAACTACTCTTCCAACTCTGTCATAACTTTTCCACTTCAATTCTAACTGAGTCCTCATGCATGAGCCACCAATAAACCCCAGGAATTGCATAATTCCTTCAACCCACTGATTTGCCAAAATTTTATACTGAAATAAAGTGCTCCAAGAGAATAAGTTGATGATTATTGTCGGATTATTATTAAGAGCTAATAATTATCGACATGCATCTATTTTTAGATCGACGATCTATAATAGACTTAGCCCAATATTCTAAAAATAGAATTTCATCTATTTTTCCAACTTGACCAACCATCCACAAATAGCATCCTGCAACTTCTGAAATATGATCACCATGTCTAAAAATAGACTTACACCTAAAAATAGCCTACGGGCCCACTTAGTGAAGGTGACTGATTTTCACTAAGCTTCATCATCTTGTTGAATCTCAATAATAATGGCTCCTAACACAGTCTCTAAAGAATGGCAGGTGTTTGTCCAGAGTATCCTGGGCAGAGCCACCTTGTCGGTTTGGAAAGAGATGTGGGCTGCTCTTCAGAAAGAAGAGCTAAGGAGTGACCTAGTCAAGTGTAAACTTGAAGGCAATAGTGGCAGTGGATTGAAGTTAAAGCAGGAGGAGGAAGAAAATGCAGCCCATGCATCCAAAGGGTAGCAGGAGTAGCGGAGACATAAGAAAGACGTCTCAAAGATTAAGTGCTTCAGGTGTGGTGAACTTGGTCACTTCGCTACCCAGTGTCCTTTGAAGAAAAAGGACAAGGATGAGAAGCACGACCCAAAGGTTGCGACCACTAAGATCAAGGAGGATGAGTATGCCATAAGATGGGGTGACACTGAGCTGTAAGTTCACAATAACTTTAGTTGGGCAAGATCCTTGAGGAGTCCACCTCTTGGATCATGACCTTGCTACGGGTGGCCAAGATCAGCAGTAATAGGCTGGAGGAGTTTTAAGTGGTATAGAGGAGTGCATAAACGACAGATGCAGTGGTTAGCAACGCTAAATCTGAGTAGCGCAGAGTAGAGTTGCAGCAGCGTAGAGGGACGCAATGTAGAGTAGTAGTAGCACAATGCTTCAAAGGGATAACATGGGACTAGCAACAATCATAGTTTCAGCATTGAGATGCATCCTGAACACTTGTTTGGAATTTTTTTATGTTTTTTTAGTTGCTTCTCTTAGCAGCTGAGTTGCAGTTTAGTGTTAGCAGTGGCAGTGCTAGAAATAGATGCATCATTTGAGAGTGAGTTTCAATATGGATGTAGTGTTGATCATGGCAAGGTCAGCAATAACAACACAGTGATTAATGGGCAGCATGTCATACATTAGCAACGCAGAGGGAGATGCTTCAGAATCAGAGTAGTGTGCAGCAGGGCATATATGTCAGAGCACATTCCTCGCTAAGATGGAGTTTTGATTTATAGTAGCATCGGATGTGATCTAAGTCTCAAACCTTGTGGAGAGGCTTAGACACATGCATTACAAATAACCCAGAAATTATTTTGGGAAATTCCACCCAGAAATAGTTTTATTTGATAAATTATTTATTTTTAATGAGGACCCTAATTCTAACTTAGGAAATTAAAATAATTAATGGATATTAATTTAAAATGTGGGTAAAACTTCTAGAAAAAGTAGATCAAGTCTAAATGTAATATTAGCCATTGATTGGAGATATAATCTCACTCAATGAGAAGACTATAAAGGAAGGCTTAAGGGTCAGTTGTAAGATACACCGAAAGGATCAAGTGATTGATTTCTTTAGTGAGTAGTGCTCAGGGAGAAACTTCGAACTAGAGATTATTCACACGACAGTATCCGGAGAGAAATCTTTCTCAATTGGAGAATCATCAACGAAGAAGGGCAGAGAGAGATATGGCATCTCCATCGCAGAGCCTGAGAGGCTGACGCAAAGCCATGCAGGGCTACACATAGGCTGTGCAGAGGGCCAGAGGAAATTCGAAGGGTTTGCTGAAGATTTGATTTCAAAATCCAGGAGCCAGAGTGTGAGACCGGGGGGAAAAGATCAAATTTTCTGGAGAGTAGATCGATCCAGAAACTAAGTGACACAGTGCCCAGGAGGGGTGACGTTGGGACTACGCAGAGCCTGTCAGAGGCACATCATTCAGTGGTCAGATCAGCTAGGATTTCCAGTGATAGTGTCAGGTAACCTCACTAATATTTTTTTCAGTCATATTCTCTGTAACTGAATTTTTCAGTGATACATTCAGAGATGTATTCAGAATTTACTGTTGCTTAATAATAAAACCCTCAGATTTGTTGCACTGGTTTTCCCACATTGGGTTTTTTTGGGGACATTTGTCCAAAAAAAATGGTGTCCTGTCTGATGTATTTTCTTTTGCTCAGTTTCTTTTTTTTGCGTCTAAATAAATTAAGTGAAGGTTGCTTCAGTAATTACATCAATGTTTATAGAAGAAATATGCAAATAACTTGTTTATTTTTAATAACAAGTAGGAGAAGTTAATTCAAGTTGTTGCAGTAGGATTCCAGATCTAGGACTTGGAATTTTCGCATATTTTCCTTTGTTCAGCTTATCTGCTTGTGTTTTTAAACACTTTTAGTTGTTGGTTTTGTGTAAATTTGACGGGTTTGTGTAAAATGTGGGTTTTTTTGTGTTAATTGTGGGCATAATTGTAATTGTGAAAATAATTTTAGGGTTTCGTCGCTTTCTTAATCAAGGATAGGTTGGGTTTCCTCTTGATATGTTGGGTTTCATCTTGATATGTTGGGTTTCATATTTGGGCTTAGCATGTTTTTTTTTTTGGGGTTTTCTGGCAATTACATAATACGAATAGACGAGTGTTTGTGTAAAAAGCGGGTTTTTTGTGTTAATTGTGGGCATAATTGTTAATTGTGAGCATAATTCTAGGGTTTCTTCACTTTCTTGATCAAGGATATGTTAGGTTTTGTCTTTGGGCTTCCTTGTTAGCTTATTTTTTTGGTTTGTCTAGAAATTACAAAATACGAATAGATGTACTTGGCCATGTTTCTCTTCTCGATAGCCATAACATGATAATGTATACTTCATGTGCTTGTTAGTTAGTTTGTTTGTTTGTTAAATTTAAAAGAAAAAAATCTTGTGTTTTTCTTCATTTTCTTCACTGTCTTCAATTTGGGTAATGGTGTCCCTCCCCTAATGGTTTAAATGCTTGAGTTGTGAGTTGTATATTCGTGGTGCCGGAGAAATTTTTTGGTAATGGCGTCGTGAGTTCGTGATATTTCAAGATAAAAAAGGATAAGTCCTCTCTGTGTTTTCATGGCAAAAAAAATTTGTGAGGAGGAGATACAACCACCATATGTGAAGGAGCTTAGAATTATCTCTAGTGTTTTAGATAGAGAAGGGGCTTAGAAATAGCTTTAGGGTTTTAGATTTTAGTATTTTACCTTATGGTTTTAACTTTAGGTCCAGCTCTGAGCAACGTAATTCCACGTAGATTTATTAGAATGGTAGTGTGTACATGCTCTGGAAGCAATGAATGTCATTTCAATTGTCATAAATTTCAATCTTCTCAGTAGGGAAATTTGTCAAATGAGCTTTGTTCTACCCTTCTAAGGTCATAAATTGTTTGAATCCTCTCTTCCCCACTGAGTACCCCAAGATCTTTGTTGACCCCAGTAGATTAGTCAATCTTAGATACACAGGAGGGGCCACTGACAAATCTGGCCCTTCTTTTGGAGAACACCTAGCTAGGCATATTTGGCAAAGAGCAAAGAGGAGGCTTGGAAACTCTAGTGCAGTGTTATGAATTTAGAAGTAGCCAATAAAGAATAACCTACTTAATCAATCATGCCACTAAAGAACGACCTCCTTAAATAAAAAAATCAGAACAACCTCCTTAACTACAAATATCATAGGAGGAATTTATAGTTATGGTTGTAGGTTACTATTACATTTAATGGTGTTTTCAATTTGACTCAATTTACTGTAAACAACCAGTTTTCAAAAAAATATGTCACAACAAGATAAAATGTGTGGTGTAAATCTATTGGTCTTTGTAAGGTTTTAGTTTTTAATTGATAAATGCATGATGGTTAAATCTGAAAAAGGTGTTGTTACTGATGAATAAGCTGAAAATGAGAGCTAATTTGAAAAAGGTGTTGTTGCTACTTACTCCTAACAAAACCATAAAATAAAGCTTCTAAGGAAACGATTAAACTAAATGATTCATTTCTTTAGAGTTAGTGATTTTCTATAAATGCAAGAGCAGATTTTGATGATTGAAAAAAGCATAAAAACCTCACATGGAAATAAAAATAATTTTCAGATCAGAATTCAAATTCAAATTCAACAGAGTTCATATTTGTTGAATTCAATTGATCTAACTTTGATCAAATTATTCCAACATAGTTCAATTATCTACATATCATATTATCCCAACAAAGTTCAAATTATTGAATTCAGTTGATCCACATTTGTTCTTTGACCATCACACTGACCATTAACAAACATTCTCAAATCAGGTAAAACTGTATGTAACCGTGTAGAAGAGAATGGTATTTTTATCATTTGAAATCCTCAATCTAAGGAACTGGATAATCCTTAATTGTGTTTAATTTTAGCTTCTAATATGAAACCAATCAACATATTGCATCCTTACAAAAATCATGTTGCAATGTGGTTACAAAGATTAAGTCATGCCACCCATGTGCTTGATGGACTCCATTTCCTGCGTTGCCCGAAATTGTTGAGTTACCTTCCTAACCCAAGTATGGTGGACTACCTAAGATTGGCTTATTAATATGTGGTTGAATGTTTCCATATGCTTGACTCCAATTTTCTCCTTGTAGCCATGGAGGGACTGAGTAGCCCGAGTGTCCAATTTTGTTACTAACCCCAACACTGAGTGCAGGTGTCATATAAACAAAGTTAGGATTTAAACCTGCACTAGTAGGGGTATAAAAGGTGGGCATAACCCCTAACTGATAGTAGGGGAATTGGATGTTAATCAGGTCTTGGTATGATGGTGTGTGCTCTACAATGTGGTCCAACGTGTTGGACATAATCCTATTTGCCTCAAATTGGTTGGGACCACAGTATTCCCTGCTTGTCACCCCTCCTCCTTCTTCCAACACTTGTTGAACCTTTCTTGCCTCCCTCTCTTGCCTTGCCAATTGTTTTTGATGTTCTTTATCTTCCCTTGCTTTTGTCTTTCCAAGCTTTCCTTTGCTCGACACTACAAGGAAAAGACCCCATACATTCGTTTCTAGCGAAGGTTACTAGAGGAGGTTGGCAAGCGGAGGGTTTTGCAGATGTTTTCCGCTCGGTGTGCTTATCATTAAACATCACACCGGTGCTCATGAAACTCGAAAGCACCGGTGCGCACAAAAAATTGGCACACCGGACACCATGCACTCCATACACACTCGTCTGGTGTATCGTATTATTGTAGAGCACCGGTGCTTCACAACTCTTCTGCACCGATGAATTATAAAACACCGCGCCAAAACCGAAACCACCCGATGCGGTATTAATAAACCGCATCGGTGCATCATAAAACAACATGCCAAAACACAAACTGACTAGTGCATTTGTGAGAAACAGAACCGGTGTGCCTATAAACCACGGGCACTGGAAAAGGGTAAAATAAAGAAAAAAATTACGACAAAAAACCCGGATTTTTCATTTTTTCTATGCTCCTAAGCTCTCAATTACCAGTGCGCTCTACCATAGAAAGCCCTGGTGCACACAAAACATTGGCACACCGCACATTGTGTGCGATGTACACACCCGCCCGGGGCGTCCTATTACGGTAATGCACCGATGCTTCACAACTATTTCGTGTCGGTGCATCATAAAACACCATGCCAAAACAGAAACGTGCTGGTGTGTTCTTATCAAAGAGCGTCGGTGCGCCTATAAAACGCACGCACCAGAATAGCGTTACAAAAAAAAAAAAAAATACGGCCAAAAAAACCGATGCTTTACGACTATTCCACACTGATGCTTTATGAATATTATGCCCCATGCATCATCAAAACATCGCGCCAAAACTGAAACATCCTGGTGCGGTGTTAGGGAACCGCCCCGGTGCATCATAAACCAAGCGCCAAATCTAACACCGCCCGGTGCGGTTGTAAGTAAGCGTATCGATGCGCCTATAAAACCTGCGCACCAGAACAGGGTTAAATAAATAAATAAATAATTATGACCAAAAAACCACATTTTTCACTTTCCTCAGTGCTCAAGAGCTCTAAGGCACCGGTGCCATTTCCCCTTCTTTGAGCTGCCCTAACATCGGTGCTCCCATTGCACCCATTGCACACACTGTTGTTGTGCATTGGCCACCAATCTCCAGCTTGCATTTTGAAAAACGGTGGGTAAATTTTCTTTTGCAAATTATACAGCGAATATGCCTCCTTGACGCCGAAATGTACAGGTATTTTTCTAGTTTTTCCATAATTAAGTTTTTTAGCGGATTAGAATTTGAAATAACCTTTAAAAAAAAAAAAAAACGTCGCGCATTACGTCCGAGCCGTTCGGCTCGCACCGAATAGCGGTGTTGCCTGTAAAATTTACAGGTCGCACTGCCACCAGTGCTAACAGTATCTACACCATTTCTGGGGCGGTACCTAAAGGCGCCCCGCATTATTTTAAATTTAAAAAAAAAAAAAAAAAAAAAAAGGTGGTGCGCTCACTTAACCAAGCACACCATTGAACATGGGAATAGCAGTGCGATGCGTTGACGGAATTATCCGCCCCGGAGTCTGTCAGCGCACCACATTCCGCATTCTAAAAGGGTCAACGGTGCGGCCGAGTAAAAGACCACACCGTCGACTATGTAATTGTCAGGAAGTGAGTGCGCTGACACGACTATATGCTATGGGGCGTATATTTCAATCAACGCACCGCTATTCTGACATCAGATGTAGTTAACGGTGCTTGAAAAAATTTCAGCTACACCGAGGTCGATGTGTTGTATTTCATTTGGTGCACTGCCACCGATGCGCTATAGATACCCAGGGGATTCTAAGGCAGGTAGGCCTCCTCAAGTTCTATGAGGCTACTTCCCTAAAGGCCCATAGTGTGTTTTTTAGATATCTTATCCGCAGGTGGAATGCCCACCGATAGGATTTCTAGGTTGGTCCTGACCAGTGGTACACACCCACTGAGGAGGATATTTATTTTATTACAGGGCTATCAAGGAGAGGGGTGGATTTTCCCTCATTCCCAGAGGCTCCACCAGGTTGTGTAGCAGGGAGTCAGTTAGTTTACTCCCATAGATACATTGGAGCACATGTACTGTCTCCTTTAGAGTTTCAGGTATCTGGAGGTCAGTTACATATAGGTGCATTTGGTAGATAGGACGTGCAGTGCCTCTCACTTATCATTTCAACCATTTCGCACAACACCAGTGACGGGTAATGCATTAGTTGCTCGCTTGTATATTATGTTGATTATTTAGTACAGGAACCACGACTTGTCAGGTGGTCTTCCATTTTTTTTGTGGTAGTTTTGTACAGCCTTAGATAGATGGCGTGCTCATGCACAAGGCAGGGTCAACTTCACTTTTGCTTCAGAGTTGTTTTGTTTATTTTTTGAGAGGTTTCCAGAGATGAGGCCTAATTTTTTTCGACAGCCTCGTAGGCCGATGTTGGAGGCCCGGATGCACATGTGGGGGCAGATGATGCCCAAGAGGGGAGATACTATGTTTCCAGCCAGGATATCACATGATGCACTGGACTTGCTAGCCAGTGTTGACGATCAGCTGCATCCCTTCATTATGGTCCCATGTCCTTATGCTGGATTAGATTGGTGAGGGTGTGCCAACATCCTCTTCACAAATGATGAGCCGCCAAATGATAGAGGTAATATTATTGTTTTATTTATATTTATTCTAACATGTTCTTTAACTTGTTTTTATTAAATTGTGTAATGAAATTTTCTAATTATTGTTGTGTTCTTGTATATATTTTGTAGGCATTAGCTCTTTTGATGGCGAGGAGATGTTGGAACCACCACATGATCCACGTGTGGAACCTGATGACGATCTAGACATGGCCGATGCCGAGGATCATGATCAGGATGAGGTTGGTGCAGAGAGACATCCTCCTACTGGTGCACTGGTACCGCCTTTTGTTAGGTGTGGTCAACCTGAGACTAGATATAGGATGGAGTTGGGCAACCAACTCAGTGCATTGATTGTTGAGGCGAGCATCAAGCCTGCTCGTTACAGAGACATATAGGCCGATGATAGGCTATTACAGATGTGGAGAGGCATGCCACGTGACATGTACAGCCTGATACGGCATGTCGTAGGAGCTATGATAGCTGTCATGCGACTGAGGAGGACTATTGCACGTTATAGGCATAGTCGAGTTGCGACACGTGATGGACAGTCCGCGAGCAACGGTTCATCATCTCATGATTGTTTACCTCGCGCCGCGCCTAATGAGCATGAGGCTCCGCTAGCAACATCTAGCAGTCATCATGGAGATGATGCTAGACCATCGACCACATCCAGTCAGCAGCCTGTAGCATCCATCAATACTAGTCATGATCATGATCAGACTAGACCATTGACTGTCGAGGCTACACTATTGACTGAGCAGGCCTCCACTACTATTGCTTATATTAATGTTGTATTACCACGAGCTGATGCATCCATTAGTACTAGTCACGATCATGAGCAGGCTCAACCATCGACCATCGAGGCTGCACCATTTACTGAGCAAGCCTCCACTTGTACTTTTATCGATGTTGTAGTACTACCACCAGGCGCAGATCCATGACATTTATATTACAGTTGTATATTTTTAACATTATATATATATATATAGTCCATGTATTTTATGTTCATGTTACAGTTGTACTTAATTTACATGTTGGTGATCATTGTAATGTGCATATTGTTAAGTCATGTTAGATATGTTTATTTAATGTTTAACTTGCAAATAGATGTGTATATGTGATAGCATGAGTTATTTGACATGAGATATATATTTGATGTTTGTGTTGTGATGATGTTATTATATAATGTTAATTTGATGTTTGAATGTGTTTTTTAGTCGAATATGATGTTTTTACGATGGTTATCATGATCGTGATGATGTTTATTAATTAATTTAATATTAAATGACCATGATATTTATTAAATATTATGTCGTGATTGTAATTTTAATTTTAATTTTAATTGTATATAAAATTGTAAAATTGTATTTGTAATTGTAATTGTAATTTTAATTGTAATTGTATGTAAAATATTTGATGTAAAATTGTAATTGTAATTGTAATATTTAATTTATTGTGAAATTATTGTAATTGTAATTTTAATTGTAATTGTATATATGAAAAAGTGTAAAATTGTAATTGTAATTGTAATTGTATGTAAAATTCTAAAATTGTAATTGTAATTTTAATTGTAATTGTATGTAACATATTTGTAAAATTTTAATTGTAATTGTAAATGTAATTGTATGTAAAATTGTAATTGTAATTGTAATTGTAATGGTAATTGTATGTAAAATATTTGTAATATTTTAATTGTATTAATGTGAAATGATTTTATTAAAATATTAAAATTTGTAAATTTGCAAATAATTATGAAATAACAAATCTAGAATAATATGAATTTTTGTAACATAATAGAGTTTAGAAAATAATGAAAATAAATTCACATACTTTAGAATTATCATTATTTTATTATGATCTTACATACAAAAAAATGAACTTTATACAGTCTGGTGTGCTTATCATCATAACACGCACTGGTGCGTCGTATTACTTAGATGCATCGGTGCTTCACAACTCTTCTACACCAGTCACCAAAAACAAAACAAAAAAACAAAAAACACGCAACTCTATTTTCTTTAAGTGAAAAAAAAACAGCAATCCGAAAAATGGCCAGCAAAATATTTTCGAAGATCTAATTCATAAAATAATTTTTTAAATACTAAACACTTTTCATTATTTCACTATTTTTGCTAAAATTTTCAACCAGATATTTGCAAGAGATAGACCTGGAGCAAGAGAGCACGAGGACACTGTGGAGCAGCGAAATACGTTCAAACAAAAGTATTTAGACAATCAGAAACCAAAAATATGGTGATTCAAACCCTATATCATAGAATTTCAAACCATATCGTGATTAAATTTGATTATTTTTTTTACTTTTTTCTATAGTTTTTTAATTTTTTTTGTAGTTTTATCCATTTTTACCCTAATCCCTTCATATTTTTTTTTGCCCTTTCTTCTCCCTGTTTCTGTGATTTCAGAATTAGGGTTTTCCATTTTAGATTGACATCCAACCCACAGGACGACTTGCATAGTCGGATCCCAATCCATTCATCCATTGCGCGAATTCTTGGAAAAAACAGATTTTTCTTTATCGGTGTGGCCTGCCTACCCTAGCACACCGGTGTGCTGTATTATATAGCGCACCATGCAAGTATTGTGTAATAAAAAAAAATTGAAAACAATTTTTCTAAATCAGTGTGTCATATCTGAAATAGGGCACCGGTGCTCTATTTTACGAGGATAGCACCATACGGTCTATTACATTGTTTTTGTGGTGCGTTTGTAATACCCCATGCACCGTACGGTCTATTATACTATTTTGTGGTGTGTTGGTAATACCCCCACGCACCAGCCGTAGTGCGTACCTCATGAAAGACGCACCGGTGTCTTGAGATTTATTTTGTACCTGAAAATTTGAGAATTTATTTATAAATATATTAATGAATGTTATGCTACAGGTTTCAGATTGATAAAGAAATGATTGACAAGAGATCAAGTAACAAAAATACTGATAACACATTAAGAAAATTAAAAAAAGGCAAGTTCTTTGTAAATTATTTATAAAAATTATAATTTTTGAACTATATGTAAGTTTAACTAATATGTATTGTTTATTGTGTATCATGTAGAGCCACAAAATGACGAAGCTCGATATGATTATTTCTGATTTAGGACCAGAAGAGCGTAAAAGCTTAATGGAAAAATTGCAAAAAGATGAATCAGGGGAATGAAAAATTACTATTGATCCAATATGAGTTTCTTTTTCTAATTATCATTAATAATATACTTAAAATTATTAGATAACATGTGTCAAACAGTCTATTAATTCACATCTGTTTAATGTTCTATGAGGACCAACTACTCAGAAAAGGAATGTTGTTCTAAAAAAGAAAAAAATAGAACATGCAAATGAAAATGAATTGCTCCGTAGCTCATCTGGAGTGGTGTTGGAAATTAAAAAAAGGGGGGAAAACTTTTACAAAAGTTTGAGGGATCTAGTGGAACAAATGTATGGACGTTCTTTCCACTTACAATACAAATATCAATCCAATGATTCTAAGAACCAAATTTTATCTAAACTACAGGAAGAGTTTCTAGAGAATTAGTCAATGAGACATGACAGACTTTTAATAGCAAAAACGTACAACAACAAAAAATAATGAATGAAAAGGTAATATTACTTTAAATGTTTGTCTAGAATTATTTATAAATATCATTTTTGTTATATTTACTTTTCATATATCAATATAAAAATTAAATATTTTATTTTCATGTTACATTTTCAAGAAGATTATGAAAATCTCAAAAAATGAACGAGTTGATATCAGAAATATGCCAGTAGGAATGTCCAAAAAAGTGTACAAGGAGATGGTCAAAGAAATGGACAAAATTGCATCGCAGAAAGAGTCATCTCAACAACTACGTATTTCAAATGTAATATGTAATCATTGAATTTTTCGATCATTAGGTACAATAAATAAATAATTTAGCATTAAATATTAATTTTCAAAAAAATTCTTGCAGAAAAGAAAAGAAAATGGAACCCATTCAGCACATAAAATAGGACGACAAGGAAGAAAAGAGTTGATCTCTAAGTTTGTGAGTAATTGTTACTTCTTTATAACAACTTAACTAGATTTCATTTTTGTATTTTTTAAGTTGTTTTACAAAATTCATCATTGAATGTCTTCAAACATGTGCTAACATACAAAGAAGAACCATCAAACGAATTGATTGAAATTGGGTTAAATATGGGTTGTGAATATATGTTGGCATATCATAAATTAATTGTGGAATTTGTAAGCATATATCGATCTTGTTTTACTTGACTTCGTTTATAATTAATAGAACAAAAACATCTTTTATATTAAATGTATGATTTTTTATGGGGTATAAAACTTGCAAGAAACAAAGTATGGAACTGCGCCAACAGATGAAATTTTGAAAGATGGCATGGTACATGGTTTTGAAAGAATGTGTATAGTTTATGAGTCAATTGTTGCTATGGTACGTCATTTTTCTTTTTGATTTACATTGATGTATATTATTTAATATTGCAATTTTCATTATTCTCACCAATGTATATACACTCATTTCAGTTTATTTTTATGTTTGTGGATGGAAGGTGAAGAAGAAAACAATCAACGCTGTGAACAAAACATTCTTGAAAATAACCCAAGTCATGGAAGTAGCTCTAGCAGTGACAGCAATTAAAGCGAAGAATGATGATCACTATGTTTAGATATCAAAGCAAGACGTTTTATTTTTTGAAATATATATGTCTGTGAAATCAGACATTTTGTTTAATGTAATGGACATAGTGTCCCAATTGAAAGACAAAGGAATACCAATAATTGTCTCATTTTGTATGATAAAAATTGTCTTATATATATATATATATATATATATATATATATATATATATATATATATATATATGTTTTAATTTATTCTATTGCGTTCTCCATTGTCGTTATTGTGTTCTCCATTGTTGTTCTCAAATGCACTAATAAAAATTTAATTCATATGAATATTGTTATAAGATATATATGTGTCAACTTTTGATGAATAATGAATTTTTAAAAAACCACAATAATTATGTTATGATATAACAAATTAATCCAAACATCACATTCAAATGCATTAATAAAAATGTAATTAATATGAATATTGTTATAAGATGTGTCGATTTTTTATGAATAATGAATTTAAAACAGTCACAATAATTGGACTGTCACAATTCGATGTTTCTAAAAAATACAACATGAAAATCGGTGCATGTCAGTAACTGTACACCGGTGCGTTTATGTGTCTATACGCACCGGTGCCGTTGTACGAACTATGGGCATTGCACAAATACCGATACCAGTTATAAATATCGGTGTGTTTGTGTGATACTGCGCACTGGGGCATTTATGTATCTATAAGCACCGGTGCATTTTTACGATCTATGGGCACCGCACGAATACCGATACCAATTATAAATCTCGGTGCCTTTCTATGATACAGCGCACCGGTGCACTTATATAATTATATGCACTGGTGCGTTGATACGACCTATGGGCACCGCACAAATCCCAAGACCAATTAGAACAGCCCCATGCGTTGTATGACCAACACTACGCCCGATGTGGTTTTACACTTAAAGATCCTGGTGCGTTGGACTGTGACCGCCCTGGGCCGCAGTCAGCATGTACTCACCGGTGCGTTAAAGCCAGAGTAGCGCACCGACGAAAAAACATCTGTAATAACCTTCGGCCACCCATTTTTTTTAGTTGTGTTGAATTTTCGTTAAAAGCTCCGCCAAAACCTCCGTAACCATAAATGAATGTTGTAGCAAATGTTTTTTTGACCATTTTGGTCAATTTTATAACACTAAAAACCTCTTTTATAACCTCCACTAGAGGGTCTTTTCCTTGAAGTGCGAGCTTCTACTGTTGCAATCCTTACAGCTCTCTTTTTCTTGTCCAACTCCTTTCTCTTTTTAGATTCTTGAATTTCATTTTTTTTACATTCAGACTCAAACAATAAATTCATATAATCTTCAGATGTGAGCAATTGTAAACTCCTCCCCAAACGAAGACAATCTAATGTTGAGTGCCTTGTGCCTTGATTATGCATTCACTCTATCTAGTGGTAGCTTGAAGAATGCACCAAGTATTATTTGTTTTGTTGTCCCATGCTCCTCACACTTGGATTTAAACCTCTGAGACAATCGATTAGCCCCCATTGTTGTCTTATTCAGGTACTTCATGTTGAATAGGCTCCTCTTGCAATGATCCATTGTCCACAAAATAATGAACAAGTTAGGTGTTCTACTCTGATGGCTAAGAAGACATGTTCATGCTTTCCTCATTGGTGGTAGACACATATAGTGTGTTTTGATATTCATCATGGCCTCTGCCAACCATCATAGTGGACTTACTTGGGTTAGCATGCTAAATTTCTTATAGTTTAATCATGTTGCATTATCATATGAAATCAAGTTTTCATTTTCATTTTCTTGATCAACTGCCTCATATGGAATATCACATGTAGAACTAGCAGGTGGTTCAGTGTGTGTGAAAGCTTCCATGATATTGAAAGTTGGTTCATGATTGCACTGTCTCACTCACATGTTCATCATCATCACCATATAAGTGCCCTTCAGGAAGGGACATTATATCTTCAGCAGCAACATCTTGGTAATCAACATGGTCTTGTAAGTTCTCTGCTTCTTGACATTCCACATGAAATGCTTGGCTACAACCATTATCATGCATAAGAGCTTCAACATTAATTAGCCATATACTAGTCCTCCTAAATCCAGACTTGATATTAGGTATGAGATACATTTTAAATGCTTTACTTACAAGCTCAACTAGCTCAAACCTCTTTACTTCCACCCCTAGATTCTTTGCCATCCATGAAACTCACTTGACCCTGAAATAGTTCTTCAAAGGCCCAAACACCCTGACATTAAGGGGTTGCAATCTGTGACTGGTATGAGCCAGCAATGTTAACAGGTTAATTCCCAAATTGTTGGCCTCCTCAATTGTCTACACAGCCACGTGGCTTCTATGGCCATCTAAAATCAGAGTGTATTTGTTTTCAAGTGAGACACCACCTGGTACAGATGCAGCAAAGTGACAAAGCCAATTCAGGAATAGTTCTTTTTTCATCCATGCATGGGGATGTGCAACCATGCATGCACTTGGTTCACAATTATGTATATAATTATGACCTAATCCTAATGATGTGATTAATCCGAAAGACATTTATCTAAATTATGTATATAGTTTTTTATTTGAGTTTTACCTTTGAATAGATAAAATCCTGGGATTGAATAACTAATTGCATTCACACAACAAAGAATAGTGATCCACTCCTTGCTCTCAGGTAAAATCTTAGGCACAATTCTTCTCCCTCTCTTGGAAATTACCCGCATACCACAATTCATTCCTACTTGTAAGCTTGTTTCGTCGTAGTTCCATATATGGTTTGGGGCATGAGTGTTGCTCATATGCAACAGAAAGAGCGTTATAAAACTTGGACACAAATGCAGGGTGTAGATTTAAAGCCTTGCCTCTGTCAATGTCCTCGGTTGTACGTAGCACAAGTTCTGGATGCCTTTTTTTTTAAACCCACTCCAACATGATTTACCAGGAAACCCATCTTTGAAGGGGTTTGGCCTCCCCTAACAGATTTGAGCTACTGTGGATTTAAGTTGTATAAGCTCTAGCCCATGTCCCAATTGGGCCATCCCCTAACACCACTCAACCACCTCGTCCTCCTCTTCGGTCATAACCATAACAGGCCCTCTACACTTTGTATTAGTCAACCCATTTATTATGTTAGAGGCAGCAATACCATGTTCTTTTGCAAAGGCACAGATTGAATATCCCTTAAACTTGATGTCATCAATTGTAGCTAGCATGTCTTACTTTGTCCAGCCTCTGATGGCACTGATTTTCTTTGTTAAACTTGCACCTTGCACTGTGGTTGATGGTGGGATAGCATGATCTACTACCGCAGTGTCCTTTTCAATGACATTGTTGAGAGCATTGGGAGCATTCACATCACCCCCCCTATCCTCATATGATAAAATGGATCGCAACTGAGTCCCCCTCGCCCCTCGCCTCCTCTTGTTCCTTGTACAATCTGCAATATAAACTCTTGGCATGGTTGCAACAACGTGCATATTTATCACGAAATTCTGATTTAAAAATAAAAATAAAAATGATTTTGCTCAGTAGATCACCAATCATTCATGAGCTGGAATTTTCTAAGCATACGCTAATTGCTACAAGTCAGAAGAACCAAAACCCACTAAGCCTCTAATCAATTACGTGTATAGAACTCTTGCAAATAAGTATAGAATTAATATTACCATGTCAAAAATGTATTAGAAAACAAGATAATTCATTGGCCTTTGTAATCAATGACCAACAGCAATCAGTGACCTATTGTGTGTTGTTGAAAAAGATAAATTCTAAAGCATTGCTATTATAGTAGTCTGATATTAAATTACAAGGGTGGATTTGAGGTTATAGTGGCATTGAAATTGGTTACTAAACTGGAAGGTATGGTTATTTGCATCTTGAGAATGATTTAAGGGTTGATCTCATCATTAATTGATTGATATATAATTGTCAGTGAGCTACAACAATCCATGTTTCATTCATTGGTACACTGAAGGACTAGTACTTTATTGCGTTAACATACTAGCATTGTTCTTGGTTTTTCTCCCTATCCTAGTCAAGGATATTAAATTTCACACATAAAATTCACACAGAATTCATTTCTAGTTTTCTCTTGCATGGTTGTGGGATTTATTTGATTGATTTGTCTAGGTTGTTAAGATCTTCTAAGGTTTGTTGCATGTTTTTGATGATTGGAGTGTATTTTTTCAATCACTTGTAAGCTTACTTCTCCTCAACAGTGACCTATTGCAGACTGTTGAAAAAAAATCAAGCCTGAAGCATTATTATTATAGTAGTATGATATTAAATTGCAGGGGTCAGATTTGAGGTCAGAGTGGCATTGAAATTGTAGGTTAACCCTATATAGAAATTATTTGCAAACACACTCTTAAAAACAGAAAATAAACAATAACGAAAACATAAAACACAAAATAGATATACACATATTTTCCCCAGGATCCCAAACCAAGACTACTAGCTTGATTTTTCATTATATTCTTTTTAGTGTTACAACACATATATATACATGTTGAAGCATTCCTAAACCCCAATCCATTAACCCTGGATTTGAAGATAATCGTAGTTCCCTTGATCGGATCTACAAAATACCAGGAGCATAAAACCATCATGCCCAAAACCATGTGCAAACCCATGCACAAAACCATAGGCAAGTCTACCCACCTAATATAAGATCCAAACAAATTAACCTGGGGCGCTACCCTGAACCTCGTGCAGGGGGGCAGCACCCCCTGCTGCGCCCAGCCCAAGCGAAAGGGGGCTACCGCCCCCCTCAAACCCCTAGCTTTGTGCCTGCTTCTAATTGTGGAAAGAATATAACACACGCCCAACAAAAATTGGTTACTAAACTAGAAGGTATTGTTATTTGCATCTTAAGAATGATTCAAGGGTTGATCCCGTCATTAATTCACTGATATATAATTGCCAATAAGCTACAGCAATCCATGTTTCATTGACAGTGGTACATTGAAGGATTAATACTTTGTTGAGTTAGCATACTGGGATTGTTCTTGGCTTTTCTCCCTAGCCTAGTGAAGGATATTAAATTTCACACATAGAATTTGGATTTGAGGTTACACTTGCATTGAAATTGGTTACTAAATTGGAAGGTATCCCTTCTTCATTACCTCTAGGTCTCACTTGTGTTCGGGCATTATCACCTAAAATGAGTGTCTGGGAGGTAACACACTGTTATTGTTGGTCGTGGGAAGGGGTTTCACAAAATACAACCATAAACCTTTACTTCAAAGAAAGATAGTAATTTGATCTGCTAAGTAGGATAATTGGCCCCATTCATTCAAGGAAATTTCCACTTTGAAACCATTGGTCTTAGTCGCAATAATAAGAAGCCTTAAAGACTGAAGCCTTCTATATTTCTCCTTTATAGGACCAAGGGTATAAGCCATGGGAAACTTTATGAAAGGAGGCACTGGCCATAGAGAGGCTTCAAACTTCAAAAAATCCTTGAAAAAACCTGAAAAAGGAGATGATTCAAGAAAATCTGAGCCCTATAGTTACAAGAGAACTTTGGTGATGCCACTAGCCAATAATTTCAAATAAGGTATAGAGTTAAGAGAGTTAGGTTACACACTCATTGTAATATGATGTTAAGATTCGCAAGTGAAAGTACAAGAATAGCCAGTAAGACTAAAGCCTTCTATATTTCTCCTTTATAGGACCAAGGGGTAGAAGCCATAGGAAACTTTAGGAAAGGATGCACTAGCCATAGAGAGGTTTCAAACTTCTAAAAATCCTTGAAAAACCCTGAAAAAGGAGATGATTCAAGAAAACTTGAGCCTTGTAGTCACAAGAGAATTGAGTGATGCCACTAGCCAATAATTTCATATAAGATATAGAGTTAAGAAAGTAAGGTTACACACTCGCCGTAATATGATGTTAATATCCGAAAGTGAAAGTACGAGAATAGAATGGAACCAAAAACAAATCGAAATTCTGCAATACCCCAAGTCACAAGTTTGCTAGAGAGAAAACTTTAGTACCCTAGATAAAGAGAGAAATATCCTAGCACAAGTGCTCATGAAAGAAGAAATGCCAATCATAAGAAAATGCTAAAGATGTAGGTGCCCTTGACATAAAACACATTATAAGAAAGATCAAACAAATCAGAAGATGATACAATACAAATGAGAGTTGTGTATTTATACAGAACTTGAGCAGGGTGGTACCTCTAGTGATCCTCTAGAGTCTTTGGATGTTATCTTTTATATATCTGTAATCCATACTTGGGTATGGTTATTTGCATATTGAGAATGATTTAAGTGGTCCTCTAGAGTCCCTGGATGCTATCTTTTATATATAAGTAATACAACCTTAATGCAAGTTCATATCTAATAGAATGGTAGTTACAGCGAGCCCATATCGTCAAGGAAGGAATACCTCTCGTTGACACAAGGAAAGCGAGGTGGGTTCAAGTACAATATCAAGCCTTAAAGTGCATCCTAAGGCAAAAACGAATTACATGATTCTTTGTTGCATCTCATTTGTCTAATTCCTTGTAGTTTTGCTCTTGCAATCTTGTGGTTATCTCATCTTAATTTGATAATCTAATAATTAAAAGAGAATTTCTAATATATACAAGTAATAATTAGACATTGGTATCGTTATTCATTTAATAATGACTTTAATTTTCCCTTGTTTGTCAACTAAAATAATGATAAAGTAATCAATATGATAACATTATTCAACAAAAACATGTATGTCTCCAACTGTTGATGAATAGAATGAATGTAACACTCTACACACACTTTGTCTGTATGTCCCCCTAATGAAAAGAATGAATGTAACATTGTGCAAACACTTTGTTTGTATGTCTCCAACTATTGATGAATAGAATGAATGTAACATTGTTTAAACCAATGTTTTGAAAATCGCGATTGAGATTAAATCGGCGAGGGGAAAAAATCGGAAAAAATTCATAAAAATCGGGTAAAAATCGACACATACAAAAATATTCATTTTTTTTTAATTTTTTTAATATCTAAAGCATCCACAACATAAAATAAATGCATTGACACATAAATATGAAAAAAAAAAAAAAAAACAAACAAACAAACTAATATATAAGACGTGTAATATCATGTCTAGTGCTACATCACACATAATAGTGAATCATGTCTTGAATACTAAGTTCTGGGTCTCAACTCAACCTCAAAATATCAACAAAAAATATAATAATGTATCTCATATCATGAGTCATAATGTTATATACAATTACAAAGGAATGCACCAAATAACCTATACTATTGATTTCATCTGCCCCTCTTGCGAGAAAATGTAACAGCTTTCCCTCTAGACGAAGAAGCTGGCGGCGCTGGCAATGGACTCTGTTGTGCTCCAGATCCTGAAGCACCAGGAGCTAAAGGAGGCAAACCACGTCCTCTACCAGTAGCAGGGGTAGGTGGTGTCACCTTCTCTTATTGTTGCTCCTCCTCCTCCTCTTCATGAAACTCATCATTGATTCATCGCTACTAGAAATGGGATCATCAACAAGAGGTACATAAACATCATCTAGCTCAAAGTCTTCAGACTTGGATTGCTCAACCTTATAACATGATAGAAATTGAAAAAGTTCAACATGCCTAACCAATGATTTTGGTTTGAGTGAAGGGTTCATCTCCTCAACCTTAAAACGCGGTAGAAAAAGATTAACATGCCTAACCAGTTGTTTTCCTTTGAGTGAAGGGTACATTCTTGTTAAGGCCACAGTAGGGGAGTTCAACAATCAATACCACCAACATCAACAAAATTCAACAATCAATGCCACCAACATCAAGGTTCTTAAAGGACTTCATACTCTTGATCAAATGCCAATCTCATACCCTTACACATAATAGAATCAAATGGAAATAATGCAAATCCCCAAACCATGAAACCCTGAAAACCATTAAGTCCGCTGAATTTTGAGCGAAATCTAAAATTCTAGTTTCTTCATATGAAATCCAATGAAGTCAAAACCACTCTTAAACATCCTGAGTCATTTCATGGTAATGTTAAAAATTTAAGTAAAACGATGAAAATGAAAAATAAAGGAAATATCATAACATTATCATTAACTGCCAACAAGGTGTGTGAGCAAAAATGACAAAAAAAAATCGATTTTTGAAATTATAGGGTGGTTGTTTTAGGGGCCCACGATTTTTACCAAAAAATCGTGATTTTTTCCTGATTAGCGATTTTTTCAAAAAATCGTGCAAAACATCGCCAATTTAATCGCGATGTTCAAAACCATGGTTTAAACACTCATATTATGTGAACACTCTGATTTTATGTCTCATATCTCCAAAACCATGGTTTAAACACTCATATTATGTGAACACTCTGATTTTATGTCTCATATCTCCAACAGTTGATAAGTAGAATGAATGCTTCAAATGGAAAACAATAAGGGTTTATGTTTTATAGTTTTTTTAATCTAGAATTTAATTGGTATGGAAGATTGGCATGGATTGTCACCTCCAAAAATTCCAATGTGTGTTCTGGATTGATTTGTACATGACCCAATGGTTGATAAGTTTTCATGGTTGATCTTTGTGTTTTCTTGTGTTTAATTCTTGAATTGAAAGGGTTTGCATGTTTAACACTTAAATTGAAAAAGTTGGTGTCATTTATTGCATCCTCTCAACAACTTGGAATAGTGTCATTTATTGTCTTTAATAGGTTGAATGGCTAAACACACATGTAGATATACACATTTCACCTATTCTTGTGCAAGTATTACCTAGCAATGTGATGTGTTGCTCTTGGAAATTGGTGGGTGATTGTTTGATGGGATAGGTGTACTCCTATATAGAATTCAATGGAATGTTTTATAATGCATTTTGACTTAATTGGTAATTCAAGAATGTTTTGTAGTGCATTTTAACTTAATTGTTAATTCAAAGCTAAAGCTAGTTGGGAGAGTGCATCATGTCGATTTGTGATGTTATGGCTTGGTGTTTGATATTTATTGGTTTAATCTATATATGGGTCAATTTTGGACACAATTTAATAACTTATAACTTAATATAAACTTAAGAGTGCAAGCCTCTGTGATCCATAACATTTTAATCATAAATCTTCCAAGAAATCACGTAAGGAATTTTTGGAACCGACGCGTTTCGAACTACCAACTGTAGTTCATCATCAAGATAAAGAAGATTAGCTGATCAAACATACACATTTATAACGAGAAGAGAGAAGCAACGATCAAAACCCAAGGAGATAAAAAAAGGGTAAAAATAAGAAAAATTATAAAATAATCAAAAAATATAACTGACCTCTTCTAAAAAATTTTAAAAATAAAACAGTCAAAAATAAAACTACAATTAAAAATATAAAAATACAAAATTACCCATTCCTATCAACCCTAACAACTGCAAAATTACCTTGTCCTGATGATGAACGATACTAATTGGTTCGAAACGCATCGACAATGTTCCATTGCATGTGATTATTACCGAAAAAAATTTTACAAATTAAATAGGTTATTAATAAAAAATTTCAAGTCAAAGCCATAAATAAATAAATAAAAATAAAAAATAAAATAAAATAAATAAATAACCTCTTTAAAAATTAAAGAGTCAAAAATAAAACTACTATTAAAAAATACAAAATTACCCATTCCTATCAACCATAACAACTAAATTAACTCCCTTAACACAGAAATAAGATAAATAGGTTATTAATAGAAATTTTCAAGTCAAAGCCATAAATTCTTCAAAAATAATAATAATAATAGTAATAAATAAATAAAATAAAAATAAAAATAAATAAATTATTTGTATTTTATTATTTTAAAATAAATAAATTCACATATATATACTAATAAATAACCAAAAAAAACCAAATCATAAAATTAAAATCAAAAAATAACATGACCCATTAAAAATAAAATAAAAACAAAGAATTCAAGTCCAAGTCATAAACTAAAAATAAATAAAAATAATAAAATAAAATCAATAAATAAATACATGAATCACTAAAAACTTTTAAACCATAAAATCAAAATAAATTTATTTATTTATTTATTTTAAATAAAAAATGAAATAATATATAATAAAATAAAAATGAAAGTAAAAATATGTATTTTATTTTAATAAATAAATAATAAATAATTAAATACTAAAATAAAATAAAATAAAAACAAAAATAAGACCAAATCAGAACAAAAAGAACCTTATAAGGAGTGAAGAGAAAGAATCCAACAACTGCTAACTTTCCAACCATCATCTCTATTCACCGTCTTCTCGATTCCCTATTTTTTCGGTGATGGAAATGGTCAACCTTAGCAAAGATTCTAGCTTCCTCCATGCAAGGATGCATCTTTTCTCTGGTTTATAATCATTTTTATGATGGATGTGTGGGATCAGTACTATAACTAATGTTGGTCCCTACACAACAATAGAAGTCTCTCCCTTATATTAGATTAGATTCTTTATGTAAGAAATCATTAAAATAAACTTGCTATGAACAACAAATTACTTGAAAAATACCAAAAAATAATAATTTTTAATTATATTTCTAAACTTTATTTTCTTTTATCAATTTTTAAATTTTTATATTATATATTCTATTTTAATTTATTAGATTTTCAAAAATAAATATTAAATGACAATTCATTAAAATAAACTGATAGCTATAAATGTACTTGAAAAAAAAAACTAATTATATTTCATTTCATAATGAAGTAGCTTTGTGATTTGAAAATTTTATTATATTTTATTTATTTTCTTTTATCAATTTTTTAAAATTTTAATTTATTAGAGCTTTATATTATATATTCTATTTTAATTTATAATTTATAAGATTTCCAAAAACAGATATTAGATAAGAAACCATTAAAATAAACTTGGAATATATATATATAATCAACTGTGCTTTGAAAAATGATTTACTAGTATTTTATTAATCAATTTTTTTTAAATTTTATGTTATATTCTATTTTAATTTATTAGATTTCCAAAAGGAGTTATTCGATATACATATGGTTAAACAGCAAGCTTTTATTTATTATTTTTATGAAATCACAGATGATTTTCTAATTTTGGATATCTATGGTTGAACAGCAAGCCCTTATTTATACTTTTCAAATAAACCAAAAATGGTTTTATAATTTTACATGTTTATGGATGAACAGCAAGCTTTTATTTATCGTTTCTTAAGAAACCAAAAAAAGATTTTATAATTTTACAGGGCGACTACAAGAGTAAGTCCCAGGTTAATTTTACATCTTTATGGTTGACCAGCAAGCTTTTATTTAGCATTTCTTATGAAACTAAAAATTATTTTCTAATTTTACAAGGCGACTACAAAAGTAGGTCACAGTTCCAACTCCGGGGCCGCGATGTGAGACCTGGTTCCATCCCCTAAGGGTTCTGTGCGATAAGAGTATTTTTCGTGATTTCAATGTTTTAAAATTTGACAAGCAACTACAACAGTAGGCGCCAGTTTCAATTCCGGGGCCGGGCTGTGAGACTTGGTTCCATGCCATTAGGGGTTTGTGCGATTAAAGTATTTTTCGTGATTTCAATATGGTACCTGCACCTCTGTGAGGTCAATAAGTACAGACTAACTTCGGATCCAACTTTTAACCCAAAGAGCATAATCTGACTACGAAAGCATAGAAATAAATTCTAACTTCTAACCCAAATAGAATATTACTATCTTAGCATAGAAATAAATGGCTCTGTAATTTCAATAAGTACAGATTAAATTCAGATCTAACCTTTCACCCAAAGTGCATAAGCTTACAACCCTAGCATAGAAATAAATGGAAAATTATATAGCGATAACCCATTTCCACTAATACACATTAACCATCATAGAACTCAGGTGAACTCCACCGGATACAACCGTTTAAAACTGCAGCCACATAAATCTTAGTCGGCCTTCATCTCTGTAGTCACATGACACCCTAGAAAAAAATTAAGAAAAACAATCACAGTTCAAGGTAGTCTTACCTCACATTAGCATTTCAGAAGACGGCCTTCATCTCTGTAGTCACAAGATGCCCTGGAAAAAAAATTAGGAAAAAAAAAATCACAGTTTAAGGTAGCCTAATCTCACATTAGCATTTCAGAGCAACAATACACTAGCAATGTCCATTTTTTATTTAACAAAACAACCAACCAAAAATAAAAAAAAAGGAAAAACTCGACCAATGCCAGACGGATAAAAGACACAGAGAGCACAGTACTCAGTATAATGAGAAGAAAATTGTCAGTCAGAAATCTCGTGTGGAAATAAGAGTAGACTCATCGCACCTAAAGATGCTCTCCACATATTGAATTCATCACTCTGACCTCACATACTTGCACGCAGCTGCCTGTAAATACCTATCGCGCGGCCTTTTAGCGGATATAAACATCAAACCCTAAGCGAGAAGGCTCTGCACCTTCCAAATTGCTACCATTTATAGGGACTTGGCGAAACCCTCTGCTCCGTTCGAAATCTTGCCCTCCTCCAAACCCTAACCCTAACCTTAACCTTACCTAAATGGAAGATCCCTTCGGCCGAAGTCTAAATGGGTAGGACAGAAGGTATTTTATTTGCTTTTTGCAAAGAACAAGGTATTTTATTTGTAATAAAAATGGCCCCTTCGTCCGAAGTCTAAATGGGTAGGACAAAAGGTATTTCAGTTGTAATAAAAATCGGGGCCATTTGGTATCCAACCACGATACCCATTAACCCATTAGGGTCTATTTTGGTATGGGATTTGCTATTATTATTTTCTTTTGGCGGATTACTAATTTGTTTATCAATGCAACATAATATTTCCAATGGTAGTTTTATTTTGTTGAAATCTGGTAAAAAATATTTCAAAAAATCAGGTAGTTGGAGTGTTTGGATTGCATTTTTGATGGCGGAAATGGATTCAACATCGTCAAAAACCCTTAGGGCAACCAAAACACTGAAGTTTAATGATTGTAACCCAAATTTTCAAAAATCTTTGCCGAAATTTCTGGGTTACTCTGTGGGTTTTTTAGACTACGGCATAACTATTAAGTTGCACTTGTGTAGGCTAGTACAAAGATTGACAAGCAATAAGTTATTTTGTTGTAGGATAAGGATTATTTGTAATTATCTATTAGGTGTAGATTAATTGGTTTGAGTGGGGTTTAGTTCTCACCAAGTCTTACGTTTAGGGGGGATTGAAGATGGAATCCATTTATGGGGGAATTAAATTATTCCAATGGGTGTCCTATTTTGACTAAGCTTCGCACAATTTTGGTGATAACATCCCACTATGGGTAGATCATTCTTCCATTCAATAGGCAGGTTGGCCCTAGCCGAGACTTAGTTTAATTACAAAAACAAAACAAACAAACAAAAAGATTATTTATAATTGTGGCTTTTTGACAAAGTTTTATGTACCAATTTTTGTGTTTGGTCAAAGGTTTAGGGGTAAATGTTTTCCAGCTTAAGGGGTTTTGAAGTTTCTAAATTAATTCAAAATGTTAAAAAATATTTACATTGATTAGAATTATTCTCTTCTTCAAAATTTTGCCTCTCGATCAATTCGGATAATGCCTATATTATGTTAATGCTTTACATTACTATGTATAAGAGCATATATACACCATGAGATATGGAGGCATTGCACAATGAACGATGTATATCTCAATGTATATGCTCTCTAAATATTGGACTGAAAGATGTGTAGAGGAGAGGAGGATATTTTTCATGAAAGCATATTGTTAGCAAAATAAGTTCCCTACCGAGGAGAAGAGTGTTGATGTTCAATCTTTCCCTTTAAACACAAAATTCATCATGATCAAATATTGATATGTCAATAATAGGCCTATGGTTCATCCATCTCGCTAACATGGATCATCAATGCATAAATAAATTGTAATAACTTTGCAAATTACCAACACAATGAGTTCGAAGCTTTTCAATTTATGATCAGTTTTGGTTTCAATGCTAGGTGTGTTTCTTTTTAATGACAATATCAATGCTTGAGAATGGAGCAGTCCACTCTATGATTCTATTATGCTCAGTCTATTATCTACAAATTTGTTATGCCAAAATAAAACTTAATATGCATATTTAACCATTCAGTCTCAGTGTTTTTAACCAATCATACATTTTCCCACTCGAGATTTTACTTAAAGGCTAGTGAAGAGGTGGAGGATCAGTGGACATGCAAGCAAGCTCGTTAGACTCTTGTCACCTCATTTTTCTCCTAGGAAACCCTAATCACCACCCTACATAGATGGTAACATTTACTATGCCCGTGCCTTCCTAATCTTTAAAAATTTTAGTATCGGGTTCATTGCTACACTATTTGGCTTACCTTTTGCATTTTGCTTGGCCGACCTAATTGTTGTTTTTTCCTACACTCACCATGCACTTTTCTTGTTGATGTCGATGGCGTCAACAACCTTCACATCAACCCAAAAAATTAATTTGCCTCTCGCACACAACTCCATGATGCTTGACTCTCCTTGTACCCTGCAACCCTTGGCTCAGTACTCAATACCCTACAACCCTTGGCTCAGTATGCAATCAGCTTCTAGTAGTAGTATCCATGCTAATGCACTAGCCACAACAAAAAACAATTTCACGTAATCAATCCACTGGGAAACCTCTCACAACTCGCTTCAACACAAACAATTCTCACAATGTTCTTTGTTTATTCACACAATAAATTTATGCATCCTTCATGCAACAGTACACTCCATGTTGTTCACAACACGAATGCAAGCCATGACTCTAATGCACTAGCAGTTATTCATGCGAGCAGCATCAATGCTCTGCAACTATTCCACAACTCCTTTGGGGCTCAATTCACAATTCTCCTTCTCTACCTCCCTATTAATGCCTTTTAATAATATATTACATCAAAGGATTCTGAAACCAGAAGTGGTCTGGATCCACAAAACCCTCACAAAATCCTCAAAATATATACAACTAACCTAAGATCTCTCTAACTCTCACAAAACTCTCGAGATCTATTCCAACAAGACACATATGACTATAATATATTATAATCTTTCTAGATTTCCAATAAACATAGGAAAATAAAAATATTAGAGAACCCACTCCCTTGGTAAAATAAAGACCCCTAAGGGTCTAATCAATAAGTTGGAAAGTTGAGAGCCTATGCTCCTGCATCACTTGTATCCCCCTTGTTCTTTTCGAGTTTTTTTGGTTTCCTCCATTCTCTCCTCTTTCCCTTCACAGAATTCGTTGATCGTTCTTTGCACTCCCTACTTAATGTAGACACCATGCTCATTGGTACTAAAGGTTTCACCATCTTTACTTGATTACACACTATTTTTCCTTCATATTTTGGGTTGCTAAACCCAACGAGACTCTTGCTCCTTAATGTGGCCATGCTCACAACCGCAAAGGAGGTAGACTTAGTCAAGGAGATATTGGTGGTATGTGAGCTTGGTTTCACGAGGAGGCATTGGCCCATCACTTTTTGGATTACACTCCTCCGAAAATTCAATTTGAGCTCAATGTTACTAAGGTGGAAGTAAGGAAGAACAGCCAAAGGATTTTGAATGTAGAGGTTTTGGGCGGCATTATAGCTTGGATTCCTTACTAGGAAATACTAGAGGACGAAAAAACCATTATCTCCATACTATGGATTTGTCCCATCATTTAGAAACTCTACTGGGAAATGTGTTGTCAGATCATAGGGATGCACAAAATCAAATTTTGAATAAGATGAAAAAATTGAAGTTGTTGCTCTTGGATATTGAAGGTCGCCTCGCTCATCCCAAACTTGTTTTTTATCCAAGGTCTAACGATGCTCCTCCCTACAAGGACGAAGCTTAGACCTTTGAGGTAGACATGTCTTTATATTCCTAATTTATATGTTTCAATAATTGATAATTCTAGTTATGAGGAAGAGGAATATGCTTACTTTTTTTTCTATCTTCCTAGCTAGTTAATGTGTTTACAACTTTCGAAATTTGTAATAAGTTAATTTCACTCTCAGATTTATTTGTGACAAATAATATGTTATTTTGTATCTAGTCTAGTTCCTAAGTGACAAGTGAGAGATAGATAAAAACTTTTGGTTCTTGTAATTTAGGTCAGCAATTATTGTAACTTTAACTTTTTAAAAAATGTAATAAATTGGATGCAAATATTCACATGTAACAAATGACTTTGCTTGTTTCATTCTTTACAACTAATGCTTACTCCACAATGCACATGTACATATAATTTATAATCAAGCAAAGAATGATGCAATTACTTTTAACTTGCCATTTCTTTTCATCATAACCAATATACACTATCATAATTAATATGTTTACAGATGTGCGTAATTGTAGGTAATTGTTCAAATGCAAGATTTTAGGGTGATTTGTTCATAAGCTTTTGGTTTATTATACTTGAGTAAAACTGAGGGATGGTTGTAGATGGCTTTCCCTTCTCTCTACCAATAGGATATAATAATTATAGGTAAAACACAATGCATCATGTTACCACAAAATATACTAGGATTTAGAGAGGGAAACCCTACAAGACAAGAGCTAAACAAAGTGATAACAATGGGGTAGCGGCCCAATGTCACCTCATCCAAAACCCCATGTTCTTTACGAACTTTCACCGATGGGAAGAGTCCTGGTAATGAGAGATATCAATTAAAATAGATATGGTAGGTATATGGCATAGAGTGATCAAGCTAGAGCTCATTCAACAAAGAGGCTCGATAATGGTACAAGGCTTCAAAGAAGTAAAGTACTCTCTGAGAAAAGCCCTAGAAATCAAGGTTCAAGACCTGGGGGTTTTGAGATTTTTCGATAGTGATAGGTATTCACAAGGTCAAGGCCCAAGAGAAAAGGCTTATTAGGATATACTTCAACAATTACTAACCTCATACAACCTCCATGAAAGTCCTCAAGTTAAGGGGAAAAGAAACTAGGTTTCCCTCTCAGAGAAACACCTAGGGCAAGAGATTTTATGGATGAAATTTGAGTGGATGCCCACCAAATTAATAGGTTAGGTACCCTATACCTATCTCTTGATGTTCAAGCTTCCAAATCCCTAAAAATCCTCCTCCCTAAAATTTCACTCCAAGCCCTAAAATTTTTCCCTAGCCTTAAAAGGACCAATTTTAAGGAGAGAAATTTATGAAGAAAAATTTGAGATGATCATCAAATAATTGGATTATTGCCTTGCCCTTTGGGCTTATGGAGTCAATGATGTGATAGATAAGCCAAATTTGTTACTAAGGAGGCTGAAATTTGATGCCCTAGGTATCAAAATTTCAAAAGTTACCCACTCAATGATAAATGGAGTTTGATGGAGAGTTATTAGAATTCCTCCACTAGGAACATTCATTACATGTTATGCAACGAGTAACATATGAAATTCTCAACTAGATAGCCTTCAAATTTTATTTTCAACAAATTATGGCACAATCAAGCATAATCTAGAAGCAACAATTCCATACATTAGACAAATCCAAAAATATAATCTTCAACAATAGGCACTTACAAGATAACATGTAGTATATACACCCATTCACCAAAGAAATAGCTCCAAAGAAAATCCAAAATAGCTTCCATACATCAAAATGCCTTCCAAGAATCTCCAATAGCCAAAGATGAACAAGTATGAAATTTGTATAAGAGGTTGAATTGCCCAAGATATGATGATGAGAGACTAAGGGCGGTCTCTCATATTTATACATGTGCAATCAAGTCTAATTTTAGCTTAAAAGCACCTCTTAGTTTTCAAATGATGGGAAAAACTAATTGAGGTTACAAACTAACCTCATAGCTAATGTGAAAACATAAGAAAACACCCATAAGAGGGTTGAAATGATGACGCCATCCATGTGTGATCCTCTTGGAGGCATGCATTGATCTCTCTTGGTGCTAGGTTGAGTGAAGAGGGCTCCAAAAATCATCCTCTATGGGTTGGCCCCTAGATCTTTGTGCAAATCATCGTGTGGACCCCACTTTTGTGTTTAGAGCACAAAATGGGTCTCATGGTCCTCGTGATGGAAAAGGTTGGTTCTGCTCCAATGTTGAGGGCTCAGAGAATGGTGGTAGCCCTCCCATGTCTCAAAGGGTGATAAAAACCTCATCTAGGCCTTAGGTTAGTTTCCAAACCATCTTTACACTACTAAGCCAATTGGGGCATGTTGGTCCAAGTGCATCATCCCGTAAATAATATGTGGGAAAAGCGCAAAATTTTGGGGTGTTGTAGGTGCTAATGGAATGGAATGATGGCATGCAAGTGATAGGAATCCCATGGCTCTCAACACTTCCCCTGTAGGGTGTCATTTGCTCCTCTAGTGGACTTAGGCCCTAGTTAAGTTTCCCAACCCAAGATGAAAACCACCTTCCAATTACACACAATGTCTAGTGTTTCATTTTCACCATTAGGTACAAATAATTATTAGTGCATCTAAGTGAACCAAGCTTGTTAATCAAGGGGAAATTGACACTTCATATGAGGCTTCTCTTCCAAATTTGGGGCTTTGATAATGTAATCATGTAACATCCAAAGGTAGGAGTGGCTAATAGACAACCCTATTAGGTGTTCCAACCCCTAAAGGGAAATACATGTCCTCAGTACATACTTCAATCAATAGGTGGAATATGAATAATGATGGAACAAAATGGGGATGAAGGGGTCTCAAGACCAAATGACATGGGCCAAGGGGGTGGAAATGATGAGGAAGTCCACATATTGGGTGTACAGTTGTGAGGAGGGAGTAATCATGGCAGCATGAGTTACCCCAAACTTTATTTTTCCACCCCTATTTATTTTCCTTTTGATTTTTATAAAAAAAAAATTGTATTATTGCTCGAAGCTCTATGGAATGAGAGCATGTTGTGAATGATGTAAAGCAGTTATCACCCCCTTAAAGGTGGCAAAATTTGTCACCCACTAGGAGTTGGGATGTGCATGGGTTACTTCTATGATGTAAGGAATACTCATGGGCCCTGGGAACTAGGGTGATGGCCATAATGATAAGGGGTAGAGCTCATGCTTGGATTTTTCCCATGTGCTATTATTAATGTCCCAACCATATTTTGCATTTTATGGTTTTTTTTTTTTTTTTGCTTGTGGCCATGTATGATTTTAACTTTATTTTAGCTGCATCAACCTCTAGGGAAATGTTTCCAAGCTTGGCATATATATGTGTACAAGGGGAGGGGGCGTGTTAGTGTCTTATGGACCCAAAAAAGGGAAATGGTGGAATAGGGCTCGTAGTGTGTAGAGGGAATTGAAAACATATGGAACGAGAAAACGAGACCACACTACCAAAATCATGGTCTCCCAAGTAGTACCCTTCCTAATTCCATAGGCCAATAGGGGATATCCCATGGGACTAAAATTGAAGATTAACCCCCCATTTAACGTGAGGGAACAAAACCATAGTCAAAGCCATTCCTTCTTCCAAGTCACCCAATAATCCATGTTTAAGACTCCCAAATGAAAAACAAGTATAATTACCCGATTGCACAATGAAAAACATACATTTTGGGTTGGATTTCCCACCTTCAAACATATGATCTTGACAAATGGGAGAGGAAACATACAACTGATGAAGATGTAGAAACTTAATGTGTAGATCCTAAACTGCTAATGAAATTTACTAAATCACAAGACTAGAATCTACTCTATTGTTTTGTGGAAGTAAATTCACGATCAAGAACATAATCATTAACATTCATAAATATTCAACACACATATACAGAGATATATCTAGGGGAAAGAAATTTCTCAAAACCCCTTACTATTTGTATTGCATTAATCAAAGAATCTGGATGAATACAATATGCTCTGCACAACCTTGAGCTCAACTTGTATCTGTATCTTCTATCCTCTACCTGAATGACTAACCTTGGCCAATACCTAGCCAAAATTTTGAGCCTCCAAGCTCTTATTTCCTTGTGTTGCTCCTCAAGGAATTAGCCCATATTATTTAGCAAATTCCTCAATATGTATTGTGTAATTCCTTTAGGTACCTCTCTGATTGCATGCATGACCTATACAACTTGGAATAGTTTACAACTAATAGTACCCTTAAACTCCAATCTCAACTGGGTATCTCGAATTCTATTCATGCATGAGTTGATTTAGGTTGATTGATCATTTAACTGGTTAAACACTAAAGTTACATCCCACTTCTAGACCTTCCACTAGTTCCTCCAACAGTTGGAACTAATTTAACTTACCATAACTCAATTTAGCTAAATTAAATTGTTACAACTAAAATTAACTCAACCTAGAATCCTAAAATTTAGGAATCACTGTACATAACTGAATTTCATGCCCTCAACACAAATTAACTAAGCTAACAAAGTGATAACAACTATATCACCTTAGTTAACTCATTCAAGTTGTCTATTGATGTGGAATTTTGAATTTCTCCTAATTTAATGAAGGGAAATTTAAATTATGAATTTCTTGTTACATTTTCAACATCAGGGAGTGAAGATAAAGTGGCACATTACATTGAATATAAGGTGGTTGTAAGGGATTGCTCGTTGCTGACTGGAAGAAGATGAATAGGAGAAAAGTTATCCTAGGGGTACCCACTTTTGGGAGGTAACACATCTAACATGCATTTTCTAGGATTATGAATAGTTATCAATGCCCATGGCTTAAAAAGTTCAAAAAGTGGCAAAAGGAACCTCTAGGAAGTGCTCTAACATATGTCGTTAAAGTTGAGCATTAATTAACACTTAACTATACATACATATGAGTTTATGCCCATACATGTGTAGTATATGATCCGCACAACATTTAAATTTGTTTCCTATGCCAATATTGCAATAAAAAGGAAATAAGTTGTGGGTAATTTACCAATATGCACAAGCTTGGGGAATGTATGCAATGGTTGTAATATTCGTCATAGACTCAATTAGAGGGTAAATCAAGTTGAATGTGCAACAAACAAGTCAATTAAGGAAGGAACCAAGTTGAATGTGTTGTCTAGAGAATTAACAAAGTGCACAAAAAATATTTCAACTTAGTGATAAAACAAATTGGTGATTAGGATTAATTAACAACAAAGTGAACAATCTGGTATTGTTTAAGGGTGTTTTTTTATGGTTTTCCTAGTAACCAAACAACTTGTTAAAACCATAGTTGAAACAAACATACAAAGGATAACTTTCACGCATCATAAACAACAATGCTTACCTAGAAACCCAAATGGGGAAGTTAGCATTGAATGACATTGATCGGTCTTGATTTATTAACCATTATAAAATTACATGGTGTTTTGGATCTCTAGATAATTATAAATTACAAACTCCATTTTTCATCATTTCTATCTTCTCTATGAAAGAACCCCATCTCCAACATTGTGGAAATATTTATAGGCAGAATTGGCTTACTAAGGGTGATTAAAAGGCCATGCATCCCCCATTGTTTAACATCCTAAGTCTAGTTCTTTTCCTTTCCTTTGTCCTTTTCTAGTAGCATTTTTTGTCATGGTTCCTTTGTCATTTTTCTCTCTTCTTTTACATTTTTTAAATTCTTTAATTATTTTTGTACTTTCACTGGTAACGTCATGCTTTTGAGGTGAGTTATAGTGGATTGGATGAGAATAGGACCCTTCACACTATCAAATGCTTCCTTTGGTGTGACCATCAACCTCATAGCAAGGGCTTCACTTCCATAGCCAATGTTTTAATTTTGTCAAGCCTTCCCGATTGAGTTGAGTTTTTAAATATATTCAATTTTTATGTGGACATGGTTCTTTGTCAAATATCTTCATTACCCTTCTATTTAATCCCTATAATTTATATATATATATAAAAGATGAATGAATATTTTCTAAAGAAAAGAAACATCCATAAACCTACCATGAAATCTCAAACACTATCCATAACCTTTAAACCCAAAGTTGGCAATATTAATCTCATTCATTTTTTTAGATAACTAAAACTTGAGACCAACAAATCCCTTATAGCAAAATTAATCCAAAACTTATTACAAAAATGAAAATTCCACATCTTTAAATCTCTCTACATATTAGAGATTGAGAATTGTAGTAAACAAGTACAATATCAACAAGGCTACTTACTCCCCCACCTCTTGAAAGAATGGAGAATTTTATTTATGCATTCTTATAAGGATTTGATGTAGTCAGCTTACAAAACGTGGGTAAAAACCCCTTGTAGGTGGTGGTATCTTTGTGAGTTCAAGTTTCAATTACTTATGATGGACTCATCATCCTTATGTTATGTTGCCTTACATTTAGAAGAGATGCATATGTGTTTACTTAGGATGGAAAAGGCTAAGAAGAGCCCTTGATATACATGTACCATTAAGAAAATATTATTAGTTAGACCTTTATGTTCATTTTGACTATCGATGGTTGCATTCTTAATAATTATTGCCAATAATAGCCATTGCTTATGAGCATCATCCTTGATATATAGAGGATGGTTGTTCCTTAATGGATGATATTTAATGAATTACATATATTTACTTAATTATTAGCCTAAATTATACATTGATGGCATGTCATGATTCCACCTTGTTAGTTATTGTCAAAATTACGTGACTTCCCTCTTGTGGGACTAATGCTCCTTGTCCTGGTTATCTTTTTAGCTAGGCGTTGTGTGCCTTGTGATGATAGTTAGGAGATGGGATTTTGAGTTCCTCATCCCCTATATGGTTCCTTGTTTGTTAATTACTTGCATTTGGATGCATGTGTTACTTGATAGTTTATGATGAGTAATCCTTACATGATGTTGCTATTAAGAAATTAGATTGGGAAGTTATGCACATAGTTATGATGTTGTCCCTTTTATATGGTCACAATGATTATATGGTACATGTTTTACATTATTGGAAAAGGATAACCTGTTATAGGACTAAGACGTGTGTGAAATGGTTGAATGCATTATTAAACCATTTCATGCCTTAATTAATAGTTGATTGTTGTATATTGATACATTGTTTGATATGAGTTGGATTACCTAGTTGTGTCATAGTCTTAGAAGAAAAAAATGTTATTCATGTAGCACCCATTAGGGAAATTATAAAGTGATATTAGAGCGCTAGGATTCCATAATTGGGAGACACTAGTGTGACAACCCCTTTGGGAAAATTCCCCCTCTTAAACAAATTGTAAATATTTAATGTATTTTGATTTTAAATTAAAAATGCCAGAGAATTAGGAAACCTATTCTAGATTTTGTGGAAGGAGGTTGCTTGGTATTTCAAGGAATATTTACTTGTTTATTGCAACCACGAATGACTAGAAGGTATGCTTTAAATCGAGTTGATCATATCAATTAATGAAGTTGGGCAAGAGGGTAGAAGAACCATGCTTTCCTTAAATAAATTCACAAGGAAAAAAGGATAGAATATGATGAAGGATGGGTTGCATGGGAAACTGGGAAAATTAAAGTCAACCAATATGAGAGTGGGGCATAGAGCTAATACAAAAACATCCCCACCACCAAACAGAAAAGACAGACCCACCGTTAGGGGCGGCAAGGGTGTCTTCGCACACAACTGAACAGATTACATCATGATAACAAGCACCCATGAGGAAGGAACTCGAAGGAGGTACCAGGAATCACATTATAGGAGGAGATAGGAATTCACAAAGAGATAATTCTAATGTATTGGGGGAGACTATCTCTGATACAGGGGGAACAACAGAGAATGTAGGGGAGTGAAGAAAAAAGCTCAGTGGAACAAGACATAGGAAAGAAAGCCCTAGGGAGAGGATTGCAGAAGCATTTCTTGGACTGCAAAGGAGGAAAGAAAGCATAGCGTAGAAGGAAAATAACACATAGCTTTATATCACTACCAAAAGGCAAGGAGAAAAGAAAACATTCGATTGAGCATTGGGAGGTGGTAAGAATATCCACTAGGTGAGGACAACAATCATTGGATTCCCTGTAATACTAGAGGGTGGATATGCCTTTCTTTGGATTCCCTTGACAGCTTGGGTGGAGACTTGTTCCTTGGATTCCTAGTAAAGAGAGATATTTAGCCCCCCGTTTCTTGTTTTTTGGTTTATAAAGTGGTTTCTCGATTCCCAAGATTGGGCGGAATCACTACATGAAATAATTCTTGAGGGTGGAAGTGATAAGCCTTTGCATTCCATCATTCAATTTTGGGTGGAGGTAAGTCTTTGGATTCCCTGCTTCAACTTGTAATGGTAGAGCCAAATTTCTTATTGAATTAGCTGAAGGGTGGAGGTGGTGGACTTCTAGATTCCCCTATGATATATTGACTGTGTGAAGTAGCTAGTGGGTGGAGGTGGATGGTCCTCTAGAGTCCCCATTTCAGTTGGTAGAATTTTTTTAATCCCTTAAGCACTCGTCCTTAAGCTTTGGAATATGGCTCAAGGGTTACTGCAAGAAAGGATTGGTTGTAATGTGTCTAAGGTTGGGTGGAGATTTGAATTCCCAGACTTAGTTTCCCAGTTCCAATTGAGATAAGTATCTCTCATTTTTTATTTGTATAACGAATTTCATGTTTATTTTATTTGAGCTGAAATGATGTCATTGAGGTATGAGGCATTACCTGTGACTTGGTTGTTTATATGGCTAATTAATATGGTAGTTGATATTATCTCAATAGTGTTTGAATAATGTAATGAGTTCATGTGTGAAATTTTGTTTACATATATGGTGCTCAACCTTGAATCATTATGATGAATCTTCTCACTTAACATGAAATGTTGGACTAGGTAGAGCTAAGAATGAATTGATTGTCACACATATGTATATATCCTTGCACAATTGATGGAACACAATAAAAATTGGTGGACTGAAACCATGAACCTTATGTGTGTAGGGGTTAATGATTCTAGTTAATCCCAACAACTAAGTGTGGCTATGGCACTATTCAAGATATAATTGTTTGCATTAATACATCCCCATATGGTAGAAGGGAATGCTGCAATTCATTGTTCAGATCTCTATTAATATGCATGTTCTTGTGTGAAATTTTTCCTGCTAAGTTTACACTATTAAAAGTATGGTAATCATGATCATGAAATAACTCTATTTGTATATGCCACAAGAATGCATCATAGTCATTGAAAGGCTAATTGTGTTATCATATATAATCCTAGACTACAGGGGAAACAATGTGTATAAACCTGTTTGTTTTATTATTGTCCCTGAATATGCATGGAAAACCTACATAATTCACATGTATACCATATTAAAGCTAATAACCCATAATGTATGCAAATTTGGAAACTAATCCTTAGATTGTAGAATACCATACATTGTTCTAGTCTTTACAGGTGATGGGCCTCCAAATTAGACATAAATTAAGGCCCATATAACCTTTATTTGGCACATGAAGGCTATATTAAATCTCTCCTTATACACTTAATAATGTTTTTTTAGCTTTAATATGTTCTTAGGAAGGTTTAGAGTGTAGAGATTCCTTGTAGATTCAATCTGCTAATTTGCTAAAACAATATACTTGAATCTACTCTACCAATTGCGGAATCCAATTTAAAATATTGTGAAATCACCAAGCATACAAGGGAAAGAATTCAATCAACACATTACACAATGATTTCCTGGGGAAATCCACAACTAAAAACCCCACTTTCTGTATATTGCATTAGTTAGAAAATATGAGAAGATTACAATGCTTTTCTCATGCCCTAGCAACCTCTGCACTATCTCTATCTGTCTCACTGCTTCCTAGACAAACCTAGGACAATACTTAACCAAATATTGGCTTTCTCAAGTCCCTATTTCCTTGCAATGTTTCCTTGGGTAATTAGCCCCTATAAGTTATGGAAATTCCCAATTGGAATTGCGCAATACATCATAGGCCTTCCTCTTACTGCATGCACCGCCTGTATATTTTGGATGATTATACAACTAATAGTACACTACCCTTGAACTCCAAACTCAACTGGGTAACTCTCAGTTCACACACACATGAGTTATTTATGGCTGATTTATCAGTTATCTGGTTGATTACTGAGTAGACAACTCACTACTTAACCCACCACTAGTTCCTCCAATAGTTGGAACTAATTAAAATAACTTTGACTCAGATAAACTGAATTAATTAGTTACAAATCAAAATAAACTTGACTAGGGCTCCTAAAAAGTAGGAACCACTCTGCATGACTCTAGTTAGACACTCAAATCAATTTAACTGAACCAACTAAGTCAAACTAACTTAGTTAACTCATACAACTTGTCATGTGACATGGAATTACATTTTTCTTGTAATTTGATTCAAGGGAAAATTAAATTAGAATCTTTCTTGGTGTTTTTTATATGGAATTTTAATCTACAGATAAACTAAATTTCCAGAGTGTGGCGTTCCTTCACTCAGAACAACAGTACAACTACTATTTTCTCTAAAACAATCAGATATACAGAAAGGGAAAGAAGCCTACATGTGATACTTTCGCTCTCCTTCTCCTTCTATCGTTGTTACCGTCACTCTCAATCCAACTCAAGCCGCTAGATCGATTCCTGCAAAGAAAAACAAATAACAGCAAACAACATGCAATATAAAAGTATATACTTATCTTAATCAAATCAAACCAATTAGATCTGAAATACATACATTGTCAAGAATACATTTCACAAGACATAGACATATGTATGGGAAAATGAACATATATTTTTATTAAAGAGTAGGAGGAGAATATTACAACCAATGGATCAATTTGTCATCAACCTGCTCCAACTTCATTCCAGCCTCATCACATCCAACATCATCTCAGCAACATATCAGTACTTCCACTCTCTAATCAAATGAGAATCCAACATCATAACTTTGCACAAAATTCTTCCTCCCTAGCACTTAGACGAGTGCTCAATTTATAGGGAAACCGATGGTTGTTTCTCAATGAATGGATTTCTAATAATAGGAAAGACATGTTTCCAAGTTCAGAGGTGGTGGATGGACACTTAGATTCGAAGTATGACACCTATGGAATCTTATAGAAGGCACTGGCCATGTGGATATTCCCAAAACAATGACAATTCCACTCCCAGGTGACCAACGCACCCGTGAGTGTCTAGAAGTGCACTGCAATGCATCCTTGCATGGAGGTATTGGCACTAAAACACAATTAGTCCCTTGTAGAAGAGCGTTGTTGATTCAGTGGGTCATATAATATATACTTCAAACCTTGGAATCTCATAATTGAAGCCATAAATGGAATGTCTTCACTTAGGGCATATATCAAAAGAAATATAAGGGGATGATAGACCATATTCATTGGTCTTGGGGGATGATGTCCATTTTGACCAGGTCTTGGGGGATGATGCCCAATTTTACCTATAACAGTTGCCCCCTAAAGCATGAAGTTAAAATAATAATAGTGTTTCGATGAGATGCTTTACGATGTGATGAGTAGGATCTGAAGCGGACGGTGACCTGCATCAAACTTGCAATACATTACATCGTGATATTTTCATCTTGATCATGAATTGTTGAGGGAGGCATACCCATGCTCAGCACAAAACTATCATAACATGTACATAGTTCATAAATTCATCTACATTGGAATGTTGCCCAATATATACATGCCTACAGATATAGGCCCATGTTCGAATGACGATCTGTATGTAAAGCCATCGTACAGATGATGTGTACAACAATCCTGAAATCATAGCCCGGAAGGATGAAACTAGATCCGGGGTCTTCTTATCTTGTTCACTCGATCGTTCAAGTACGTGTTTAACCATGCAAATATATGATTTGAAGTCGAACAAACAACATCTGATTATCAACCAATGATGTGAGTTGTTAACAGATGTGATAAAACCACCATTGATGTTAATGGCTTTCAAGGTATTGCAGTACAATTTGCAAGGCATGAATAGATGATTTGATGTCAAATTCCAAACAAAATATTTCGGTCAAAGGTCCGGAAGCGAGAAACCTGTCGATGATGTAGCAAGCCTCAGGGTACTAGAAGATGTTTCTAAGTAAACTTCATGGATGATAAGTTGATGTCGACAGGAGGCAAATTTATCATGAAACGAGAGTAATGATTTCGGAGACAAAATGTGACTTGATAGAGCAATGTTATAGGATGACTATCATGAAAATGAAGGTTTATTAATATTGCAGAAGGATGAGGATTTACAGGATGAATTATCTTGAACATATCGACGACACTGAGATGAGTTGGAAGCATTGACCCAAAACCAAAGTGAAGGTATGATGAACTGTCAAGAATATTACCCAACCCAAAAGTCACAATGATGGAGTGAAAGTGTCATGTTCAAGAGCGTCCTACTACCATAAAGTGTTATGTTCTTTTTCCCAAATTTTCCCCAGTAATTTGACGACCAATACCTCTTTATTTTTTAACAAGCTTGAGGAGGGTAACATATGCTTGATCTATAATTCCACCCTTTGGGTGAATCCATCGCTATTTAATAATTTAACGAGTCTAGCGATAAATGAAACTCGATCTTGCCATGATCGACAAGTTCGTTGCTATTTTATGTTTTAATGAGTCTAACGACAGTGAAAACCCGATCCTTTTTCATGTTTAGAGAGTTTGAAAAAGAGGACAAAAGAAAACTCCATGAGTCCTTTTTCATAAATTTGTCAATCAAGTTCGAAAAAAGTGTAAAATGATATCTGAGAAAACCTCTTAGCCATGTTCGACTAAGGTTTTCCTTTTTCGTAAATAATCTACCTCAGTCCGAAAAAGGTTAAACTTATACTGAGTAGATGTCATTTCATTACTTTTACGAGCTCAAAAAGACAAGTGCTTGGCAATATTTTTACATTATCAGAGTCTGAAAAGAGCTAAAAAAGACTCTAGGGGGTTCCTTTTTTGCAGTTATTGAATCTCGAAAAAGAGATAAAAGTGCATTTCAAATCCTTTTTCATTTTTATCAAATCTCGAAAAAGGAGGATAAAAGTATGCTTTGTGGTCAAATAATTCTTAAATAAGTGTGCAAGACTAATCTCATTGTATCAATTGTAAAACCTATTTAGAATACCATCAAACGGATTAAAAATACATGTTTCATAGCAAAAATGAATAAAAACCATAGTCACAACATTAAATATGATTCAAAATAATCAAATTGACTAATTAAAAGAGTTTTACCATTCCAAAGTTACCATTTGAAAATTAGGAGCTCTGAACCAGTTTTTCCCCTGAACTTCAACGGTCGATTGCGAAAGTTTCTGTGGATGATTTATCTTGATGTTTGATCCAGGTTGGAGCTATTAACCTTCTCTTTCTTTTAGTATCATTTTCATTGCATTTCATGGTCAAATTTTAGGGTTTTGAGCCCCTTAAGGTAAATCTACTATGCTAAAAGGGTAACACACCCTTGAATGTCGAAAGGTGTGTTGCAGTGCACTGAAATTGAAGGCCAGATGCATTTCAATGCTTTGTCCCTTGACCTAGGGTGTGTTGGGTGCAATTCTCATTTTTGTTTCTTGCTGTGTGCCCAAATTTTCCCAAGTTTTTTGCATGAAATGGATTCTAATTAAGCTTATGATTTTGTTCTAGGTATTCATCGGATCAAAATGACGATTACGTGGAGAGAAAGAGAACAAGAAGAACAGAATATGATTGCCCTAAACGATCTAGGTACAGTAAGATCCCTTAGATATTGCGGGTTGCTTAAATATTTAAGACTATCAAGGATGAGGCTACAAATGGAACTATTGGAGTTCCTTATTCGTTCATGGGATCCAATATTACAGAATTTCACATTGGGGACAAAGTTCTCCCAATATTAGTGGAGGAAATTTATTTTCTCACTAGATTATCGAGGCGAGGTTCTCCCATTTCCCTTATAGGATCTGCTCTTGGAGGAGAGACAGTGAGAGATTACATAATGTAGCACTGCCATCCAAGGACTAGACCAAGTAAAGATGGGAAAATAAATATCCATGATGTGCATGATCTACCTTTGAGAACCATCCTTTTTACCATTGCAAAACTTTCCGGTTCCGCTACACTACATGTGGCAAACAGATCATACATGCAGTATGCACTTGAGTGTTTAGAACCAACAATATTTAACTAGGCTGAAGTTGTACTCTTTTAGATGAAAGAACAACTGACTAAATCAAAGGGTGGAAGGAAGAAGAATTTCAACTATGGCTTGATCCTGATTTCCTTCGCCTTAGAGCAGATTCCATTGATGCAGCCACAACATGTTACACTGGGCATATCTAGCCCTAGATATCCATGGATGCAAAGATGGGTTGAATTGATGTCTAGACATGCTGGTCAATCGACCATCGTATTCTCTACTGTATTCTTCGCCTGGTTCAGATGATAGGTGATCGCCATATATCATTATGCATACACAGGCGTAGATTTCCGAGGAGATCCAAACTTGATTCTACCAGACAACGCTCAATGGGGTGCAATTGGTAAGAATGTTTTGACCATGTTTTTTTTTATTTTTTCTAAGGTTTCTACATGTTTTTGTATTTTAATGTTTCCCAAGACTAAACTAAAGTTTTGATGTATACAGTTGTGGGTCGAGTTCGACCAGTGGGTCAGCCAGAGCAGGGAGAAGATGAACCAATAGAGAGGGTTGTCAGGAGAGAAGTCCTTCAGGATTTAGTTATGATCGAGACTCTTGCTGAGCTACAACAGCATGTGGAGGGATTGACTCTTGGGATTCCAAATTTCCGGATCAAAGAGTTACCTATGAGACTGCAATGCCACACTATTGGCGTTCCTAATCGTTGGATGTCGTTATTGCGTATGATAGCTAGATCAGTAGCTTGTTATCACGAGCATCACTAGTTTACTTTGATATTTTGCATACGTTTTGAGGTTAGATGAACAATGTGTCTTGGGCACAAATTTTGTAAAAACATATAGCTATCTATCTATTTGTTTTTAGTGTTTTCCTATGTTTATTGTGTAATACTATTCAATTATCTGATGTGAATTGAAAATATGTCCTTACATATGTTGCAAATGTCTGTTTAAAACATAATTTTCTAAGGAATCAGTTAATGTGTTCAAATTTCTGGAGATGTGTTGATATTGAATGTAATCAAAATGTCTTTCCAAAAGTAGAACTCTTAGGAACATACGATGCAGTGTTGGATTTAGAATAGTATGAATGCTAGTAAGTTGCAGTACAACAAGTTGTGAGTCTAACCTAATGATGATGCAATTAATACCAAATGAAATGGCATCAGAGAGAAGTTCGATCAACGTGCTATACTCAACGATATTGTTTGTAGATCGACCAATAAAAATCCCTTGAAAACTCACTAACTCGTTGTTTTGAGTGAAAATGGCCCATGATGTAGAGGATAGATTCTGCGTACTATGACTAGCACCATCAACATACCCAACCAATGGTTCCAAAGATTCAGACATCTGCGATGAAATGTAAAGAGGATTACTAACTTCAAGAAAACTCTAGAAAAACAAACTAATATAGTAAATGCAAATCAAAAGCATATGTACAATATAATACAAAAGTTTCCTATGCTCAACTAAGCATAGTAAAATTTAAGATACAACCCATTTCGAGGCTGCGCCAATGGAATTCCATCATAATCTACTAACTCGAGGCGCCCTTAGCAAGAAATATTTTGACAATATAAGGGCCATGCAATAATGGCTCAAATTTTCCTGTACCCATAAAATCAGCTTCCTGGTCATAAAGTAAGACCAGGTCACCCTCTGAGAAGATGCGAGGCTAGACATGTTGGTCGTATTGCACCTTAATTCGTCTCTTATGTGCTTTGTTGGCCAATGCGTCTTCACGACGCGCTTCACCAAGATGGATGAGGTTAAAAAGACACTCTTCTTTAGTAGAGGTGTCAGGTAACAAGTCAAAAACGAGTTTTAACGATGGCATTTCACATTGGATAGGAAAGATAGCTTCCAGACCATACACCAATTGAAAGGGGTTAATCCGGTTGCATTTCTCACCGAGGTTCGGTATGCCCACAAAGTCGAGTAGAGGATTAAATTCCAATTTCGTTTATGAACTCCTATCATTCGTTGAAGAATTCACTTAAGAATTTTGTTAATGGCTTCAACTTGTCCATTGGATTGTGGATAATAAGGAGTAGAACTATCATGTGACAGTCCTAATTTGGCAGACAACTCATTCGTCATGTGATTACGAAAAATTCTTACCATGATCTGTGACTATAGCTTGTAGAACACCAAACCGTGAGATGACATGATTGAAAAAGAATAATACAGTTGTTTCACCTGTGTTATTGAATGTAGGCATTGCTTTGGCCCACTTGGTAAAGTACTCTACTGTGACAATAATATAATCATGCCCCTCGGACGAACGATGATTTCAGGTCATGAAGTCAATGCCCCATTTTTCAAATGGTCCCACAGTGATAACAGGATGCATCAGTGCTGGCGGTTTGCAGATTTTACGATCAAATAATGGCACACATGACAACTTCTGACTACGAGGATGTAGTCACAAAATATGGTAGGCCAAAAGTAATCGACACGGAGAATATTCTGTGCGATAACGTATCCAGACAAATTTCCACCACAAGTCCCAACATGACAATCATTTAGAACCTTCTTGACCTCCTCATGAGTGAGGCACCTCCTTAAAATTGTATTGAAACCACGACGATAAAGTGTATCGCAGAAGATCAGATAATCTTTAGCTTGGTATCGAATATGTCACTATTGAGAGCTAGAGCTATCGGACCGAAAAGTATAGGTTTGGAGATAAATGATAAAATACCCATAGCAAGGATTAGATGATCCGATCAGAAACAAAGACTCATCAGGAATTAATGGTTTCGATGTAGTATCAGCACTACCAGAGGAAAGGTCGCAGAGAAGCTCAGCCAAAACTAAAGATTTCTTAGACTTGGATTTGATGAATTCCAAATCAAATTCCTGTAAAATGATGATCCATTTTGAATATTTTTCCCCCAGCAATTGACGTGATAGAATGTATGTCATGGGGTTGCAATCCGAAATGACAATGGTCTTCTGGAACATGATATAATGGCGAAATATTTGGACAGTTTGAACAGCCGCCAAGACGAGCTTTTCGACGTATGAATACTTCACTTCCGTATCATTGAGATTACAACTCAAATAATATATCGGATGTTCTATCCCATATTCTTCTTGGACCAATACCATAGCAATTGCCGTAAGAAATAATCACTTTGATAATTGGGGGGATACATTAATGATGCCCATACCAGTGTATCCTTGGCAACATCAAAAGAATCTTGTGCAAAATTATCCCAATGGAAGGGAATCCCCTTTTTCAAGAGACGAGTAAATATTTTAGCCATTTCGGCATAGTTGGGTATGAACCTCCTTAGGAATTTAGCCTTTCCTTGAAGTTTCAGTAACTGAAGTAAATTTGATGGCGTAGTCAAATCAAGAATAGCCTAGACCCTCAGTGGGTTGATTCAAATTCCTTCTTTTGAGATGACGAACCCTAGCAAACGACCAGAACCAACACAAAACAAACATTTGTGTGGATTGAGGCGTATTTTGTAGTGTCGAAATCGTAGAAAGATAGCTCTCAAATGAGTCAGGTGATCAATCCGATTTCGTGAATGCGCGGGTAAATCATCTAGATAAGGTTGAAAAATGTGCTTGATGTCATTGAAAGCATAATCCATTTCTCTCTGAAATGTTTCCCCAACATTCTTTAAACAAAATGGGAGTTTACGATAAGAAAATGTGCCCCAGGGACAGATGAATGTTGTCTTATATTGGTCCTATGGGTGGATATTGATTTGATTGTAACTGGAGAATCCATCCATGAATGAAAATATTTCACATCAGGCACAATCATCAATAATATGGTTGATAAAGGGAGTAGGATAGTTGTCTTTTGGACAAGCAAGATTGACATCCTGATAATCGACGCATATTATGATTGTCCCTTGTTTATTCATGACAGGAACATTGTTGGAAACCCAATCAGTAAGCAGAACAGGGTAAATGAAACCAACATGAAAAAAAATTTCAACTTCTGCTTTAATGGCATCAGCCTTCTTCGGATGAACAGGACGAAGGCGTTGACGTACCGGTCTGACATCAAGGTACATTTTAATGGTGTGTTCAACGATACTAGTATATATGCTTGAAATTTCCTCATAAGACGACACAAATATATCTTGAAATTCACGAAAGAGAGAGTGACAAGTTTTGAGTTCTAATGGAGAAAAATACACGCTGACATGAATGTTTTCTACAATGTTGGGTTTAGTTGAAATATCAATAGAAATGGTTTCTTCAATATTTGATAAATTTCGCTTGGATGTGATAGCATTAATGGGAAAATAATTCAAAAAGAAATTTTTTATCGATGGGTGATATAGTTCAATAATATTATCTTCTTCATAATCCTAAAGACGGGAACAATGATGATGATCTTCCCATCGTTATCCTTCTGGAATCATGGATTCCACAATGCTCTCATCAGTCAAAAAAGTGGATGAAAAAGGATCATATGGAGTACCAAAATCTAATGAACGATCGACCTAATCGATCGGCCACGATGATTTCAGATTCGCTGCCCAAGCCATGTAGATTGATTGCTATGCCAGCTCAATTGGGCTAGGTGACATGAATTCATCCAACGTAACATTTTCAGAATCATTGGTAATCTTCCTTAAGCCAGATGGAGTGGAGGATATCATGCAGCAGTCTCTATTCTTGCAATTTCTGTTGACGTCGCAGGTGGCAGTAATGAAAAGGTGCCCATTAGGGAAGAATCCTTTAAGATTTCTACACCAATGTTTTGAAGTGCTAGCTGGGGTGCATGAACTAACAAAATTATTCCAATTACCTAGGAACTGGAGGCAAAGAAGGAGAGTTGATCGATGAATGTGATAACACCTTTATGAGGAAAGGCGATCATTCTAAAATAAGTAGAGACGATCGCAGTCATAACATAAACCCATGGCCTTTCGAGTAAAATATTGTAGTCAAGGGGTTCATCAACGACCTCAAATTAAACAGTTATTGTTTTCCCCCTAGTTCGACATGCAGGTTATTGATGGCACTACAAGGCTTATATGTACAACCGTAAAAAGCTTTCAACGTCGTAGGCAATTGAGATAGGCGTGGCGAGACAAGTGACTTCCAATAGTTTAGAGACATAATGCAAGTAGATGCTCCCTCGTCAATAATAGTGCGATGAACGAGGTGATTGATAACATTTACTTGGATGGAGAATGCCAATTCTGTTGGTAATTGTGGCACATAGCTCGCATTATTAAAGACTACAAGATTGGAATCTGTCAAATTGATTCCACCAATTTCCGACAACAAAGCTTGCTTTTGTGAGGGAAAATTTTGAAGTACCTCAAGTGTTGACATAGATGAAGGGGATTGAGCCAAATATTCAACTATATTATAATTTTGAGCAACTTGGGCTTGAGGATTGAATGTCGATTTATGGATGACTCCCTTCGGTGGCTTTATTGTTAACTCTGGAATAGCAGTTGGTGGAATAGATTCTGTGGACAAATTCGCGATCGAGGTAGTAGGTTGATCAGTAGCATAACTATCGTAATATTTATTTTGTGTTGACACCAAAACATCAGTTTTTGGCTTTGTGACAGATAGCATAAGCACTTGGGAATTAGAAGCGAGATCTATAGGAACCATATTTGTGTCTGGATTTGGGAAAGGATCTGTCAACACAACAGATGCATTCAAGGTCTTAAGAAATTTTGAGACTTCGGCGTGTTGAGGACAGTCTTGAAAAAAGTGCTCCTCATTACATATTATGCAAGGGTAACGAGGTTTCTGATTGTTTCCAATTTGTTGATCAAGTGATCATTCTTGCGGGGTTGAATTTTTATTTTTCTTCGCTTTCCCCTTTTTATTAATTCTAGGTTGCTTTTCACTTTTGCCTTTGTTATATGACATGAAATGAATTTTGGAAGAAGGTGCAGGATCAGATGAAGTAGAGTGATGTGTGCTTGCAGTACTGATCATACTGTCATTGACATGAGAGTCCTTAGATGGAGGAGGAACAGTAAATTAGATCGCGATGCATTGGGAATTTTCTCATAGAGCGTGCCAGATTGAGTATAAATCAAATATAAGTACTGGGCACGAGAAATGACATATTATTCAGTGACTGTTAGCAACCTATAAATATAGGATTCATAATTTTGACTTGACTGATGGTAATCTTGTAAATATGTACATACTTTGCCTTATGCAAGTTGTATTCACATATTTTGTAAAAAATAAAAATAAAATAAAAAAATCAAAAAAAGGGTAAAAAGTCCTAAAAGAAAAATCAAAGGACTTAGAAAAAATAATATACCCCAAAAATAAAAAAGATCAATAAAACATGAAAGTGTGCAAGTATAAGTGCCACTACTTTTTGCAGTTGATTATGGCAGAGTGTCAATAAATGCCATAATCCATGATGAGTTAAACAATTTAATCTTGACTTTTCATGTTTCAATTTCACTTGTTGTAGATAGAGAATAAAGAATTGTCATACAGTTTAATCACGACAATTCAGTAGTTAGGTAGAGAATAAGTGAATCCAACAGTTTAATCTGGATTCCTGGATGAAATAAGTGTATAATTAGATATTTTTATTGCTTTCAGAAAGAATAAATGTTGTAAAGGTTGCTAGCTCAAATGCACCTAATCAAAATGGAAGAAAAAATGTTAGCAGTTAAAATTGGGTAGGTAGAAAAAGGTGAGAAGCATCATTGTAAATATTATTCACCAGGGCTGCAAATAACTAACTTCCCTTCCCCATAGCCATTTATCATTCTAAACTATCAGTCAGAAAGGCTCAAGGCATTTCCTTGACTTCTGTTGGGACTAGACCCAAGGCTCTATGGCTGATTAGTTGAAAATGTTAAATGTCTATATTAATCCCAAAAATCACATCACTTTCCATTCATGCATTCATTTCCCTGAAAATCATAAGTAAAAACCTCATTGTTACTTAACGATGCTCTAATCTTCATTTGATTAACTTCCCACATCTCATGAAGCATAAAACCCTCAAAATGACATTTTATCCTAAGTTGAAGTGATGAAATTATCATAATTAAAGCTAGGCTTTAATCTTCACTTTTCTTGATTATAATTGTATGTTTTGAGTATTCACTTTCCCTTATTCATATTAACACCTAACTATTTTATTAATTCCCTATGGAAAATCCTAGTCCTATTAGTATAACTCCTTTCTAATAATTATCCCAAAAAACCCCTTATTATAAACTTTTTATGTCAAAGTTATTATGCACATGTTTAAATTAAATCCCTAAGCTACTCCTTTGACATGAAAACTATCCATATAGAAATATCCCCCCCCCCCCCCCCCCCCCATGGTTATTAAGCCTATTTGGTTTAATTAACTATATAATAAAAATACAAAGGAAGCTTTCAGAATACAATTTAAACTAAGGTTTAAAGCATGGAAACTTTGATATGTTACCATACTACATATACATTAAACCCGCCTCATGCATTTTTAACCCATTCCCCATGGGCATAAATCTTCCACATCCCAGTGCCTCCACAGTTATCTATAGCTGTATGATCAACCATGGCCTTACTAATTCAGCAGTCCCAAACCAATGTGATACCCATTACTCCTAGCTATACTTCTTCCTCGATGTCGCATTAAAACTCTACCGTAGATCTATACCTTCCATATCGAACGACCTATATTTATCCCGGTCCCACCCGACTTTCTGCCACTGCTTTGAAAATGATCTCAACCATTCGCATCGTTAAAACAAATCCAATGGTGCACATTCCATATCGCACTCCGAAAGTGATTGACCAAAGTTTTATAAAATTCGCACGATAAAAGTTGTTTTCCAATACAACCCAATGCTACGTGTCCCCTTTTCATTTGATCGCATTCCAAAAGACAAAAACAGCTTACCGCCTGTAGCTAACGCGAAAACCACCAACGGTTTTCCACAGTTCAAACAATAAAATTCTCCCGCCAGATATGTAACTCACCAATATTACGTTTTATAAGGTTTATAATAAAGGTTAAAACCTTTGTTATAAGGTTTATGTGAAAATTATAAGCTCTGCCCGACTAGTAAACCTCTAGTAAATCCTTTCCAGCTCCCGAATCCGATTTTTACTCTGTGTGTGCCTATTTTGTACCTGAAAGACCCATTTCACACCTGAAAGCTCTGTTTTGACCAACATAATCTTTGTTTGAAGGCCAAATACACCTTTCAACTACAACATATCGACATCAAAAGCCTTTATTTTAAGTTCAATCTTCAGTATAAACCCTTGAAAAAAAATTTCCATGGCTTGAAAAGGTATTTGAACCTACAGATCTCCTGACAAGTAATCTTTTATAGTCTCAACCATTCAAGAAACCCTTGTTTCCTGTCTTAACCCAATTTTTCATCTCTCAGATTCCTAATTGAGCACTAAAATACCTATTGAGACTATCTTTGCCCAAGAATTGCTCAAAATTCCCTCTGTTAAAGTGAAATACTCCTGCAAACTGTTTAAACTTGCAGAAATAAGCCTAACAATGCCTAAAAAATAGAGTTAAACCTCCACAGAATGATCTCATTCCATAGATCTTTGAAAAAGCCTTCAATCACCTCCCTGCAGACCTAGATTTCATTAACAAATTGTTTTGATTTTTGCAAGTTATTATGAGAATGTGGATTTGAGCCAACAGTTTCAATACTAGTTGACAAAATTGTTTGCTCCAAATTCTCAGATTTTAAAAGAAATATCTTCATTCAACAAACAGTTTGCATACAAAGAAAGAACAAAATCAAGTTAGAGAGAGATCAAAATGATGAAGTTTTCATAGTGAATGGTAAAAGTGAAATCATAATTCACAATGACACTGAAAACATAACAGTTAAAAAGTATCAGTGGTTAAAGTGTATAAGGTAAAAGTTAGAGTGAAAGTTAAAACAAAGTTACAAGAGCAGTCAAAGGTAAGCAGTAAAAGTAAATACAGAGACAGTAAAATGGTAAAAAGAGATGAAAATACTTTCACCAACAATGAATTTTATCTAAAGTGAAAGTAAAACAGTTAAAAGAACAAAAGGTGAAAAGATGAAAACACAACAAGAAGGAACATTTTTTGTAGAAATTCATGTTTAAGCCATTGTTTTTCAGAAACTATTGTGACCAATCCAAGATGCATTTTGCAAAACCGAAGGAGGTTTATGTTCTTAAGATGGCCATGTACAAAAACCTCTCTCACTTTTCTAACAACCATTATGGATTGGGAAATATTAAACAATATTGGAGAATCACTTTTTGCAGAAAATTCCTATTAAGTCATCATTTTGCAGAGAATATTGTGGCCAATCAGAAACAAAAAGTACAAAACTGAAGGAGGTTTTTGTTCCTAAGAGACCCATCTACAAAAACCTATCTCGCAGTCATTTCATAATGAGAGATACATGCACATCTTTACAGTCTATTTTTCAGACTCTGTAAAACTTTGTTTTACACATCTTTTTTCAGAGCCTATTGTGCACAGCTGGAGAGGAATTTTAGTAAAATGAAAGAGGTTTATTTCACCAACATATTTATCCATAATAACCTCTTTCACTTTTTACATATCTATTTCGGATTGAGAAATACAAAGATATAATTGGACCCCAAGTTTGTAGAATTGTTGGAGCAGAATGCACAAAGAAAGGAAGCAGTTAGTGACTTGGATGCCTCATCATCAACTAAGAGTTGGATCAAATTAAAATTCTCCTCTTAGTCAACACATATCCATAAAAAATAGTGCCAAATAGATGCATTAGTTTGAGTGTCCTTTACTTAAGTTCTATTTATATAAAACAATTGGAGAGATTTGTGAACCAATCTTGATATTTTTTCAAGATATTTTAGTTTAGAATTTGTATAAATACTTCACTCTTGGAAGTATTTTGTGTGGAATAAAATTTATCAAGACTACTATAGTCATTTTTCTGGATATATTGAAGTTGGTGTGAGTCAATCAGTAAAGCATCAGACTGGACTTGAGATTAAAGACATCATAACTCAGGATTCTTATGCTGACCAGATAAGTCTAGTTTTTTCCTGTTTTCATTGTGTTATCTTTCAAAAGTTTCCATACATTCATTTTAATGTGTTTCTGTCTTAAATGATTAACTAGGAAGATTTAAACAGGATTAGTGATAAAAAACTCCCTGTTTTTTACTAGTTGCTCAGGAGTATATTATCTGCTTGATAACCAGACTATAGAATTCTTAATTGCTCTTAAGTCCTTGTTTGATCCCCTCCTTCAATATTCATTTCTGTAAGTTGAGGATTATTAATTTCCCTTTTGTTTAGATTTCACTCATTCCATCAAAAAATCCTATTCAAAAGCCTTTGACGGTCATCTACCATGCCCTTAGTACATTTGCATCTTTAAGTCTTATTTCCTAGCTCTGTTTGCCTAGAAAGTTGACTCCATAGCCCAATGGTCTGGTAGATCAATCTGTGGTTTACCTTGAAACACTTTTTATTCCCACCACACTTTTAAAAACAAGTCTCACTGTCCACTCATAGCTAGCCTAAAATCCAATTATAAAACAAAGTTAAATCTTTAGGAGAGATCCCTCTTCGGAACTCAGGAAGGCTAGATCCTGAATTCTAAAAGAGGTTCTTGGTTACCCCTGGTTTTCTTAACTACAAAAATCCTCATCCCACAACCTGAGAATTACTAGGATGATAACATACTGGGGAACTAACCACTCTCTAGTTTTAAGTTTAATCTTAGAGGAAGATTTTTAAAACATATATTTTCTACTTTAAGATTAAGTTTAAAGGTTGTGGGTAATATAATGACAACTCTGCTGGGGAAGACTAACATTTTCTTCAGAAATATTTTACAGGTTCAGATCTGATCTATGATGGTGGATAGTGATCAAACATACAAAGGTTAAAATCATCCACCCGGTGACTCCAAAACAATTTTACAATCAAGACTCCACTAGAGGAATGAACCTCAAAGAACAATATGGAAAGATCAGGCTTTCAACTTGGATCTTAATCCAAGACATTATGTTTTTTCTCATTAAGAAATTTTTTCAATGTATATTGTATTTTATAGAAGATGTTAGATTAGTTTTTAATTATTTTCCTTTGAAGATTGTAAGTAATAATTCTCCTAATCTCTTTGAGCAGCTTTCTTATGAATCTAATGATGATCATTTTCCAATTAAGAAGCCTCAAATACTCAAGACTGATCTTACAATCCCTGTACATATCCCTGTACCATATAAAGTTCCAGATAGATATAAGCCCCTTATTTTACCTCCTATACTCCATGATTTTCCTAAAAAATACTACAAATATCTTCCTAGATTTGATGGAAAGAATGGTATAACTGCCCAAAAACATATTCAAGGTTTTAGAATTATTTGGATTTATTTGAGATTGATGAAGATGATTTTAAAATCAATTTTTTTTCTCTTTCTTTGCAAAATAGAATAAAGAGTTGGTTCAAAAATCTGCCTAATGCTAGCATCTCAAATTACCAGCAGTTTATCAAACTTTTCCTTGATAGATGGATAATCAAAGTTAATCCTTTTGTGATCATGGAAGAATATAATCAATTAAAAAGACATCCAAATGAAACAATAGAACAATTTTCTGACATATTTAATCAAGTTTATTATTCAATTCCAGAAAATATTAGACCTCCTCATGATTCAGCTCTCTTGCATTATCCAAGTGCCTTTGATCCAGAAATAGAATTTCGGTTAAGAGAAAGAGATCCAAAAACACTTGTACAGATGTAGAACATTGCAGTTGATGTAGAAGTTAATCTGCAAATCAGACAAGAAAAGTTGAAAGTAGAAGAAGAGGAAAAGAAAAACATTGTAGAGGTAAAACTCAGCCTTTTGGTAAGAAAACTAGATGAAAGAACACAGGAGATCACTATGAAAGATGAATTTTTTATTCAAAATCACCATGGAGAAATAGAAGAGGTTGATAGCCAATTCCTGCTAATTCCAATTATCATAGATCAGAAAATGAATTTACAGATCAATATGAGGAAGAGGAATCTGCTGATCTAATGTGTATGTTTGATGACATTCCTTCTTTTGATGATTTGCCCAAGTATGATCATTATGATGATAGTTATGTTCTCCAAACTCTAGCTAACTTTACACAGCAATGAAAAGCTAGTTTGGAGGATGAAGAAATGCAGTTTCAGCAGATTGAAGACAATGATCAACCAATAAAGATCAACCATGAGAGTGAGGAAGAAAAAGCACAAAATTTGGAAATAAGTGAAGGTTCTTTACCTCTTTGTTTTGCTTCATTTCAGTTCATTATAGACAACTATCATGCCATCAATAATCAACAATTTTTAGGAATTGTGATTGACAACATAGAAGATAATGAAACTATTGATCAAGATATTTCAGTTTCACAATTACAGTTATCAAATTCCATTGAAATAAATGATCAAATGATGCAAGAAAGTTCCATACCACTATGTTTTGAACCATTTCAGCTTTTAAAGGAAATGTGGTATAACATATTTAAAGAAAAGGATGAGAAACTTGTTGAAGTTTATGAAGTCCCATGGAAACCTATATGCCATAGGTTGCAGCAATTTTCTCAAATTTTTCAAGATCCAATAGCAGATATGTTGAATATTGAAGGCATTCAAAGCATTCCTCTATTAACTAACTATGATTTTCAGAATCAAGATGATAAAATTTTCAACAGTCAAACATTACAATTAGTAGGAATATCATCACAAATCTTATCTGAAAGTTTACAGGGAGATAAAGATGAAAATAACATTTCATATTCATGGTATGGAGGCCATCCAGAACAGATGTACAGTTGTTCAGATAAGTTAAACATCAGTGTATATATTTTGGAAGATCCTTCTGTACAGTTTCTAGAGTCAAAAAAGGAAATCAAGTGTTTCCTTATCCTCTCATTTGTTGACAAGTTTCTAATAGGTTGCATAAGTACAATTTTGATAATCAACAAGAAAATGCAACAAAATCTATCAAAGTACATGATGCTTGAATGGTTGCATTGTCTATTTCATTTTACCTAACCAACAGTTGGACAGATGATTAGAGTAAGTAGGTAAGATTTCAGCTTATTTCAGTTTTCAATTTTCAGCTAGTTTGAAATAAATCATTAAGGTTTGAAGCTAAGGAGAAGGTCCTAAAGATATTTAAGATCTAATCAGTTTGGTTTGAGAATTGTAGTATGTTTTTGTTAGTTTCAGATTAGATTTCAGCTTGTAGAAAAAGGACTATATTCAATTCAAGATTTTCAGCCACAACAAATGCATGTTTGGGATTGGCCCAATGGATCAGGCTACTAGTCAACAGTGTTCTTGACATTTCACAAGGAGATGCCATCCCCATGTGAAGCCGATGTTAGCAACCTATAAATATAGGATTCATAATTTTGACTTGACTGATGGTAATCTTGTAAATCTGTACATACTTTGCCTTCTGTAAGTTGTATTAACATATTTTGAAAAAAATATAAAAATAAATAATAAAAAAATCGAAAAAAGGGTAAAAAGTCCTAAAAGAAAAATCAAAGGACTTAGAAAAAATAATATACCCCAAAAATTAAAAAGATCAATAAAACATCAAAGTGTGCAAGTATAAGTGCCACTACTTTTTGCAGTTGATTATGGCAGAGTGTCAATAAATGCCATAATCCATGATGAGTTAAACAGTTTAATCTTGACTTGTCATGTTTCAATTTCACTTGTTGTAGATAGAGAATAAAGAATTGTCATATAGTTTAATCATGACAATTCAGTAGTTAGGTAGAGAATAAGTGAATCCAACAGTTTAATCTGGATTCCTGGATGAAGAGAGTGTAGAATTAGATAGTTTTATTTCTTTCAGAAAGAATAAATGTTGTAAAGGTTGCTAGCTCAAATGCACCTAATCAAAATGGAAGAAAAAATGTTAGCAGTTAAAATTGGGTAGGTAGAAGAAGGTGAGAAGCATCATTGTAAATATTATTCACCAGGGCTACAAATAACTAACTTCCCTTCCGCATAGCCATTTATCATTCTAAACTATCAGTCATAAAGGCTCAAGGCATTTCCTTGACTTCTGTTGGGACTGGACCCAAGGCTCTATGGCTGATTAGTTGAAAATGTTAAATGTCTATATTAATCTCAAAAATCACATCATTTTCCATTCATGCATTCATTTCCATGAAAATCATAAGTAAAAACCTCATTTTTACTTAATGATGCTTTAATCCTCATTTGATTAACTTCCCACATCTCATGAAGCATAAAACCCTCAAAATGACATTTTATCCTAAGTTGAGGCGATGAAATTATCATAATTAAAGCTTGGATTTAATCTTCACTTTTCTTGACTATAATTTTATGTTTTGAGTATTCACTTTCCCCTATTCATATTCACACCTAACTATTTTATTAACTCCCTATGGAAAATCCTAGTCCTATTAATATAACTCCTTTCTAATAATTATCCCAAAAAACCCCTTATTATAAACTTTTTATGTCAAAGTTATCATGCACATGTTTAAATTAAATCCCTAAGCTACTCCTTTGACATGAAAATTATCCATATAGAAATATCCTGCCCCCCTATGGTTATTAAGCCTATTTGGTTTAATTAATTATATAATAAAAATACAAAGGAAGTTTTCAGAATACAATTTAAACTAAGGTTTAAAGCATGAAACCTTTGATATGTTACCATACTACATATACATTAAACCCGCCTCATGCATTTTTAACCCATTCTCCATGGGCATAACTCTTCCACATCACGACGCTTCCATAGTTATCTATAGCCGCACGATCAACCATGGCCTTACTAATCCAACGGTCCCAAACCAATGCGATACCCATTACTCCCAGCTATACTTCTTCCCCGATGTCGCATTAAAACTCTACCGTAGATTTATACCTTCCATATCGAACGGCCTATATTTATCCCGATCCCACCCGACTTTCCGCCACTGCTTTGAAAATAATCTCAACCATTCGCATCGTTAAAACAAATCCAACGGTGTGCATTCCATATCGCGCTCCGAAAGTGATCAACCAAAGTTTTATGAAAATCATGCGATAAAAGTTGTTTTCCAATACAACCCAATGCTACGTGTCCCCTTTTCATTTGATCGCGTTCCAAAAGCCAAAAACAGCTTACCGCCTGCAGCTAACGCGAAAACCACCAGCGATTTTCCACAGTTCAAACAAAAAAAATCTCCCGCCAGATATGTAACTCACCAATATTATGTTTTATAAGGTTTATAATAAAGGTTAAAACCTTTGTTATAAGGTTTATGTGAACTTTATAAGCTCCACCTAACTAGTAAACCTCTGGTAAATCCTTTCTAGCTCCTGAATCCGATTTTTACTCTCTGTGTGCCTATTTTGTACCTGAAAGACCCATTTCACGCCTGAAAGCTCTATTTTGACCAACATAATCTCTGTTTGAAGGCCAAAGAAACCTTTCAACTGCAACATATCGACATCAAAAGCCTCTATTTTAAGTTCAATCTTCAGTATAAACCCTCGAAAAAAAATTTCCATGGCTTGAAAAGGTCTTTGAACCTACAGATCTCCTGACAAGTCATCTTTTATAGTCTCAACCTTTCAGGAAACCCTTGTTTCCTGTCTTAACCCAGTTTTTCATCTCTCGGATTCCTAATTGAGCACTAAAATACCTATTGAGACTATCTTTTCCCAAGAATTGCTCAAAATTCCCTCGGTTAAAGTGAAATACTCCTACAAACTGTTTAAGCTTGCAGAAATAAGCCTAACAATGCCTAAAAAATAGAGTTAAACCTCCACAAAATGATCTCATTCCACAGATCTTTGAAAAAGCCTTCAATCACCTCCCTGCAGACCTGGATTTCATTAACAAATTGTTTTGATTTTTGCAGGTTATTATCAGAATATGGATTTGAGCTAACAATTTCAATACTAGTTGACAAAATTGTTTGCTCCAAATTCTCAGATTTTAAACTCAATATCTTCATTCAACAAACAGTTTGCATACAAATAAGGAACAAAATCAAGTCAGAGAGAGATAAGAATGATGAATTTTTCGTAGTGAATGGTAAAAGTGAAATCAGAATTCACAATGACAATGAAAACATAACAGTCAAAGAGTATCAGTGGTTAAAGTGTATCAGGTAAAAGTCAGAGTGAAAGTTAAAACAAAGTTACAAGAGCAGTCAAAGGTAAAAAGTAAAAGTAAATACAGAGGCAGTAAATTGGTAAAAAGAGATGAAAATACTTTCACTAGCAATGAAATTTATCTAAAGTGAAAGTAAAACAGTTAAAAGAACAAAAAGGTGAAAAGATGAAAACACAACAAGAAGGAACATTTTTTGCAGAAATTCATGTTTAAGCCATTGTTTTACAGAAAATATTGTGACCAATACAAGATGAATTTTACAAAACTGAAAGAGGTTTATGTTCTTAAGATGTCCATATACAAAAACCTCTCTCACTTTTCTAACAAACATTATGGATTGTGAAATCTGAAACAATATTGGAGAAGCACTTTTTGCAGAAAATTCCTGTTAAGTCATCATTTTGCAGAGAATATTGTGGCCAATCAGAAACACATATTACAAAACTGAAGGAGGTTTTTGTTCCTAAGAGACCCATCTACAAAAAAATATCTCACTTTTACCACAGTCATTTTATAATGAGAGATAAGTGCACATATGTACAACCTATGTTTCAGACTCTGTAAAACTCTGTTTTACACATCTTTTTGCAGAGCCTATTGTGCACAGCTCGAGAGTAATTTTAGGAAAATTATTTCAAAAACATATTTATCCATAATAACCTCTTTCAATTTTTACATATCTATTTTGGATTGAGAAATACAAAGATATCATTGGACCCCAAATTTGCAGAATTGTTGGAGCAGAATGCACAAAGAAAGGAAGTAGTTAGTGACTTGGATGCCTCATCATCAACTAAGAGTTGGATCAAATTCGAATTATCCTCTTAGTCATCACCTATCCATAAAAAATAGTGCCAAATATATGCATTAGTCTGAGTGTCCTTTACTTAAGTTCTATTTATATAAAATAGTTGGAGAGATTTGTGAACCAATCTTGATATTTTTTCAAGATATTTTAGTTTAGAATTTGTATAAATACTTCACTCCTGGAAGTATTTTGTGTGGAATAAAATTTATCAAGACTACTATAGTCATTTTTCTGGATATATTGAAGTTGGTGTGAGTCAATCAATAAAGCATCAGACTGGAATTGAGATTAAAGACATCATAACTCAGGATTCTTGTGCTAACCAGATAAGTCTAGTTTTTTCCTGTTTTCATTGTGTCATCTTTCAAAAGTTTCCATACATTCATTTTAATGCGTTTCAGTCTTAAATGATTAACTAAGAAGGTTTAAACAGGATTAGTGATAAAAATATCCCTATTTTTTACTAGTTGCTCATGATTATATTTTCTGCTTGATAACCGAACTATAGAATTCTTAATTGCTCTTAAGTCCTTGTTTGATCCCCTCCTTCAATATTCATTTCTGTAACTTGAGGATTCTTAATTGCACTTTTGTTCAGATTTCACCCATTCCATCAAAAAATCCTATTCAAAAGCCTTTGAAGGTCATCTACCGTGCCCTTAGTACATTTGCATCTTTAAGTCTTATTTCCTAGCTTTGTTTGCCTAGAAAGTTGACTCCATAGCCTAATGGTTTGGTAGATCAATCTGTGGTTTACCTTGAATTTTTTTTTATTCCCACCACACTTTTAAAAACAAGTCTCACTGTCCACTCATAGCTAGCCTAAAATCCAATTATAAAAAAAAGTTAAATCCTTAGGAGAGATCCCTCTTCGGAACTCAGGAAGGCTAGATCCTGAATTCTAAAAGAGGTTCTTGGTTACCCCTAGTTTTCTTAACTACAAAAATCCTCATCCCACAACCTGAGAATTACTAGGGTGATAACAGTGACGACACCACCATTAGCCACATCCTCGGTGATAGATGGCAACAAGGACTTACTGAACCGCTCAGCAAGGAGTTGATCATGAACAAATGCTTTGACCATTCTACGACGACGACACCACTCATGAATATGATCAGAAATGTGAATAACATTAGTTTGTTTGAAATTTGTCAAGGGTTCTGTTCCAGTTTCATATCATATGGGTAACTAGAAGTGGGTCAGAAAGGTAGTAGCTAAGGCAATGAAATTATTAAATGAAGCTTGTGGTAACTCAATGTACCACTTCGCGGCCGGACCAATGAGCATACACTGGAAAAGACGCAGTCAAACGGAGTCATCATTTAAGGGGTTAGATGCACACCACAAATGATAAGTCACAACATACGTTGACGAGTCTTCTCTAGGGTTTCCATTGAACTTAGGAATATCTGAGGGTAATTTATGTGGGTATCACTAGCCACTAAGGAGCATAGCTGATTGGATCGTTGGTAAGCCGATTTAATCAGGTAATTATAAAGTTTCAACAAGGCAACCGTTGATTTAAGTCAGGTTGAGCATAACCAAGATATGATGGAATTGCTTGGGAAATAGGCCTTTTAGCACTAGCATAAGGAATTTGTTGCTGGTAACCCATATAGGGGTTGTTTAAATAAGAAAACACTTAAGGATTCTGTTGACCAAAACCTGGGTAAGCTACTTGTTGTTGAAATGATTTTTGTGGCATTTGTGGTTGTGGCTGCCAAGGTGATTGCCCACCAAGATTATATCCCAAACTAGAATATCTTGGACCCAGTTGTGAATAAGTAAGACCCGGTTGTGCCTATGACATCCCATAATTGGGTAATCTAGCTTGTGAATGAAAAATTCCAGATATAGGTGGTTTTTGTAAACCAGTTGAAGGAGCTGGAGTTTGAGGGCCTAATACTTGAGGGTATTGGGTTGAAGGACTTGCCTGAGATGGTTGAGGTACAACACTCTGAGCTCGTAAGGGGTAATGATGTATTAACAAATGGAGTAGATGTGGGTGCAACAGGTTGAACCGGTTGATATGAATGCACAACCATTTGTGGTTGAACGGGCAGGATAGGCTGCCACTGACAAACAGTCATTCCAACATTAGGGTGACCATAAATCGACCGAGTACTGTCAAAATGGGTGACCAGAGGTGTCCCCATTCATGAGGAGTATAATAAGATGGAATATATTGTTCTCCAAATGCTAGGAGTCTAGTTGATATTGTACTGGATGGAATATACCCAGATGGACCAACTTGATATTGCACTGGAGAATTATATAAAGGATCAAGCTGTTCAGTACTCATTAGATATGTTCCAGATATAATACCAGATGATAACATGGGTGAATTCCCTGGGTTTTAGGATGCACTAGTGAAGGTTCCAGATAAAGATTGGTAACCTAGTGGGACGGAAGGACCACCATATAGATGTGACTATAGTGATGTGGTGAACATCGACGAGGTAGCAACAGTAGATGTTGTCACAACTGTAACAAATGGTACAGTCGGATATGTTGACTTAACCATGTTCATGCGACCCAATGTATACTCTATAGGATCTACGGGAACTCGAATTGAAACAAGATCAAAGAGAGCAGTGTAAGGTGATTGAGGAAAAGACCAGTAAAGATAAATCTCCTCCCCAAAATGAGTTGTATTTGGGGGTGTTTCTTCTTGTGGTATTTCTTCAATTGAAATCAAACCAAGTGGAAGGATTTCACCATCAGGTCCAAGATATATTTCAGATGGTTGACTACGCGATATGGGAGACTCAATGGATACGATCGACTATGGAGTGACTGATACAAGAACAACTTCTGATTTTTTGACTTCGGGATCTAAATGTTCTGGTAAAATAACCATGGTATCCAGATCAACTTCCAGTTGAACAATGTCGGGTTCGAGAGGTATGGTCTCACTGATTGGATGGATCATGTCCACAGGTAGCTGTGAGGACTACGTTTCAATGACAATGGATGAACCAGGATGTGTATAAACGACTCGAGATGACTCTAGTATATGTGATAAATATGGCACACCAAAGGTACTGATGGTACTGGTTTCGGTAGAACAATGTCACCTTCGCCAACCATAAATGGCTTCCGGTGGTAAAGGTGGATTAAGTGCTATTCTACGTGAACAACGGGGAAAGGGATGTTCTTCTTCCATGATAACTAATTGATTTTATGAAAAAAACAAATAAACAAAATAAAAGGGTAATTCTAGGCAAAATATTTACCAAGTAATTGTGAACTGCAAAATACCTCTTGTCGAACCAAGAAGTATGGGCAGGCAATCTCCCCGAATGTTGTGTTCGGTGTATCACAAGTTACAAGGCGGTCGAATCGTTTACCTATGGATGGTAAGTAACATAAATTTGTCCTCCCAAATATACTCGAAGGTATGTGGAGGCCCAAGTCCGTATTAACGGTGTCTAATGCGAAACCGCACAATGAGAGCACCCCCTTATACTTTTCATACTAGAACACTGCCCAATATACCCAAAGGTACGTGGATGAGCTCCGATATACTTATGTATGTGGAGTGAGGTATCACACCCAGAATGTATCACAGAAAATTTAGATACAGCTGCTATGTTTAACGACGCCGGAACACGTCTCTAACCTAGACCTTCTAAATGTTATCGTTAATGTTACAATGCTTTCTTAGGTTGGTTGATGTAAATTTTATGTTGATCTTGTTTAAAAGTTTGTATTTGAGGTTAACCACGTGATGTAATGGAAGTTACTAAAAATGAAAACTAAATGATAAGCAAACTTTTCAATTTAGCTTTTTCAATGAAATTCCTAGCTACTAAGGGGAAAGAGCAATCAATTTTTGAGCATACAACAAAGAGCACAAACTAAATGTAGATTTCCTTAACTTGTTCCTATGCAACACACACAATTATCTATATGCACATGCATGTTTTTCTTTTCAAATCCCTTTAATGTGAATGAGAGAAAGGAAAATATATGCACAAATCAATCAAACAAATTGTAATATCATGTTTCGGGGATATCTCTAAAACACAAGCAAACTCCAACTAGAGATGGAATGGGAGGGCGTTTACCAGATACTTCACCTCTGAGAAGAGGGTGAGATCTGGAGGCTACCTGGCCCTTTCCAGACTTTGTCTAAGAGTATGATATAAACACACCAAGTGGTATAGAACTAGAATGCCCGAAAATACATAAAGATAACAATAAAGCAGATATTCAATAGCATAGATAGAATGTACGACAAATCATCCAGAAATATAAAGAGAGAATGCTAAGCCATTTTATTATATTGAGAAATATAATGAAGTACAATAGGTTATCAGAGTGATGGCACCTATACTTTCTCAAGGCAAGTGAAGAAATACTCTCAGAATATCCAAGAAATGGCTGCTCTCTGAACTGCGTCCCAGCTGCTGGAAAACTGCCGTGTAGCTGCTACTGCTGGAATGAATTGATGACTTGGGGCTGATCCCCTCACCGGAATGAGCTGAAAATATGGAATCCACCTCTACTCATCAACCATAGCAAAACCCATAAATCATATCTGAAATGGCTGACCCCCGAAAATCACCCCCTTGGGGAATTACGCTGCCCTCCAAGGCTCTGCGCAGAGGTTGAATAGGAACCACTGAAATGTAGCCTCAAACTCCACCAAAATCCTCCCAAAGGCAAAGGCTGATCCTCCGGTCAATCTCCAAGCTCGAATCCCTGCAAGAACTCAATCCGGAGCTCCCCTAGAATGGACTGCATCCTCCCTCTCAAGACTGCGCAGTCTCTAAATGCCCAGCTCCACAAGAAAACCCAAACATCAATCCTCCCACAAAATGCTGAAGAAATTACCATGCCCGAGCAGGCACTCAAAGTCCTCTGGGGCTAAGGGCGAGATCTCCGATCGGAGACACTCAACGCACTAAACAGTGATGCAGACAAGATAAACAACCAACGTGCTCAAGAAGTCGAAACGACCAGCTCAATATCATCAACAACGAATGATCAAAATGAGGAGGCTCTCCCCTCTATATAGCGTTAGCCCCTCTCAACCCTGAGGCTCACCTCCTCCAATGTTGCCACGTGCTCCCTCTTGGCCTGCGCAGTCCCTCCATTTGTCTACGTGGGCTACCTCACTGCGTGGTCTCTTGGCTCCCTTGGCTCACTTAAGTTACAACGTTGTGCTACTAGGGAGTGAAATTTTATTTCTAAAGTGAGTTATGTCTTCTCTACTCACCTTTTTATTCATGAATAAACTGTAGACGACAAAATTGGGCAAAATCAAATATTCCAATTAGCCATAGCTAATTAGGAATATTACAGTCTCCCCCAGCAAAATGTTTCTTGTCTTCAAGCAACTGAAGTGATGGATGCTGCAAAATATTCTCACTCTCCCAAGTGGCATCCTCATCTGGCAAATTATTCCACCTCACCAAGAATTCCCGGACTGTGTTGCTCCGTAGCTGCCTCTCCCTGGTATCAATAATAGCCTCTGGCTGCAACACCAAATGCCCCTCATCATCCATGGGTGGTAGCTCATCTGACACTGTCACTTGCTGCCCCAGTGCATTTTTCAGGCACGATACATGAAAAACATTATGAATCTTACTGCCTTGGGGTAGCTCCAACTCATACGCAACCTGTCCAATCCTATGTATCACCCTGTATGGTCCATAAAAGCGGGGCTTGAGCTTTTCAGCTCCCTTCTGCTTCAGTGACGACTGTTGGTATGGCTGTAATCATAGGTAGACCAAGTCCCCTACCTCAGACTGTCTCTCCACCCGACCCCTATCAGCATACAGTTTCTGCTGATTTTGTGCTATATCCATATTGTCCTTGAGAGCTCAGAGAATATCCCGACTCTCTTGGATCCAAATCTTGGCTCTTGGAGCCTTGCTAGCACCAAACATCACATCTGCAAAAGATAAAGAATGATACCCATACAAAGCATAGAATGGTGACATACCAATGGACATGTGATGTGTAGTGTTGTAGCAGTACTCCCCCAGATGCAACCACTTCAACCATGCTCACTGCTGCCCACTGACATAGTTACGCAAGTAGCCCTCCAGCCACTTGTTAACTATCTCTGTCTGTCCATCCACCTATGGGTGATAACTAGTACTCGGTGTCAACTCCGTCCCCACCAATTGGAAAAGCTCCTGCCAAAATCTGCCTATGAAGCGGCTGTCCCTGTCACTGATGATGGTCTTAGGAATACCATGTAGCCTGAAAACCTCTCTGAAGAACAACTCGACCACCTGTGTTGCTGTGTAGTGCACGAATATGGCGAAAAAATGCGCATACTTTGTCATTCGATCAACGATGAAAAAGATACAATCCTTGCCCTGCACCATGGGCAAACCTGTGATGAAGTCCATCGAGATACTCTCCCATTTCCCCTCCGGAATGGGAAGAGGCTACAATAATCCTGCGCGATGGCTCATCTCCCCCTTGTTCCTCTGGCAAACATCGCACTCCCTGATGTGCTGGAGTATGTCCTCCTTGAGGCCCTTCCATGAGAACCTCTCTCTAATGGCCCTGTAGGTTTTGGTAAACCCCTGATGGCCGACCAAAGGTGAATCATGTGATGCTTAGAGTATCTTCTTCTTGAGCTGATATCCCACAGTCAAGAAGATCTGGTCCCTGTAGTAGATGATCTCATCGAACACCCTGTACCTATCATCTACCACCTGTCCATCCAGAACCTCACATGCAAATTTGTCCTTGGAGTACTCTACTAAAAGTCGAGCCCTCCAATTCGTATCCAAGCTCATAAGAGACAACGTGGCTAGTCTACGTGAAAGGGCATCTGCTACCACGTTTTTCTTACCCTTGACATACTTAATGTCAAATTCATATGCCTGGATCTTACTGATCCACTTCTGCTGCCTCTCCTGTAGCTTCTTCTGCTCCAAAAAGAACCTGAGGCTGTTGTGATTAGTCCTCACCCTAAACCTGTTACCCACTAAATACTACCGGAATTTGGCCAATGCATGCATAATGGCCAACATCTCCTTGTCGTATATGAAATGCAACCTCTCGTGTGGAAGGAGCTTCCGACTCTCAAAGGCTATAGGGTGTCCTCCTTGCATCAATACTGCGCCGATACCCTCTCCCGACGCATCACACTCCAAAACAAATGGCTGCATAAAATCTGGCAATGCAAGCACTGGGCAGCTGCTCATCACCTCCTTGAGCCTGTCAAAGGCTCGCTGCGTTGTATCTGACCAACTGAATGCCCCCTTCTTTGTCAAATCTGTAAGGGGTGCAGCAAGCTGTGATAAAATCCTGACGAACTTCTTGTAATAAGTACAAATGCTAATGAATCCCTGAAGTTCTGTAACATTCCTCGGCTCCGGCCAATCTCTGATGGCCTTGATCTTCTCCTTGTGGATTCTCACTCCATCCACCCCTATGATATGTCCCAAGTACAACATCTCAGACCACCGAAACTCACACTTGGAGAGCTTGGCATAGAAATGCTGCTGCTCCAAAATGTGCAACACTGCCTCAATGTGCTGGAGATGCTCCTCCCATGTCCTGATGTAAATGAGGATATCATCAAAGAACACAAACAAAAAATTCCTTAAGTGACTGTGAAATATGTGATTCATGCAAGACTGGAATGTCGCTGGTGCATTGGTTAGCCCGAAGGGCATCACAAAAAACTCAAAGTGCCCATAGTGGCACCCGAAGGCGGTCTTGGGAATGTCTTGTTCCCTCACGCAAATCTGATGGTACCCCGATCTCAAATCAATCTTTGAGAAGAACCGGGCTCCTCTCAACTCATCCATCAACTCATCGATCCTGGGTATAGGGTACCTGTTCTTCAGGGTCTTCTTATTCAGGGCCCTGTAGTCAATACACATCCTCAAGGTGTCGTCCTTCTTCTTCACCAACACCATGGAAGAAGCAAAAGGACTCGTGCTCGGTCAGATGTGCCCAAGATCCAACAACTCTTGGATGGCCCACTCAATCTCATCCCGATAGGCTTTGGGATGCCTATAGGGGGTAGTAATCACTGCCTGTATACCCTGCTCAAGCTCAATGGTGTGCTCAAACCCCCGATCCAGTGGCTGTCCCAGCAGAATATCCCCAAACACTGTGGCATACCTGTCAAGGATGGACTGTATCTCTGGGTGCACCGTCTGCCCTGTAGTCCCTGCCTCTGATGCATGCAACTTCACTGCCCACTCCATGTCTCCCTTTCAGAAGAATGCCTCTATCTGATGAGTCGAAACAGTCTGAGGTGGATAGGTGTGTTGTCCCCGTATCTTCTCATGCCTCCCTGTCTTCTCATCATCCCACTCCATCTCTAGGGCCTTCCAATCTGTCGTGACCTTCCCTAGAGTGATAAGCCACTAAACACCTAGTACCATGTTGGTGTCCAGGATATTGACCACGAAAAATATATCAGTCAGTGTATAGGTGCCTGTCGTCACTGATAACTCTGGAACATAATGAGCACACATCATGGTCTGATCGCTTAGGACCAAAACTGAAAATCCATCGAAGCTCTCAGTCTGAATACCTCTCCACTCAACCACATATGCATCGATAAAATTGTGGGTTGCCCCACTGTCAACCAAAACTGATATTCGCTGGCCACGTACTGTCCCCCGTACATGCAACGTCAAATATTTGGGAGCTCCTCGCAATGCTGCAAGGGCCCCTCCGGTCAGTGTAAAAGCCGCACCACCTACTACTGGAGGTGAAGGTGGCAAAGGATCCTACGCTGCATGAATATCTCTTGCCTCCACATCATCCTCCTCATCCTCTTCCCCGTTGCTCTCGGAGAAGACCTCAATGAAATGTGTCTTGCCAGCAGCACATCTATGGCCCGGTGCCCATGACTCTTGACAAGTAAAGCACAACTGCTTCTTCTTCAGCTCCCTCCTGGCATCATCATCCATCTGTGCCCATCCTGGATTCCCCTTTGGAGGCGGAATCCTCACATCCTTCCCCTTGGGTTGGGAATCCTGTCTCTAGGGGTAAGGTGTCTGAGTCCTGGGCAATGCATCCTATAAATCTCGGGTCCTACTAATATCATCCCAGATTGTGGCTGGTCTAGTAGATCGGATTAGACCCCGAAGTGGCTCTGCTAACCCCTCCATAAACATATAGATCATCCGTGCCGCGGATGGATCTGGCACCATCAATGAAACCCTCAAGAAGTCTATAATGTATGCCTCTGGGCTCCCGGTCTGTTTGAGCCTCGTCAGCTCAACAAAGTGTTGTTCTGGATCCCTCCGGTCAAATCTCTCTACCAACCTCCTGGTAAACTCAACATATGTCGTCACTGTAGAATGTCCGAGTGTAACTATCCCATGGAACCACTAGTCCTGGGCCTCACCATCCAAATGTAATGTCTCCACCTTGATGGCCTCTGCCTCTGACATCTGGTTAAGATGAAAATAGATGTCCAGCTTCTCCACCCAAGACTTCGCCGAACTGTTTGATGAACCATCAAACATAGGCAAGTGGAATCTGCTGGCTGTGCGGTGGGTATCTCCGTCATGATAATGCCGGTGCCCTCTATAATGGTCGTGAGGTCTACTATCCCGCTGAAGATGAACAAAATCTCTAAACGAGAGAGCATTCCTGAACTCCTTATAAACGCACCTGAGCACGATACTGCGCAAACGCCTTGATCATGTGAGGCTCCCGCCTCTGCTAGGCTCCACCTTTTGTGTGCATCCCGAAAGTGGGCATGGTAGAGCGTGTAGGTGCATGTGAAGCCATCTGCTGAGTAGTATCACGCTGAGTAGCACCATGCTCTGAAAAATGGTGGGATGTACCCGATCCCTCACCTACCTGGAAAACCCGTGGGGTCTCACGCTGTCTAGCCTCCACAGCGGTGAACCTCTGACCCATCACCTCAATCTGTCTCGCTAGATCCTGCACTGATTTGAGGAGTGCCTCCCCAAACTGTTTTGCCTCACTATCATTTGCCATCGGCTCTCTCTGCTCTAAATCTAACACAGGCTCCTCCTGCTCTGCATCTATCACAGGCTCCTCCTGTTCTGTGTCCACCACCCGAACACAGTCACCCTCTCCGTAGGTGTTCTCCAACCTACGCTCACGATCTCTATACTTTATGCCTCTGTAACAAATGTAGGGCCTCTTCCCCGGTGTCATAGACAACTAGCTCCACAGGCTGAGCTAGAACTATGCTTTGATACCACTGTAATATCCTATTTCAGGGATATCTCTAAAACACAAGTAAACTCCAACTAGAGATGGACTGGGAGGGCGTTACTAGATACTTCACCTCTGAGAAGAGGGTGAGATCTGGAGGCTACCTGGCCCTTTCCAGACTCTATCTAAGAGTATGAGATAAACACACCAAGTGGTATAGAACTAGAATTCCCGAAAATACATAAAGATAACAATAAAGCAGATATACAATAGCATAGATAGAATGTACGACAAATCATCCAAAAATATAGAGAGAGAATGCTAAGCCATTTTATCATACTGAGAAATATAATAAGTACAATAGGTTATCAGAGTGATGGCACCTAGACTTTCTCAAGGCAAGTGAAGAAATACTCTCAGAATATCCAAGAAATGGCTGCTCTCTGAACTGCGTCCCAGCTGCTGGAAAACTGCCGTGTAGCTGCTACTGCTGGAATGAACTGATGAATTGGGGTTCATCAACTCACCAAAATGAGTTGAAAATCTGGAATCCACCTCTACTCATCAACCACAGCAAAACCCAAAAATCATATCTAAAATGGCTGACCCGTCACCCCTCGGGGGAATTACGTCCTCCAAGGCTCAAATGTACTCTAAAACTCCACCAAAATTCTCCCAAAGGAAAAGGCTGATCCTTCGCTCAATCTCCAAGCTCAAACCCCTGCAAGAACTCAATCCGAAGCTCCCCTAGAATGGACTGTGTCCTCCCTCTCAAGACTACGCGGTCTCTGAATGTCTAGCTCCACAAGAAAACCCAAACATCAATCCTCCCAAAAAATTCTAAAGAAAATACCTTCCCCGAGCAGGCACTCGAAGTCCCCTGGGGCTAAGGGCGAGATCTCCGATCGGAGACACTCAACGCACTAAACAGTGCTGCAGACAGGCTAAACAACCAGTGTACTCAAGAAGTCGAAATGACCATCTCAATATCATCAACAATGAATGATAAAAATGAGGAGGCTCTCCCCTCTATATAGCGTTAGCCCCTCTCAACCCTAAGGCTCACCTCCTCCAACGTTGCCATGTGCTCCCTCTTGGCCTGCACAGTCCCTCCATATGTCTACATGGGCCCCCTCACTGCGTGGTCTCTTGGCCCCCTTGTCTCACTTAAGTTACAACGTTGTGCTACTAGGGAGTGAAATTTTATTTCTAAAGTGAGTTATGTCTTCTCTACTCACCTTTTTATTCATGAATAAACTGTAGATGGCAAAATTGAGCAAAATCGAATATTCCAATTAGCCATAGCTATTTAGGAATATTACACAAATGTTTTCTTTGGAGAAACGGGGAATGAAACAAAAATTTCTCTTAGGAAAATGAAGAATGGAACTACAATTTTCCTACAGGAAATGAGGAATGAAACAACAATTTCCTTTTCGAAAACATAATTGATCTAATGCAAAAATTAACTACTTTGAATTTGATTTTCCAATGATAAAGCAAACAGCTAATGAAACATTGAACAAATTAGTTTTCAAAGGAGGAAGAACATGAAATTTTACTGGTCTCTAAGAGAAATTAGACATCTGAGAATACAACAAACAAGTGGCCGAAAATGAAAGAAATGACAAATTTTGATGGAATTTGGTTGGCTAAGGGGGAAACACAGCCTCTAAGGGGATATAGTGCATTTCAATGCACCCATGAATGGAACAAAGTGCACTGCTGTGCAATGTACCCTGACCAATAGTGCATTGGGCGCAGCTAAGTTTGGGAAACAAGCAGCTAAACACACTTCTAATGCAATTTGTTCATTCAAATGACCGATAAAAGAAAGTAGATGCTACTGATGAAGATAAATAGAGGCATAAACACTAGGAATGATGGGATACTCCCTAATGGAGTCGCATATTTGTTATATGGAATTTTAATCTACAGATAAACTAAATTCGCTAAGTGTGGTGTTCCTTCACTCAGAACAACAGAAGAAATGCACTATTATTTTATCTAAAACAAGCAGATATACATAAATGGAAAGAAGCCTACATGTGATACTTTTGCTCTCCTTCTCCTTTTGTTGTTGTTACAGTCACTCTCAATCCAACTCAAGCCGCTAGATCGATTCCTGCAAACAAAAACAGAGAATAGTAAACAACATGCAGTATACAAGTATCTACTTATCTTAATCAAATCAAACCGATTAGATCTGAAATAGATACATCATCAAGAATACATTTCACAAGATATAGACTTATGTATGGGAAAATGAACATATATCTTTATTAAAGAGTAGGAGGAGAAGATTACAACCAATGGATTGATTTTTCGTCAACTTGCTCCAACTTCTTTCCAACCTCATCACATCCAACATTATCTCAACAACATATCAGTACTTCCACTCTCTTATCAAATGAGAATCCAACAACATAACTTTGCACAAAATTCTTCCTCCCTAGCACTTCGATGAGTGCTAATTTTATAGGGAAACTGATGGTATTTTCTCATTGAATGGATTTCTAATAATGGACAAGACATGTTTCCAAGTTTAGAGGTGGTGGATGGACACTTGGATTCGGAGTATGACACCTATGGACTCTTCTAGAAGGCACTGGCCATGTGGAGATTCCCAGAACAATGAAAATTTCACTCCCAGGTGACCAATGCACCCTTGAGTGTGGGGAAGTTCACTACAATGCACCCTTGCATGGAGGTATTGGCACTGCAACTTAGTTAGTCCCTTGCAGAGGAGCATTGGTGAGTCAATGGATCATATAATATATACTCCAAACCTTGGAAATATCACAATTGAAGCCATAAATGGAATGCCTTCACTTAGGGCATATAGCAACCAAAATATGAGGGGATGATAGACCCTATTCATTGGTACAGGGGGATGATGTCCATTTTCACCCAGTCTTGGGGGATGATGCCCAATTTGACCTATAACAGTGTTATTTTCAACACTCATTCTCAGCAAGAAAGGGATTATCAAATAACTTGATCGTGCCTCTATGGAACTCAAATTTTCTTCTTAACAGTGCCTTTTTCAAGATGTTTGCATCTGGTTCCTCTGCAGGAATGTACTCTAGCATCATGATCCACCTCTCCACACAATCTCTGAAATGGTGGTACCATATGTCGATATGCTTGGACCTACCATGAAAAACTGGATTCACCAAGAGTTTGATACAACTTAGGTTGTCACATTAAACCACCGTAGGATCCATATAATAACCAAATAAACCAACAAGGATCATCCTCATCCAGATAGCCTCACAAGATGCTTGACTATCAACCATGTGATATGCTTCTATTGAACTGAGTTCAACTGATCTCTGCTTCCTATTGTACCAGGAAAATGTTGCTGACCCACTGCTAAAGATTCCTCCTGATGTGCTCTTCATGTCCGATGGACTCCCTGCCTAATCTACATCTATGAAGCCTTGTAGCTCCACTCCCTCTTTTCTTTTGTACTAAAGACCACACTGAGTGGTGCCTCTGAGGTATCTCAACACATGTTTGGATTCCTTCCAATAGAGTTTGGTTTTCTTAACCATTTCTTAACTAAGATGGTTAACCACATAACACATGTTCGGTCATGTTTTATAGGACTAAGACAAGTGTGAAATGGTTGAATGCATTATTAAATCATGTCATGCCTTCATTATCAGTTGATTGTTGTAGATTGATATATTGTTTGATATGAGATGGATTACCTAGTTATGTCATATTCGTAGAAGAATAAAATTTTATTCATGTAGCACCCATTAGGGAGATTATAAAGTGATATTAGTGCCCTAGGATTCTATAATTTGGAACCACTACTGTGACAACCCCTTTGGGAAAATTCCCCCTAATACAAAAAATGTAAATAAAATATTAAAAGTTCATGAGAATTAGGAAGCGTATTCTAGAGTTTGAGGAAGGAGGCTTCTTGGGATTTGAAGGAATATTTACTTGTTTATTGCAACCGTGAATGGCTAGTAGGTATGCTTTAAATCGAGTTGATCATATAAATTAATGAAGTTGGGAAAGAGGGTAGAATAACCATGCTTTCCTTAGATAAATTCACAAGGAAAAAAGGACAAAATATGATGAAGGATGGGTTTCATGGGAAATTGGGACAATTGAAGTCAACCAATAGGAGAGTGGGGTAGAGAGCTGAGACAAAAACATCCCCATCATCAAACAGAAAATACAAACCCACCATGGCTAAGAGGGGAATTTAGGGGTGATAAAAGCATCTTCCCACACAACTAAAACAGTTACATCATGATAGCAAGAACCCATGACGAAGGAACTCAAAGGAGGTACCAGGAATAACACTATAGGAGGAGATAGGAATTGAAAAAGATAGCATTCTCATATATTGGGAGAGAATAAATCTGATACAGGGGGGGAACAACAAATAATGTAGGAGAGCATAGAAATAAGCTCAGTGGAACAAGACAAAGGAAAGAAAGCCCTAGGGAGAGGATTGTAGAAGTATTTGTTGCACTGCAAAGGAGGAAAGAAAGCATAATGTAGAAGGAAAATAACACATAGCTCTTTGTCGCAACGAGAAGAAAAGGAGAAGAGAAAAAATTCAGTTGAGCATTGGGAGGTGGTAAGAATATTCACCAGGTGAGTGCAACCGTATTTGGATTCCGTGTAAGACTAGAGGGTGGAGATGCCTTTCTTTGGATTCCCTTGACATCTTGGGTGGAGACGTGTTACTTGGATTCCTAGTAAGGAGAGATATTTAGTGCCCCTTTTCTTGTTTTTTGGTTTATATAGTGGGTTATGGATTCCCAGGATTGGGTGGAATCACTATGTGAAATAATTGTTGAGGGTGGAAGTGATAAGCCTTTGTATTACCGCATTCGGTTTTGGGTGGAGGTAAGTCTTTGGATTCCCTACTTCAACTTATAATGGTAGAGCCAAATTTCTTATTGAAGTAGTTGAAGGGTGGAGGTGGTGGACCTCTAGATTCCCCTATGAGATATTGACTGTGTGAAGTAGCTAGGGGGTGGAGGTGGATGGTCCTCTAGAGTCCCTATTTCAGTTGGCATAATTGTTTTAATCCCTTAAGCACTCATCCTTAGCTTTGGAATCCAGCTCGGGGGTTACTACAAGAAAGGATTGGCTACAATGTGTCTAAGGTTGGGTGGAGAGTTGAAGTCCTAGAATCAGTTTCCCAATTCCAATTTAAGTAAGTATCTATCATGTTTGATTTGTATAATGAATTTCATGTTTATTCTATTTGAGCTGAAATGATGTCATTGAGGTATGAGGCATGGTTTGTGACTTGGTCGTTTATATGGCTAATTAATATGGTAGTTGATATTAGCTCACTAGTGCTTGAATAATGTAATGAGTTCATGTGTGAAAAATTGTTTACATATATTGTGCTCAACTTTGAATCATTATATTGAATCTTCTCACTTAACATGAAATGTTGGACTAGGTAGAGCTAAGAATGAATTGACTGTCACACATATGTATATATCCTTGCACAATTGAAGGAACACAATATAAATCGGTGGAATGAAACCATGAAACTTATGTGTGTAGGGGTTAATGAGTCTAGTTAATCCCAACAACCAAGTGTGGCTATGGCACTATTCAATATATGAATGTTTGCATTAATACATCCATGTGTGGTAGAAGGGAATGTTGCAGTTAATTGTTCATATCTCTACTTAATATTCATGTTCTTGTGTGAACTTTTACTTGCTGAGTTTACACTATTAAAAGTATGGTAATCATGACCTTGAAATAAATCTAGTTGTATATGCCACAATAATGCATCATAGTCATTGAAAGGCCAATTGTGTTACCATATTTAATCCTAGACTACAGGGGAAACAATGTGTATAAACTAGATTTGTTTTATTATTGTCCCTAAATATGCATGGAAAGCCGATATAATGCACATGGATACCATATTAAATATAATAACCCATGATGCATGCAAATTTGGAAAGTAATCCTTAGTTTGTAGGATACCATACATTGTTGTAGTCTTTATAGGTGATGGGCCTCCAAATTAGACATAAATTAAGGCCCATATGACCTTTCTTAGGCACATAAAGGTTATATTAAATCTTTCCTTCTACACTTAATAATGTTTTTGTAAACTTTAATATGTTCTTAGGAAGGTTTAGAGTGTAGAAATTCCTTGTAGATTCAAACTGATAATTGTAATGACTTGAATCTACTCTACCAATTGTGGAAACCAATTTAAACAATCGTGAAATCACTAAGCATACAATAAAAATAATTCAATCAACACATTACACAATGATTTCTTGGGGAAATCCACAACTAAAAACCCCGCTATCTATATATTGCATTAGTAAAAAAATATGAGAGGATTACAATGCTTTTCTCATGATCGAGAAACCTGTGCACTAACTCTATTTGTCTCACTGCTTCCTAGACAAACCTAGGCCAATACTTAACCAAATTTTGGCTTTCCCAAGTCCCTATTTCCTTGCGATGTTTCCTTGGGTAATTAACCCCTATTAATTAGGGAAATTCCCAATTGGAATTGCGGAATACATCATAGGCCTTGTTAGCTCCCTATAATTCTAGCAGATTGGCAAGACTAAAACTGCAGGGGTAACATATGAACCACTTTGGGATTCTAGGATCTAGCCCTCCTGAATCCAGAGAGGGATCTCTCTATAAGTGCAAATATTGATTTATCTTTTAAGGCTTGAAATGTGATATTAGGCTAGTTATGAAGAACAAGGTTTTTGTTGGTTTTGGTTAGGCTAAGATAAATGAAGGTGAAGGAAGTATAAATGAAGGGTGAAGGTGAATGAAAGTGAAGATTGATTAAGCTAACAAAATAGGCAAGAAAAAACTTCAATCCATTGGGCTATGGAGTCATAGTAGGATTTAATTGAAACAACAAGGTTCAAGAGTGGTCCATGGGGCAAGTCATCTATGTCAAAGGATCTCTTTAAAGTTGATTTTATGGAATGGAATGAAACAATAAGGAATTGAATCAAACAGATGAAGAACAAAGAGCGGCCTAAGATCAAGTAAGTACTTTGAAACTATATTTATTTTGGCATGCGCTTAAGAAAGACATAAAAGTTATCTAAGATCAGGTAAGTACTTTGAAACTAGCCTGCTTTCGATGCACTTTCAATAGAAAACGTTTAAAACAAAAATAGAATAGCTTAAGATCAAGTAAGGACTTTGAACCTATCCTACTTTCAGCATATTCAAAGGAGAAACATTCAAGATAACAATAAAAGTAGTCTAAGATCAAGTAAGGACTTTGAACCTATTATGCTTTCAACATACTTTAAGGGAAACTTTCAGACCACCTTTGGAGAAGAGACTAGAGCACAGGGCTAACCATAGACTTCCCTAATTAAACTTTTCTTAGTAGACACTGAAAATAACATTTAAGAACAATGTTTAAAATATAGACAGTAAGAGAAGGGAACACCAACATCTTGATTGCTTGGATTGTATTAAATCATTCTTAAACTACACAATTGGAAGAAAACATGTAGATAAAGCTTATCAGTAAGAGCAGGGTACCTTTGACAGTAAATCCTAACTCTATAATTGCTGTTCTTTATTAGAGAATATCTACAAAATGGAAATAGAAATAAAATGGCAAGTTACAATAAGAAAAACATCACCATTGACATAGACCAGGATCCCATAAATCAGCTTGTATTTGATGCTTCAAACCAGTTACAACCTTCAAGTCCAATGGGTCTCTATAGCTTCAAACTTCTCATCTCAACTTAGGTATCTTCAATTACAAACAGAGCTTACAGCAGCTTTAGAAAAATATTTACATGCAACAGATATTCGGAGACCAACCTTTGTCTCATCTTCTACAGAGGTATTTATAGAAGTAATGAGGAGGTGGGATGTAAAATAAGATCTTTAAGCTCAATTAATACAAATAAATGCTTCTCAGCCTTTGAGGGGCTCAATGGAGAAGCTTTCTGATATTTCCTCTGTATTAATTGATTTTCATTAAGTATTTTAGCCGTTTAGCAGAGTTTGTTGACTTTAAAATTCTTCAGGCAAAGTTTGTAATAACTTCGGTTGCTTTAAAAAAAATATCCCTGACTGAGGCAATAACTCTGCATTCTTCTGATTTATTGAAAGAGGTAGGTGGCACTGTGGTGGCTGGAGAGGATTCAATTCGCCTCTGATGTGGCAGTGGAAGCTTTTCGGACTGTTAAGTTTCTTTGTTATATCCTAAAACACCTTTAATTTGCTTTGATCTGTGTTTTAGGTTTGATTAGGCTTTATCTCTGTCTTCAGGTCTTTATGCTGTCTTTAACTGCGTGAATTAGGCCCTTGATAGTCGAATTTACACCTTAATCCCTCAAAATGGTGTTTAAAATCTTTAAACAATGATTTCTGCTTTGATTTTATCCTGTCAAACTGATACTCTTTGTCTGTGGTGTTTGCTGTGTTTTGTTGCTGCGCAGGCGCTACGGAGGGTTTTATAATGTCGCCAATGTTCATGAGGCACTGGTAAATCATGATGTGAAACCTTGCAGAATGATCCTCCTTATGAATAATGGCCTGATGGATCGTCATCCTCGGCCTTGGATTTTCTTTTAAAAAAAATGGAAAAACCATTAAAACCTGCACAATCAAAGAAAAATTAAGAAAATCCTGTGGGGATAGGTTTAAACTGCTGCAGAGCTTTAGGTTAGATCATGACCATTGGATGAAAGCCACCAAAGGCGAGGATTGCTCGAAGGGGTCAGATGGGGAGGCGGTTGGACAAATGGTGTTTGGATTAAGTCCAGGCCATTGGATCAGATTGATCAACGATCGAGATTAATTGGGTTTTTATAATGCCGAGGGGTGATATTGTAATGAAATGGAGGAAAATATAATGAAAAGGGGTGGAAAAACTTTGGCAGAGGCGAAAAGGGTTTGAATGAAATTTTGGGTTTCGGAATAATTCTGGGCCGTTGGATCAGATCAGCCAATAGAGATCAACGATGGAGATTCGTTGATGAAGTCTCTTGGAAGAATGGCAGAGGGCGATGGCTTAATGGAGAGATTAAATTGAGATCGTTAAATCTTAGAGATCAACAACGGAGGTTTATTATAAGAAAAGGTAATGAAAATGGGAATGGTGGTTTCGGCTATAAAAACCACTGGTGTCGCGCTGCTCTTAAGTGGTTTCCAAAATCTTCATAAAAACGCGATATGCCTCACCGCCCACCACGTGTCATCAGGAAAACCACTTTTAAACGCGAAACATAATGCTAACTGTCGGATGGATGGGCGCAGATCCAATGGTGCAGATCACACATGATGGAGGGTAAGATGCGAGGGCGGAAAAGGCGGTCAGGGTCAAAGGCAGATTAGATCTGGACCGTCGGATCACAAGAATGAACGGTCAGGATTTATCGATGGGGGAGGAAGGTCCCAAAGGAGTTGGGCCTATCGGGTTGAATATGGACCGTAGGATTTGAAAGATGAACGGTCCAAATTAATTCTTGGGGTAATTGAAAGGAATATGAAACGGGGGTCAGGCGGAGATCAGAGACAATGTGGACCGTTGATCTATAGAGATCAACGGTGGATCTTCATCGAAAGATTTTACACAGCGGGGTTTATGAAACAACAAAGGGAAATGGGGTTTGATCTGGACCGTCGGATCTGGGAAACAAACAGCCCAAATCTGATTGCAAGCTCGCTAATCGGAGGAGGAAAGAGGAATAACACAAAAGTTTTTTGCGATGCGATTACATACTGATCGTCGATCGTGGAGTAAGATCGACGGTTGAGAGTTAATCGGAGGGAAAAACATGGATAAATATGGGTAGAGTTTCGATTAATCTGGACCGTCAGTTCTTGTGATTTCGACGGTCCAGATTGGATCGCATGATTTCAATCGGCGGGGGAAAAGAGGAATGGCACAAAGGATTTTTGCGATGTAATTGAATCAGAGCCGTCGATCTTAAAACCAGATCGACAATCAGGAAATAACCGTGAAGGCCAAAAGTGGAAATGTGGGCTTTGGAATGGCGCGATGGGGGCCGTCGGATCTGGGCATGGTATAGCGGATCAACGGTCGGGATTCAATCGCTGGGTCTCATCGGCGGGGAGAAAGAACAAATGGTAATTTAAAACTTGTGATGCGATTAGGGATGGATCATTGATCAGTTTAGATCAACGGCTGATTTTCACTGAAACATTTGAACTATCATGTTTATACAAAACATAGGAAAGTTGGGTTTTTAATATAATACAAAGGAAAATTAAGTTTCAGGAAGGGTTTTTATATATAAAGGGCTTAATTGCAATCAGAAATTTTAAAGGCAAAAGGTAACAAGAAGAAAATAAAACCCTGATTGCGATTGCGTGAAAGGGGCTTAACTGTGGGTTATGGCTCCGATTTTATGCGGATAAAGAGGAGCTGGGGGCTAAGGCCAAAGGGGCTTAAGGCCTTAGTTAAAAAATGGGTTTTTAGGCCAAAATGACATATTTTCAAGGCTTTTTTGGCTTTCGGTAGAAGGGGAAAAAGGGGGTTTTAAGCCTTCAAAGGGAATTTTCAAAGGTTTAAAGGGAAATTCGAAGGAATGAAAGGTAGATGAAGAGTTTTAAGAATGAAATGGAGAAGGGAAAAGGAGAAGGGAAAATGAGGAAAAAAGGGAATTTTCAGCGGTCTTTTCCTTTGGTAAACAACAGATTTTTTCAGTGTTAAGAGGGAAACAACAGTGAAGGTTTTCTGAAGGAAAAAGAGACATCACTAAGATTTCGAGAACTCACAATTTGAAAATGAAATTGTTTCTTGAAGGCTAAAAATATCTAGCCACCATTTGATATGAAATTTTTTTATAGGTGGCTAAGAGTGGCTCCACATGGGGATGGTGCCTTCTTGAAGGTATCAAGAACTTCAGACCTGTCTTCTCTGGAAGCTGATCAATGCCTCATCCATTGGGCTGCAACAAATTTCTTTGCTGTTCTTATTTTGCTCTGACAATGTTAGTAGCCATTAAAACCAATGGAATTCTGATCAAAACAAGCTTTCTACCTACCCAATCCTAATGATCTAACATTTTTTCTTCTTTTCAGAGTGCATTTGGATTGGAAAACTCTTTTTTACAAACATTTTATTATTTTGAGAAAACAGAAACCTATTCTATTTCTACCCTTATTTCTCCATGAACTCAGATTAAGCTGTTGAGTCCATAAGCTTCTCTACCTAACTACACTCTGTCAGGGTTAGACTGTATGACAGATTTTTATTCACTAAACTCTAAAATAGGAAATTTAAAAGAAAACAAGCCAGGATTGAACAGTCTAACTTGTTGTTGATCTATGGCATAAAGACAAGCTGCACGTAGATAAAAATTTGCAGAAAAATAAAGAAAAATGGTGAAGGCTTAAGATCTGAAAACTAAATAACATCCTTCACTTCTCTTCTAGCTCTGTTTTTAGGCTTGTTTGAGTTGTTTTTCTCTTTGTTCACTGGTTCAATTTTTGGGCATATTAGAACTAGTTCTTCTATCTTTGGCTCAAGATTTTAAACAGATTAGAGCCATGCATCTTTTCTGAAACTCACAGGTTCGGATTTGAGCTTGTTTGAACCCTTTTTCTTCTATCCTAATCTTCCTAACTGATAAGCCAAGATTAAACTGTTTAGCAAATCTATTTCACTAACCTATCAGCAGTAAATTGAAAAATAATTAGTCATGATTAGGCTGTATGAATAACTAGGAGTGTGTTTCTTAGGAGTGGCATTTGTGTTTGCACACTTTCATAATTTATTTCTCTTTTTAGGTATGGGGCTGTACCTGTCTTGTTTTTACAATCTGCCCTCTTTTTCCTGTTCTATTGTTTTTGATTTTTTTCATTTTCTAAATTTGAGTGCAATGAAGAGTGTGATATTCAAAATGAGAAAAAAACACAAAGGCTTCCAAACTGATATGGTCAAGAAAAATAATGTTTGAGCATCCTGCCATTGACAGGACCCCCAAACAGTTCAACTCCACTCAATTCTTGTAAAAAGTAGGCATTGTTACTAGCAGTAGAATGAATAAGATAAGGGCCAAGCCATAAGTTATCAAATTTTCCATGCTTACCCTTATCTTCTCTCCTTGAATCCCACTTTAACACTTTGTCCCCAATGTTGAAATTGCTGGCCTTTGTCCTTCTATCAAAAAGCTTCTTGATACTTTCTTGCTTTTGTAATGCTCTATTGTAGACCTCCTCTCTGGTTTTCTGAAGGTGTATGGTATGATTTATTCTTATTATCATGTCATTGTCTTCAGACTGCACTTCTTGGATCAGCTTCATGACTGGCACACGAAGGCTGGTTGGAAAAATTGCATCCACTCCATATACAAGCTGGTAGGGTGACATTCCAATTGATTTTTTCAGTGTTAATCTGTCAGCCCAAAGTGCATGTACCAGCTTTGTGTGCCATGACTTCTTATTGTCCTCCAACAAATTCTTGATTATGTTCACCAAAATTTTTTTTGAGGATTCTGCCAGCCCATTACCTTGTGGGTAATAAGCAGTAGAATGCCCCAATGTAATCTGGTATTTGTGATAGAATTCAACCATATTTTTGGATCCAAATGCAGCAACATTGTCAGTAATAATCTTCCTAGGGCAGCCAAATCTAGATAGGATATGAGTTTCAAGAAATTTCATAATAACAGAGTCATTGGCTTGCCTAGAAGGGATGGCTTCTATCCATTTGGTGAAGTAGTCTGTTGCAGTGAGAATCCATCTATGTTGGGCAAATGATGGTGGATGGATTTCCCCTATGAAGTCAAGACCCCACTGTTGAAAAGGAGCTTCAACAGTGATTGGATGCAAAGGTAAGGGCAACACTTTTCTTTTGCCTTCAAAATGTTGGCATTTATGACAAGCAATAATCATCTTATGGACATCCTGAAAGAGGGAGGGCCAATAGTAACCAACTCTAAGGATTTTGTTGGTAGTTGTCTTCCAATAGAAGTGGCCTCCACATTCTCCTTCGTGGAACTCATGTTTGACCTTTTTTGCATCATTCTCAGGCAAACATTTAAGCAATAATCCACTAGCATTTTTCCAATAAAGACATTTATCTAAAATGCAGTAGTTCACAGCCTTTAACTTTAAAAACCTTGCCTTTGTTTTTTTCAAACCAGGAGGTGTATTCAAATTGAGAAAAACAAATAAAATATCAGCATACCAAGAGGAATTCATAAAATAATTTTCAATAATAGGAGTTGACAACTCATCTTGTTCATCTAAGGCATTTATCATGTTTATATCAAGAGCTTCAAAATTTGATTCAGCCATTAATCTAGCTAGTCCTTGGCCTTTTATGAGTTTAGTGGGCTTGATTTCTAATTCATATTCAAGTATCACAACTATCCACTTACCTCTTTTTCCATCTGGGTCCTGTGTTAGAATGTATTTCACCACTGAATTAGGCACAAATGCAATGATGTGGGAGTGAAGAATGTAAAATCTGAAGTCTTTTAAAGCTTTGACCAAAGTAAAAGCTTCCTTTTCCATGTTGTTGTACTTCATAGGTGCATCTCTCAGTGCCTTGCTAAAGAATGCAATTGGCTGCTCTTGTCCCTTTGAATTTTTTTGCAGTAGGACAACAACCACTGTATGTTCTGATGCAAATGAAAAAATGAAAAAAATCTTTTGAAAAGTAAGGACTTATAAGAACTGGTGTTTTGGTTAATGTTTGTTTTACCAGCTCAAAATATTTCTTTGCTTCTAAGGTCCATTTGACTCCTTGTTCCTTCTTCAGCATGTTTGTTATGTTTCTAAGGAGTTCAACCAAGTTGGGAATGAACCTTCTCAAGAAATTAATCTTTCCAATGAAAGATTGAAGTTCCTTGATGTTTCTAGGATGAGTGATTTGCAATATACCCTCAATCCTTTTTGGATCTATCTTTATCCCCTCTTCTGATATGATGTGCCCAAGAAGTTTACCTTCTTGGAGACCAAACATTGTTTTCTTAGGATTTAAAGACAAACCAAATTTTCTACATTTCTCAAAGACTATTCTCAAGTGTTCTAGGTGTTTTTTCAGCTGTTTTTGAAAAAACAGTGATATCATCAAGATAAATAATGATGAATTAGCATAATTCTTCCGAGAATGCAATATCCATGGCTCTCTGAAAAGTAGCACCAACATTCGTTAAACCAAAGGGCATTTTCACATACATGAAAGTACCCCAAGGTGTAGTAAAAGCTGTCTTTAATTGATCATCAGGATGTACTAAAATCTGATTGTATCCTGAGAAGCCATCTAGCAAAGAAATTCTTTTAGAACCAACTACCATTTGTAAAATATGATCCATCTTGGGTAAAGGGTAGTTGTATTTTAATGAGGCTTTTTTTAAGTCTCTAAAGTCAATACAAAGCCTAATCTCTCTTGTTTTCTTCGTAACTGACAATAGATTAGACACCCACTCTGAATATCTAATAGGAACAATAATCCCAGCTTCATACATTTTCTTGATCTCCTTTTCAACCAAAGGCAACTGAACAGGATTTATTCTGCACTGTTTTTGTTTGAAATGTTTTTGGTTTTCTTTGAGGGGTATTTTGTGCTGGATTATTTTTGTGTCATAGGATTTGAGATCCTCATAACTCCAAGCAAAAACATCAGAAAATTATTTAAACAACTCTATGTATTTGAGTTTGATGTGAGTTGGTAAAGTCTTAGACAGTTTAATCATTTTTGGGTTTAGTTCACTACCTATATTACACTCTTCTACTTAAGTTTCCATGGGCTCCAGTTTTGGCTTCTTTGAAACATCATTGAAATCAAATAACTCTTCCAAAGGGACCAGTCCTTTTGGCAAATCATGTGTGTTAGATTGCAGTGTTTCTAGATCTTCTTTTTCTAAATCTGCCCTAATCTCCGTGGTATTTTTCAGTTTGTTAGTCAACAGATTTATATCAACAATCTTTGGAGAGGTTTCTTCTTCATCATGTAGATTTTCTTCATTAGAATAGTCCGTTTCATAATCTGAATATGAACTTGGTAGTTCAAATTCATTTCTGGACTGTAAGAAGTCTTCTATTTGTTTGTCTCCATCAAAAACTTGCCAATATTTCTCATTGTCAGGAACAGCTGGTCGAAATTTGATTTGGGTAGTGCATAGTTTGGTTTCATAAGGTGTCAAGCATGTTCTAGCAGCAAATGCCAAACCATTAGCAGCAATATTATGATTTCTTGGGACAAAGAGAAGCTGAAACTCATCAAATGTTTTCAATAAATCAAGGGTATCATTCCTATAGGCTCTAAGTTTGTGATGTTTGGCACAATATTCCCCATTCACTTGCCTAATTATCAGTTCGGAATCACCATGAACCTTTATCCTTTTGGCCCCTAATTTCTTCAATAGGTGCAAGCCTAAAAGGAGGGCTTCGTACTCAGCTATGTTGTTAGTGCTCTGAAAATTTAATTTGCAGGAATGTCCTTTAGCATTATTTTTCACTGTATTGTGAAGCCACACTCCTACACCTACATCACTCTTAGTACATGATCCATCAAAATGCATGCTCCAAAGAGGACTAGTTTCAGATTCACTAGTTTGATCACTATCCTCTTCCTCTAGTGTGCTTTTGGATTGTTCTTGAAGGTCAGCACTATGTTGAATTTGATGTAACTCCTCATGTTATTCATTGTGTTGAGGATTACTTTCTTGACTCTCAAGGTTAAAAATCAATGGATGACTGATTTGCAGCTCAAGACCTGTGATTGGTTTGCTGTGATTTTTAGATTCAACAAACTGTTTTGAAGCTTCTGTCTTATCTTTCTCTTTATCTACGTGTGCCAGTATGTTATTTTGAGGTGTGGCCACTAATTCAGTTAAGGTTTCTTGCTCATCTAAGGTTTCATGATTGAAGAATATGAATGAGTCAAGGCCTGTGTGTACAGAGTAAAGAGGAGAGTTTTCTAGTCTGTCTTGGTTGGTAACCATGTACTACATGTGAGTTTCCCTGTAAATTCTTATAGTTTGATTGAAAACAGGGATGGTTGCATATGTCATATCCATCTACATTGTTCCTTGTAACTTAGCTCCCCAATATCTTGATAACAACATACCATACTTGGGGGGTACATCAGCCACTACAATATCCATTACTAAACATTTGGATGGAATCTAGTTTAAGTTTACACAGAGGTCTTTGATTAAACCTAAACATTTCACTCTGCTTGAGTCAAAGGAGTAAAGATATTTGTAAGGTCGAGTGATTTCAAGGCCTAGACTTTCCATTACAGCTTTGGGCATTAAATTGTGATAGGCCCCTGAGTCGTGCATGGCATTGTGTAAAATCTTGTCATGGATATTCAAACTAACATAGAATGGAGGAACTGGCCCTTCTTGGTATCTGCCCTCAATCTTTGGACCAAATAAGAGATTTGGTTGGTCATCACTAAGATTGACAGTGTCATTATTTTCTCCTCTATTAAAAGCCTTCAAAATTTGTGATCTATATACATCTTGGGTGGCTAATTCAGTAAGAGGAACAAAGATTTTGATTTTGGCAATTTCTTCTTCCAAACTAAAAGGCATATGATTTTTTAACATGTTTGTTTCAGCCTTATTAACCACCACTTTATCAGCAAAATCAGTTTGTTGATTTCCTCTATTTACATTGGTCAAAATTGTTTTAACATGAGCACTAGCTGAGGTACTAGTGCTGCTAAGGTCTGCACTATCTTTTCATTGATTGGAGTGCCTTTTTCTTTGTTCTTATCAGAATTTATAGCCACTATTTTGTCTTTCTGTTTTGCAGTCTTGGGTTTGTTTACAGGGCTGTCTTTTATATATTTGTCAGAGGTTTCGGATTTGGGAGTTTCCTGATTGCTCTTACTCCTAAGGTCATACTCTCTTGAAGTCTCTATGATGACATTTTCCATTTCTTGATAATAATATTAATCCTTAGCTCTTTTATTATCATAGGGTGTGTACAGACCTTGTTTCCTATTGTAATGAAATTCAAAATCATCATTGTCTACTCCCAACATGTTTATTTCATCTTCCTTTGTTTGTTCAGTTGTTTCTTCAACCTCACTCACATAGTTTTGGTGAAAAGGAGGTGTAATTTGTTGATCATCCTCCCTTGGTCTATTTTGAGGTTGGTTTCTCCTAAAATTCTGATTTTGATTTTGATTTCAGTTTTGAGGAGCTGTTTGGTTTTGACTAGCTTGTGCTCTCTCAAGTATGATCATATTTTTCATCATCTCATCCATCATTCTTTCCATCTTTGAGCTAGATTTGGAAGGTGTAGATTCCTCTCTAAAGGACACTCTCTTCTCATTCTTCATTCTTGCTCTTTTCTCCATTAAATTAACTTCCACAGCTAAGGCTCCTTTTTGCATATCTTCAAGAGTCAAAGGATCTCTTTCTCTAAGTTGATAAGCCATTTCTGGAACAAATCCTTCAGAGAACTTATTTAAAGCAGAGCCTTGTGGAGGTTTTAGATCTGGGGGAAGTGCATTATACACACTATTAAACCTAGTGCAATAAGTTTGAACATTTTCCCCAGTATTTATTTGGAGATTCTTGTAGTCCGAAAGTATTTGGAGAGGGTTTTTCTTGACTTCCCACTTGTTTAAGAATAACTGATGGAAGGCTTGGAGATCATTAATACTGTGAGGGGTTAAGACTTTGAACCATTTTCTTGCTTCTCCCCCTAAGCTTTGAGAAAATAATCTAAGCTTGACAGAGTCATCATCAATCTCATTTATGTCAAAGTAGTCATTCATCTTATCCACATGTTGTGAAGCAGCAGTAGCACCAATGGCATCATACAATGGTATCTTGGACTGATAGTCCTGTGGAAGATTGACTAAGGGTAAATGAAGGACTAGAGGGGCATACTATGTTGCCATGATAGGAGGTTGTGGGAAAAATGGGGGGTTTACAGGTGGAGGATGTAAAATGAGAGGGGTTTGATGGAATGGTGTGGTTTGGATAGTGGATTTATGGATAATAGACGTGGATGGACCAGCAAGAGATTGTTGAGCAGATCTAGGATGAGAGAAACCAAAATTATGAAGGAAATGTAAATCAGGTGGTGTGGTTTCTCTGCTACTAGGATGCTCACTTCTGTCTTGGGATGAAAGTGGAGATTCAGAGTCTATCTGAATTATATCATCAAGTGACCTGGTTCTAAATGGGTTTCTTAAGTCAACTTGTGATTGTTGTAGAGCTGTAAGATTATCTAGGACATAATCAACTCTATGGAGTGATCTGACAATAGTTGAAGATTTGGCCTTAGGAGACTTCCTAAGTATTCTTTCAGGGTTGTCAACTATCTCAGGGGGGTTTGGATCAAGATGGCTCCTAGTATGAATTCTTTTAGAAGCCACTATGCTACGTTTTCAGACCCAACTAAACAAGAAAATTTTAACCAAATATGACAATATTTAGGAGGCTAATTGATCTTTAAAACAAGAGAACTTTAATCCTTAAAGTCTTCTGACTCAGTTTGTATGATGTTATGAGAGTAATGGGTTTCCTAGTGGAGTCTTAAGGTCTGTTTTGGATTGTGGAGTCACTAGGTGGAAATTTTTAGCTCTCTTGGAGGTAAAAGGTTTTATGGTCCACCACCATGTTTATTTGAATACCAATCTGAAATGTTTTTGGGTTTTCTGAGTTTTTTCAGTCGTATGGGTTCTAAGAGTGTCCTAAATCTACTTCAACACTTAGCTACGGTGATGAGACAAAGAAATTTTACTCTTATGGCTGAGCTAGCTGATTCCTTCAAGGTTTGATAAGCTCTTAAGAGAATCCTAAGGGTTCCTTAGTTTGTCATTGATTCAAATAAGTTTTATCATGATTACCATTGCTTTGGTAGCGCTTGAAGAGAGCTACTTATACTACACTGAACACTGAGTACTTTGTTTCAAGGATTTTACTTAGAAGCCCCCAGTGGAGTCGCCAGAATGTTAGCTCCCTATAATTATAGCAGATTGGCAAGACTAAAACTGCAGGGGCAACATATGAACCACTTTGGGATTCTAGGATCTATCCCTCCTGAATCCAGAGAGGGATCTCTCTATAAGTGAAAACATTGATTTATCTTTTAAGGCTTGAAATGTGATATTAGGCTAGTTATGAAGAACAAGGTTTTTGTTGGTTTTGGTTGGGCTAAGAGAAATGAAGGTGAAGGAAGTCTAAATGAAGGGTGAAGGTGAATGAAAGTGAAGATTGATTCAGCTAACAAGATAGGCAGGAAATATATTCAATCCATTGGGCTATGGAGTCAATTGAAACAACAAGGTTCAAGAGTGGTCCATGGGGCAAGTCATCTATGTCAAAGGATCTCGTTAAAGTTGATTTTATGGAATGGAATGAAACAATAAGGAAGGGAATCAAACAGATGAAGAACAAAGAGCAGCCTAAGATCAAGTAAGTACTTTGAAACTATCCTGTTTTTGGCATGCGCTTAAGAAAGACATAAAATTTATCTAAGATCGGGTAAGTACTTTGAAACTAGCCTGATTTCAATGCACTTTCAATAGAAAACATTTAAAACACAAATAGAATAGCTTAAGATCAAGTAAAAACTTTGAACCTATTCTGCTTTCAGCATATTCAAAGGAAAAACATTCAAGATAACAATAAAAGTAGTCTAATGTCAAGTAAGGACTTTGAACTTATCCTGTTTTCAACATAATTTAAGGGAAACTTTCAGACCACCTTTGGAGAAGAGACTAGAGGACAGGGCTAACCATAGACCTCCCTAGTTCAAATTTACTTAGCAGACACTGAAAATAACATTTAAGAACAATGTTTAAAATCTAGACAGTAAGAGAAGGGAACACCAACATCTTGACTGCTTGGACTATATTAAATCATTCTTAAACTACACAATTGGAAGAAAACATGTAGATAAAGCTTATCAGTAAGAGCAGGGTACCTTTGACAGTAAATCCTAACTCTAAAAATTGTTGTTCTTTATCAAAGGATATCTACAGAATGGAAACAGAAATAAAATGACAAGTTACAATAAGAAAAACATCACCATTGACATAGACCAGGATCCCATAAATCAACTTGTATTTGATGCTTCAAACCAGTTACAATCTTCAAGTCCAATGGGTCTCTACAGCTTCAAACTTCTCATCTCAACTTAGGTATCTTCAATTACAAACAGAGCTTATAGCAGCTTCAGAAAACTATTTACATGCAACAGATATTCAGAGACCAACCTTTGTCTCATCTTCTACAGAGGTATTTATAGAAGAAATGAGGAGGTGAGATGTAAAATAAGATCTTTAAGCTCGATTAATACAAATAAATGCTTCTCAACCTTTGAGGGGCTCAATGGAGAATTTTTCTAATATTTCCTCTGTATTAATTGATTTTCATTAAGTATTTTAACTGCTTAGCAGAGTTTGTTGACTTTAAAATTCATCAGGCAGAGTTTGTAATAACTTCGGTTGCTTTAAAAAAAATATCCCTGACTGAGGCAATAACTCTGCATTCTTATGATTTATTGAAAGAGGTAGGTGGCACTATGGTGGCTGGAGAGGATTCAATTCGCCTTTGATGTGGCAGTGGAGGCTTTTCAGATTGTTAAGTTTCTTTGTTATATCCTAAAACACATTTAATTTGCTTTGATCTATGTTTTAGGTTTGATTAGGCTTTATCTTTGTCTTCAGGTCTTTATGCTATCTTTAACTGTGTGAATTAGGCCCTTGATAGTTGAATTTATGCCTTAATCCCTCAAAATGGTGTTTAAAATCTTTAAACACTGATTTCTGCTTTGATTTTATCCTGTCAAACTGATACTCTCTGTCTGTGGTGTTTGTTGTGTCTTGTTGCTGCACAGGCGCTACAAAGGGTTTTATAATGTTGCCAATGTTCATAAGGCACCGATAAATCACAATGTGAAACCCTGCAGAATGATCCTCCTTATGAATAATGGCCTGATGGATCGTCATCCCCAGCCTTTGATTTTCTTTTAAAACAATGGAAAAACCATTAAAACCTGCACAATAAAAGACAAAATTAAGAAAATCCTATGGGGATAGGTTTAAACTGCTGCATAGGTTTAGGTTAGATCGTGACCGTTGGATGAAAGCCACCAATGGCGAGGATTGCTCGATGGGGTTAGATGGGGAGGCGGTTGGACAAATGGTGGTTGGATTAAGACCGGGCCGTTGGATCAGATTGATCAACGGTCGAGATTAATCGGGTTTTTATAATGCTGAGGGGTGATAGTGTAATGAAATGGAGGAAAACATAATGAAAAGGGGTGGAAAACCTTTGGCAGAGGCGAAAAGGGTTTGAATGAAATTTGGGGTTTCAGAATAATTTTGGGCGTTGGATCAGATCAGCCAAAAGAGATCAACGATAGAGATTTGTTGATGAAGTCTCTTGGAAGAATGGCAGAGGGAAATGCCTTAATGGAGAGATTAAACTGAGATCATTATATCTCAGAGATCAACGGTGGAGGTTTATTGTAAGAAAAGGTAATGAAAATGGGAATGGTGGTTTTGGCTATAAAAACCACTGGTGTCGCACTGCTCTTAAGTGGTTTCCAAAATCTTCACAAAAACGCGATATGCCTCGCCACCCACCATGTGTCCTCAGGAAAACCACTTTTTTTTTGCGTTATTTTTAGGCGTTAAACCTATGGTGCAGAAAAAACGCGAAACAAAATGTCAACTGTCGGATGGATGGGCGCAGATCGCACGCGATAGAGGATAAGATGCGAGGGCGGAAAAGGCGGTCACGGTCAAAGGCGGATTAGATCTGGATCGTCGGATCACATGAATGAACTGTCAGGATTTATCGATGGGGGAGGAAGGTCCCAAAGGAGTTGGGCCTATCGAGTTGAATATGGATCGTAGGATTTGAATGATGAACGATCCAGATTACTTCTCGGTGTAAATGAAAGGAATATGAAATGGGGGTCGGGCGGAGATCACAGACAATGTGGACCATTGATCTACAGAGATCAATGGTGGATCTTCATCGAAAGATTTTACACAGTGGGGTTTATGAACAACAAAGGGAAGTGGGGTTTGATCTGGACTGTCGGATCTGGGAAACAGACGGCCCAGATCCGATCACAAGCTCGTGAATCAGCGAAGGAGAGAGGAATAGCACAAAATATTTTTGCGATGCGATTACATACTGACCGTCGATATGGGAGTAAGATTGACGGTTGAGAGTTAATCAGAGGGAAAAACGAGGAGAAGTATGGGTAGAGTTTCGATTAATCTAGACCGTCGGTTCTTATGATTTTGACAGTCCAAATTGGATCACAGGATTTCAATCGGCGGGGGAAAAGAGGAATGGTACAAAGGATTTTTGCGATGTGATTGAATCAGAGCCATCGATCTTAAAACCAGATCGACGGTCCAGAAATAACTTTGAAGGCTAAAAGCAGAAATGTGGGCTTTGGAATGGAGCGATGCGGGCCGTCAGATTTGGGCATGGTGTAGTAGATCAACTGTCGGGATTCAATCGCTGGGTCTCATCGGCGGGGAGAAAGAACAAAGGGTATTTTAAAACTTGCAATGCGATTATGGATGGATCGTTGATTGGTTTAGATCAACGACTGATTTTTGCCAAAACATTTGAACTATCAGGTTTATACAACATAGGAAAGTCGGGTTTTTTATAGAATACAAAGGAAAATTAAGTTTCGGGAAGGGTTTTTATATACAAAGGGCTTAATCGCAATCGGAAATTTTAAAGGAAAAAGGTAACAAGAAGAATATAAAACCCCGATTGAAATTGCACGAAAGGGGCTTAACTATGGGTTATGGCTCCGGTTTTATGTGAATAAAGAGGAGCTAGGGGCTAAGGCCAAAGGGGCTTAAGGCCTTAGTTAAAAAATGGGGTTTTTAGGCCAAAATGACAGATTTTCAAGGCTTTTTTGGCTTTCGGTAGAAGGGGAAAAAGGGGTTTTTAAGATTTCAAAGGGAATTTTAAAAGGTTTAAAGGGAAATTCAAAGGAATGAAAGGTAGATGAAGAGTTTTATGAATTAAATGGAGAAGGTAAAAGGAGAAGGGAAAATGAGGAAAAATGGGAATTTTCAGCAGTCTTTTCCTTTGGTAAACAATAGATTTTTTTAGTGTTAAGAGGGAAACAACAGTGAAGGTCACTAAGACTTCAAGAACTCACAATTTGAAAATGAAATTGTTTCTTGAAGGCTAAAAATTTCTAGCCACCATTTGATATGACAAATTTTTATAGGTGGCTAACAGGCCTTCCTCTGACTGCATGCACTACCTGTACAATTTGGATGATTATACAACTGATAGTTCACTACCCTTGAACTCCAATCTCAGCTGGGTAACTCTCATTTCACACATGCATGAGTTATTTATAGCTGATTTATTAGTTATCTGGTTGATCACTGTGTAGGCAACTCACTACTAAACCTGCCACTAGTTCTTCCAATAGTTGGAACTAGTTAAACTAACTTTGACTTAGATAAACTGAATTAATTAGTTAAAAATAAAAATAAACTCAACTAGGGATCCTAAAAAGCAGGAATCACTCTACATGACTCTAGCTAGACACTCAACTCGAATTAACTGAAACAACTAAGTCAAACTAACTTAGTTAACTCATACAAGTTTCCATGTGATGTGGAATTACAATTTTCTTTTAATTTAATTAAAGGTAAAATTAAATTAGAATATTTCTTGGTGCCATTTCCAACACTCCCTCTTAGCAAGAAAGGGATTATCAAATAACCCGACCATACCTCTATGGAACTTGAATTTTCGTCTTGATAGTGGTTTCGTCAAGATGTTTGCCTCATGTTCCTCTACAGGAATGTACTCTAGCATCATGATCTACTTCTCCACAGAATCTCTTAGATGGTGGTACCAGATGTCGATATGCTTGGATGCATCATGAAAAAATGGATTCACCAAGAGTTTGATACAACTCTGGTTGTCACAGTAAACCACTGTAGGATCCATTTGCTAACCAAATAACCCAACAAGGATCTTCCTCATGTAGATAGCCTCAAAATTTTCTTGACTAGCAACCATGTACTATGCTTCTGCTAAATTAAGTGCAACTGATCTATGCTTCCTGCTATACCAGGAAACTGTTGCTGGCCAAATATTGAAGATTCCTCTTGACGTTCTCTTCCTGTCTGATGGAATCCCTACCCAATCTGCGTATGTGAATCCTTGCAGCTCTACTCCCTCTGTCCATTTATACCAAAGACCAAACTAAGTGGTGCCTCTTAGGTATCTCAACACATGTTTGGAGTCCTTCAAATAGAGTTTGGTTTGCTTAACCATCGCTTGACTAAGTTGGTTAACCACATAACACATGTTCGATTGTGTGTTCACCAAGTAAATAAGTGAACCCACAAGCTGCCTGTAAATGGTAACTTCTACCACTTCGCCTGAAGTAACATCTTTCTTCCTCCAATTCCTTGCTAGATGATTCTCCATGGGTTTGCTACTCTCCATGTGAAACTTCTTCAATATATCATTGGCATACTTTCCCTAAGAGATAAACAATTCATCATCTCCTTGCCAAATTTCGAAACCAAGGAAATAATGCATGAGCCCCATGTATTTCATCTCAAATTCTCTTTCCAAATCCTCTTTGAAATATTTTATCAACTTCTCATCACCTGTTAGAATTAAATCATCAACATATAATATTGTAATAAATAATTTACCTTCAACCACAATATGTTAAAGGTTTTCATCTGCTTCACTTTTGGTGAATCCCAAACCAGTGAAATAGTTGTTGATCCTGGTTTACCAAGCGCAGGGTTCTTATTTCAATCCATACAACACTCGCTTGAGTATGCACACATGTGACTCTCTGTCGAAGGCCTAAAATTATTTTGGCTACTCTATGTACACCTCTTACTCAATCACTCTGTTGAGAAAAGTTGTCTTCACATCCATTTGATGTTCTTCCATCCCATATGTGCTGACAGTGCTAGAATATATTTGATTGAAGATTACCTTGCCACTGGAGAAAATGTCTCCTCGTAATCAATTCCCTCCACCTGAGAGAACCCCTTGGCCACAAATTTGCCCTTATGTTTCTCAACACTCCCATATGGTGCTTGCTTCACCTTGTAGATCCACCTGGATCCTACAATTGAATTTTCCTTTGGTCTTGGGACAACTTCGCATGCACTGTTTCTGATAATGGAGTCATACTCCTCTACCATGGCATCAACCTATACTGATTGCTGCATTGCTATCTCGAATGAGGATGGTTCAGTATCTACACTCTCATTCATAAGATCCATGTAGCCAGTGTACCAATATGGTGACCTCCTATACATACATTGTGATGTGGGTGCTCCCACATTCTCTCTAGCATCATGCATCAATCTATCAGCATCTTTGGTGTGATTCCTTCCATCCGTGGATGTCTCAGCATGAGTGGGTGCTTCCACACTCTGCTCCTCTACATGTATCTACTCCACAACATCGTAAGGTTTTTCCTTTGGAGCTAAAACCTCCTCATCTGCATGAAACTGAAGCTCCCTCTCAAGGGAACATCTCATGGCCTTCTCTTCTTTGAATTTCACATCTCTATGAACCATCGTCATCCTTTTATATGGTAGGTACACCCGATATTTGTGAGTTGTATCAGTGTACCCAACAAATATTCCCAACTCAGCTGTTGGTTCTAGCTTTTTCCACGCATCCTTGGAAACATGACAATAAACTGATGAACCAAAGATTCTAAAGTGTACCACATCCAGTTTCTTATCTGAAAAAATTCTTTTAGTGTACTCATCCCAAGAATCTAGTGAGGACTATTGTTCTGCACATATACCATTGTGTTGCATGCTTCATCCCACAAGTGCAACGGTAGGCCCTGGTCATGCAACATCACCCGTGCAACTCCCACGATACTTATGTTCTCTATTTATCCAACACCATCTTGATGTGGGTTATGTGGTGTTATTAACTCTCATCAAATGCCTTCTGATACACATAATTTATTGAACTCATTCGACACATATTCTCCACCATTATCGCTCCTGAGAGCCTTCACTTTCCTACCTGTGTCTTTCTCAACAAGTGCTTTAAATTCAAAATTTTTTGAGAATGTCTGGTATTTCTTCTACATGAAGAATATCCAACACTTACGTGAGAAATCATCTACAAATATCACATGATATATGTGCTTGGTCATGTAGGCTATCAAGAATGGTCTGCACACATCTGAGTGAACTCTTTCAAGGATCGCTTGCGCTCAATTGTCCTTATCATGAAAGGTGGCTTTGGTGTAATTCCCCAATGTACACCCTTTGCATGTATCACACTGCTCTAGTGCACCCTTGGGAATTCATGTATAAATTTGTTGCATGATATTCAAATATCCATGGTGTAGATGGCCCAATATTTTATGCCATAACTCATCGATGTCTCGGCTCTGCACCTTCTCTTCTTTCATGCTCCAAGCAGTACAATATTCTACACCCAATTTTTGGAGGTTCTTCACCCAAACCCTGATCCTCTTCACCTATCTTGTGGCTATCAGATGAAGGAACGCATTTCCTTTACTAAATATCACATCGTAGCCACAGTCTTCCAACATGGAAATTTAAACTAAATTATTCTTTAGATACGGAACATACATGAAATATTTCAATGTGAGAGGAGAACCAAAATCCTTCTGAAAAGTAATAATGCCAATGTCAATCATGCTATACCTTCCATCATCTCCCATCTCAATGTGCATCTAGAGGTCCGTCTCCTCCAATTCGCTGAAGAATTCTTTATTTTTGATCATATGGAATGAGGCTCCACTATCTAGGTACCACACACTACCCATCACCGATGTCACCATGCATGTGATGAGGGTGAAATCCAACTCGAATTGTGAAGCAAGAGCTTCACCTACCTCTCCTCTTGAGGGCTTATTGTTGGCCTTCTTGTGCAGACACTTCTTGAAATAGTGTCCCTGCTCATGACAATGAAAAAATTTAATCATCGACAATCCCTTTTTCTTGCCTGCCTGACCATAATATGATTTGGAATGGTATGAATTCCCTTTCCCTTTCTTTGCCTTTCCATCGAAGGAAAATTTATCCGCTTCATCATGCTTGGATGAGGATCCATCTCTAGTGTTTTGCTGAATCTCTTCTTTCACCAAGTCAGACCACAAACACTCCCACTCTGGTAGCTTCTCCCTTCCATTTACCAAATCCTAGTAGTTGTGCCAACTCTTGGGAAGGTCTAGAAGTGCTCGTCTAACCGGATCATCTTCAAAATATGTAACACCAACTCTCCCAAGCTCATCCTGAAATTAGGTGAACTTGGTCAAGTACTTTGATATTGTGTCACCCTTCTCCATCTTGATTTTATTGAGCTTGTTCTTTGGTGCTAACTTCCTGTGGTCACTGTTATTTTGAAACAAGTCTGTAAAGGCCTTCCACATTGCATATGGAGTGTCCTTTACATGAAGGTTTGAGACAATATGATCTCGAACTCCTTCCAGTAGGATCCTTCTCGAGTTTGCTACATTCTTCTTCCAGTTCACCATATCTTGAGCATCAATTGTTTGAGGCTTAGGAATATCAATGTCTACGAATTCCTTCAACCCGTTGTCTTCCAACATTTCCTCCATCCTTTCCTTCCAAGCTATGTAATTCGAGTTGACCTCCAAGGTGTACTCAAGTCTTAATCCATAGAACGACAACTAAAAACCTTGCTATCTGTATATTGCATTAGTTAGAAAATATGAGAATATTACAATGATTTTCTCATGCCCGAGCAACATCTGCACTATCTCTATCTATCTCACTGCTTCCTAGACAAGCCTAGGCCAATACCTAACCAAATTTTGGCTTGCCCAAGTCCCTATTTCTTTGCCCAAGTCCCTATTTTCATTGGGTAATTAGCCCTTATTAATTAGGGAAATTCCCAATTGGAATTGTGCAATACATCATAGGCGTTCCTTTGATACATGCACCACCTGTACATGTGCACTACATGATGGAACAATATTGGATAATAAATGAACAAAATATCATGAAATTATTGACAAATTATGGAGCTACATTGATTGAGAAAATCTAGGAATGTGTTCCTTCTCATTAAATGAAGATTCCTAGTGTTGGGAACCAAATCCAATTTTTGAGGGATTTTGGAGGGGAAAGATGTTTCCTTTCAAGGAGGATGCTTCTCCATCCATTTGTATAAGTACAAATTCAAATTTTCCTCTAGGGGCATGTCTTTCTTAGTTTTCTTGTGGAGAAAACTTGTTATTTAGCAACTCCACTTTCATTTCTACCAGAGATGTACTTGGATCGATTCAAATAATGAAGTTTGGTGTAATTTTTAGCTTATAAAGCTTGGTTTAACTCATAGAACTCTAAGTATACTTGGTCTTGGCCATTCCAGGAGCCTCAGTGCCTTTTTGTAGAATTTCTTTATTTTCTTTGAATGCCTTTTTCACTTGCATATCTTATTTCTGCATTTACTACTCATGCTTCTTTTGTTGTAGGCCATATTGGTTAAATGATTGAAGTGAGTTGTTTTTCAGGTTATTTACAAAGTCACAAGAATGATTCATCCTTAGAAAAACCTTTAAAATTCAGATTCATCATTGAGATACTTGGATTGGTTTGCTAGTTCAAAAATCTAGAATTTCTAGAAGTCTCTTGTAGCAACACAGTAGTAATTTTTTGCTAATTTTCAGAACATGTTAATGAGCTCCTTTTGAGTTTATTCCACTTGGATTGAGTCATAAAAACTTTCAAGTTAATATTTATCAGGTTAGGCATTTGATAGGTTAAATAACTCACTAATTATTTAATTTCCGATTTTTAGAGTAGTAATTTTTTGTTATTTTTTAGCACATGTTCACAGGGGTATTTTTGAGTGATTCCACTTGGAATGGAGTCCTAGGACATATTATTTAATAAAAAAGTTTGTCCCATCTTATTTTCATTTGATTTTATTTGGAATTCGACAAGTTATCTCAAGAATAAGAAATCTTGTAGCAATCCTATATCATTATCTAAACTCAGTAAAATTTTCCTTAAAAACTTGTTTTTTGCATTCTGGGATTGAATAATGACCTCAAAACTTTGAATCCATGATTGAGGAATACCAAAGAACACTTAGGAATTCCATTTTTTTCCACTGCAACACATTCCAACAATTGAGGGTTAGTAGACAAGTTCATGAATTGAATGACATAGTAATGATTTTCATGATTACTTTGTGAAGCACCTAATGAACTTTGTTACAAGGTTTAATAACTTTTGAATGCAGTGCTTGAGATTTAGTTCATGCTCTTTACTCTATGCAATTAGAATATGTTTTCTTTCCTGTAATAGGTTAAGGTTTACATTTCAAGAATTTCCATTTCTACATTTAGTTTAGGTTAGATTTCATGATATTCACTTCATTGCATCAGATCAACGAAAGAAGGACACATTGCATGTTGCACGTATAGTGCTAAAAACTCTAATTTTGTACAAACCCTAGGTTGATAATTTAAGTTGGTAGCCTTGGGAGTTGCATCATTCTTGTTGCAATACTGGGGATCATCAACAAGTATGGATACTAGGCCTTGTTTAGCACCATCAAGCTCAGGAAGGATAATGTTTAAATGTGTATATTGTTGGGAAAAATACTGAGGGGGGGGGGGGGGGGGGGGTGAATCAGTATTTAGAGCTTACTGATAATTTTAAATTTTTCTTTACTGAATTCCATACACGACTTTGATGAACGCAACTCGCATATACACGCGCATATGCCAAAAGAAACTTGCGTATACTGATATAATTTTATTGTTAGAAAAATTTTCAGAAATAATCTTTAACTCAGATTATCAGTCATACATCTGTTAGTTAATCAGTAAATATGTGCAGTAACAACAGAATAAATCATCACACAAGAGAAACACACATGAACACCAAGAATTAAGGTGGAAACCCAATTCGGGAGAAAACCACTGCTGCTGTCGTCTCTGTCTTCAATATTTATTATATGGAAAACTGCTTACAATATTGTACTGATTCAGACTCATATCAATACACAGGCATATACCTGTAGAAGGCTGCAACCTTCTCTCGTTTTCCACCTGCAACTGGAAGGGAGCAATAACCCCCCTGATCTCGTTTACCAGCCACTATTGGAAGGGATCTTCAAACCCCTGATCAGAACACCAACTTCTACTGGCAGAAAGCTTCAACTTCCCACAGAATCACTGCAGACTACGTTTCATCAATTTTCATACTGGATCACACAACTTCAACACAACCCTTCATAAATATTAAAAAAAAAAAAACTTCACCCAATACATCAAACCAAATAGTGAGATCACTGTAGTCATAACACTGTAATAATCAGATTTCAGTGTCAATATGCATAATCAAGTTCAACCCTGAACATTCATTATCTCAAAAATCATATGCTACTTTTCTTCACTGAACCTGCGTGTATACGCGCTTTCCTTAACACCAAATTGCGTCTAGATTTGTGAGTACTATTTTTCATAATATATTTAGTCTCAGATCTAGATTTGAGTCATTCAGTCAGATATATTTTCAGAATTGCAGAACCCTTGATCAGTCAGTCATCACAACACATATTTTCTCACTCATTGATCAGATTTGTACTTAATCAACTTAGCATCATATTCAGCAATCAAGCAACCCAGATCTATATGAAGACTTCATTAATAGACAACAAAAATATATCAGCAATAACTTAAAACCTCTGCAATGAGCTTCAGAAAACCCTAACTTCCATACATGCCTTTTCTGAAGCAAACCCGTGTATATACGTGCTTTTACTAAGACGAACTAGCGTATAGATCTGTAAATATTAATTCAATAGAATGTTTGAGATCTATAGAACTTACCCAGATTTATTCACTCCATTTCAGCAAACATGCACCAGGTCTTAGATCTAATTATCTCTTCAATGGATCATGCAAGAACATAGTCATTTCAGGTTTAGAGATCTTGATCCATCAATATATCCAAGGGTGCATCATAAATTTAGATTTATCAATAAAACAGAGTTCATCCTATGTATATATGCTTCAGAGAGAAGTATTAGTGATAACCCTTCCATATGCACCCCCTTGCACTATGATCTTCTTCTCCTTATATAGATTTAGTCCTTACCAATGCCATGAGTCAAAACCACACAACTGCCGATGGTATTCTTGGACGAAATCAAATAGACGTCATGGCACTCAAACCTGTGGGTTAATACCATGGTAATGCCCCATGGTATTCTCTTTTTAGAGCGCAAAAGGCATACGTGACTTGGATCGTTCTTATCTGCATGTATACACGACTTGGCCTGAACAAACTCGCGTATAGAATCTTCAATATGAATATTACCAAATATTCTGCTGGACAAATTTACATATTTCTTCTGATGGACTCCTGAGCTTCTACTGAAGACATATACTCCATATTTTACTAGAGAGTTTCCGTCAAGGACAATAAATTAAGACATAGGAATTATATTGCCAACAATATCCCCCTTTGGACTTGATGGCAACCATGATGGTGTTTGATCACTACAACAGATAGACATATATAACCATTATTCAAATTCGTCAAACACCCAAAATTCTCTCCCTCTTTTACATCAAGAGCAAAGGGCACCATTTTGACCATGCTCCCCCTGAGTGTATGCCGAATATTCATATATTTTCAATGAAGTACATGACTCTTTAACTGAAACAAGTATGACCTTTCCTATCAGCAAGGACTCATACTTACATCAATTATCTAACCAAGTGGAATTACATATTTGATTCAACTACCCAACCAAGTGGGTTTACAAAGTAGAACAAGTCCTTACATGACTGAAAGAAAAATTTACATCATGAGTGTCAACATCCCCTTTTCATTAACAAGACCAAAATATCTCAAGAGAGAGATCATATATCAGAAGTCAATCATACTTCCAACAATGCATCCTTTTCAGCAAGGTAGGTGCTCCCCCTAAGCTGATGCATCCTGAAAACCTTCAACAACCAATTCATCAAAGCATCTTCATTAGAGAATGATATAGAAATTTGCTAGAACAGAGATTACCCAATAGCTCTAAAACTGTTATGAGTGCTGACCTAGATAATCTTGTCAGCAAAACCCATACGTGGTTCTATGCACACAAAATTGTGTATATACGTGATTATTCTTTATGAAACCAATGTATCCAATTTAAAATTTTGAAATTAAGCAGATTTGATCAGAGAGGTGGAGACAACTCCCAACTTTTGTCTGAGATATTCGAATGCTTCCCTCGGAAGAGGTTTAGTAAATATATCAGCAACTTGTTCTTTTGAGGGAACATACTCCAATTTAACCTTTTGTTCAAGTAATTTTTCATGTAGGAAGTGATACTTGATATGAATGTGCTTAGTTTTGGAATGCATAACAAGATTATTTGAGATACTAATAGCACTTGTATTATCACATAAAATGGAGATGGGAGGTGAACATTTGATTTGAATGTCTTGTAGAGTCTGCATCATCCAAAGGAGTTGTGTTCAACAAGATGCGACAACCACATATTCTTCTTCTGCTGCAGATAAGGAAATAGAACTTTGTTTCTTGCTGAACCAAGATACTAATCAGGGCCCCATATAGAATGCACCTCCACTAGTACTTTTTCTATCATCAAGATTTCAAACCCAATCTGCATCTGTGTAAGCATGAATAGTGAGATCAACATTCTTTGGATACCATAAACCAAAGTCTTGAGTCCCTTGTAGATATTTGAATATTCTTTTTACAGCCTGAAGATGAGACTCTTTTGGATTAGCTTGGAATCATCCAACAATCCCAACTGCATGCATGATATATGGTTTTGTCCCAGTTAGATAAAGTACACTTCCTGTTAGAGTCGGTCTCGTCAGCCCTCCGTCAGCGATCAAAATTTCTCTTTTGCATTTCATTTTTAGGTGTCTCGCTTGATTCACTCAGTTGCATTCCGCTAGGGGCATGCCATAATCTGACGGAAGGGTCTCTTCACTTTTTCCCCTCATGCCTTGTACCTGCTGGTCTAATTCAGTTCATCAAAACCATTTTCAAGTCATTTACAGTCATGATTGGTCTCTTACTTGCCAAAGAGTCATTTTAGGGTTTCTAGTCTCACTAGGTCTAGGGTTTCGCAAATTTAGTCTTCAGAATGTCCAATAATGTCAGCAGGCACATGAGGGAGGCTCAAAATAAGTTTTCATTGCAGAATTTCATCGTTATATTGCTCGATCATGACTTTTCTTCAAAACCCTGTTTTGAGGAAAATTGTCATTTTGTCCTTTGTAATAAATGTTGTGTATATTTTCAAAAGTTTTTAGTTGTGGCGCAGCCCTGGTCCCCTTTTCCAAACACCATGTCATCTATCCCTGAAAAATATTGACAAGAAATTCATCATTTAGCCAAAAAAAATCACAGTGGAAGCAAAAAGGAGCCAAAGCAGAGCTTGAAAAGGAAGTGCCAATGGAAACATTATAAAAGTGAGTTTTTATGAGTGGAAATTCAAAGTCTTTTGTACATATATAATTATAATGTTTCAACACTCCATATGCACACCAAAGACACCAGCAAAAGCCAAGACACATCAAGGAAGTGAAAAAAATGAGTTTTGAAGCCAAACTGTGTGTTGGATCAGCGCGCGGAGCGTTGGGCTGCCGCGCGGCGCACATGGCACGTGCGGCGCATTGAGCAATTTTCTGCAGTGTAAAAATACACTGGTGCGGCGCACATGGCGCGCGCGGCGCGTTGGGTTGGCGCACGGCGCATAGAGCCTCCAAGCCTAAATTCATCAATTGCTTCTCAATTTTTCAAAATAAAAAAATCTTTCCTGCTCCAAGTAAGTGGAAACTCCTGTATATTGATTTGAAAGTCATGTTTGGTGTGTTTAGAGGCCAAATATCAAGAGTTTAATTGGTGAAAATACAACCCTACATTTATACCAAAATCTGCTCCTAGGGCTTATAGGTGAAGTTTGAAATTGAGTTTTTGTGCTGAAGCTCTTTTCATTTGCCACCCTTTTTCTATTCCCATTACTGTTACATTGTTATCACAGTCTTTCCCTTTTCTTTCATGTCCCATATTCATTTCCTTTTGTTCCCATGTGGTAAGTCTCAAACCCTATCATTCACTATCCATTGGCTAAACCTAATCTCCATAACATTCAAGGGCTGCCTTTATGCCTTTGACTGCACTTATGTAGCCATTTCATTAAATTTTTTTTCCTAAACTACCCCCCCCCCCCATCACTATCACTCATTCCCATTACTTATAAATCCCCAAATCCCTAAATTCCCCAAACAGTGACTCTCCTCACACTGATATCTCATTTGACAGTCCTTTTCTTACTGCGATACCTCTTCATAGCACCTTATCATATATGTGACACATTTGGCATTGAAACAAATACACCAATTTCTCATTTTCAAGCTAATCAAACATACAGTTGACAAACACATTTCAGCATCATATGAACAAGACAGTGATCCCATCACTGAACTGCATGCATCAGGAGGGTACTGAGGAGGCACAAAACGGATGATCCACTCCGAATCTTGGCCGAGGCTTCATTGGCTGAGCATGAGGCATGATAGGGGATCTTCACTCCAAATTTCAGCAGATTTGGAGAATTTTTTGTCATTTTTGAAAATTTTGGTCACAAAACAGGTTTTTCCGCCCAACGCGTCGCGCGACCCGAAGTGCGCTTACGTTTGCGACATTTTCTGGAGGAAAAATTTGCATTTTTGGATTTTTCATAGTAAATTATGTATGTTCAGGAATGGCCGAAGCATTTCATCACATTCTGGGCTATCAAAAGGGCCAAAAACACCATGAAAATCACCTTTCTGCCACCTTTTGCACCAGCAGGAAGTACTTTTGGGGGAATGAAGTTTTGGAGGGGCAAATGAGCTCCAAATTGAAAAATTCCACTTGGTTTGGATAACAGACACCCAGGGATTTCGAACAAGCTATCATGAGCTTGATTTTGACTTCGGGAAGTGCTCCAAAAGCAGGTCCAAAGTCGCGTGGCGCATAGAGCTTTGGCGCGCGGCGCATAGAGGAAATTAGCCTATTTTTCACCTTCCAGCTCAGAAATTCGGCCAGTTTGGACTAGTTTCACCTCTTTTGACCCAGCTTGATGTAATTTGATAAACATGATGTAATTTTGGCATGTATTTACTTGTTCTAGATGATTCATTCACAAAAAAGTGAAAATCAAGTGAATGGATCAGTTTCCTAGCTTATAGAGGCAAGTTGTTTGGCTGCCTAGATTTTAGCTCTTTGTTTAGAATTGGTTCAAACTGCTCCTAGAAGCATGAGCTCGACCCCTAGAGGCATGGGAAGGGGTTAGAATTGTCTATTTATTGTATTTTCTGAGACACTTTTAGGGTTGGACTCTTGGGAAAATTTTGGCACACTATTGTACATATTTTCTGCATTTTGGCTAAGGAAAGATCAGAGGTTTTGCAGCACCTGTTGGGATTCTTGTGGATTTCAATTTTGATGGTGTGTTCTCTCAGTTATTTGTAAGTTCTTTAATTTTTAATGTATGCCATTCCCTCCTTTTGCTTTTGAAACTAAATGAATGAGTAAATGAGGTAGAATCCATTGATTCCAGTGCTCTGCCTTTGAATTTGTTTAGTTTTATATGTTTTCGCCAGTTTGGAGAGGATCCCTGTTCTCCCTTGCCCTCTTCAGCTCCTTGTCATTCTGATCCATCCATACACATAATAAAAAATCATCAATAATACTGCCTACCTTGCCCCAATTCGAATTCTGCAAAGATCTGGCCTCATCCTCGAGCCCAAAATTGTTTTTCCCATTTTTCCAACGAAAACCCAAAAAATTTAAAACGAAATTTCCTATCTATTTACTAGCCTAAAATCAGTATCCATTTTAAGTCATCTCGCACCCTATTTCTCATTTTATCGAGATTGACTGGAGAGAGCCCTCTCCTGTCCTCGTAGGGCTAGCTACGAGGCTGAGCTTGGTTTGATGTTGCCTTGAGTTTTACCTTATTTCAGCCTAAGGTAGATTTGAGCGCTAACACTTCCAATCATGGATCTATATTCTAGTTGATTTACTGTGGGAGAATCATCATGGGAAATGAGGTTACATCCAATTACCATTGGCGTACTCACAGGTTTGCAGTCTTCCATACCATACTTCTTCAGAATTTTCTTATGATATTTTGCTTGTGATAAAAATATGCCATCTGTTGCTTGTTGCACTTGTAAGCCAAGAAAAAATGTTAGTTCCCCAAGTAAAGACATTTCAAATTCTTGCTGCATAACGGAAACAAATTTGTGACTCATGGACTCTTCATTACTTCCAAAAATGATGTCATCAACATATACAAATACAATCAACAATTTATCATTCTCTATTTTTGTATATAAGTTACTATCAGCAAATCCCTTTGTAAAACCTTGTTGATGAAGATATTTGTCAAGACGATAGTACCATGCTTGAGGAGCTTGTTTGAGACCACACAAAGCGTTTTTAAGTTTTAAAACAAGTTTTTCATCATTTCCCAGAGGTTAATCCTTGTAGTTTTTCTATATAAACTTCTTCTTCTAGATCACCATTGAGGAAGGCAGATTTAACATCCATTTGATAAACTTTGATTTGTTGAAAACTTGAAAATCAAGAAACATTCTTATGGCTTCAAGTCTAGCTATAGGAGAAAATGTTTCTTCAAATTCTATACCTTCTTGTTGAGCATACCCTTTACAAACAAGTCTGTATTTGTTTCTAATAACATCTCCATTTTCATTTAACTTGTTTTTGAATATCCATTTTGTTCCAATCACATTTTTATCATGAGGTCTTGGAACCAATTCCCAAGTATGATTCTTTTCAATCTAATCAAGTTCTTCATTCATGGCTTGAATCCAACATTCATCTTTACTAGCTTGATTGACATTCTGTGGTTCAATAGTAGATAGAAATGCCAAATAGCTAGGAGATCCTACATGAGTTCTTCTTGTTTGGACACCTGATCCCTTTTCTCCAAAAAATTGAGATTCTGGATGATTATTTTGTACGTACCTGGATGGAGCCTTTTCAGATAGATCTTCTTCTGATGCTTCATTGGGTTCACCTTCTATATTTTTTCTATTTGATGCAGGAAGATATACATCATCATCATCTTCATTTGTTGTTGTTATTTCCTTTTTAGGCGCTGAGAGAGACTCATCAATTACAACATCAATACATTCAACAATCTTTTGAAGTCTTTTATTGTAACATTTATATGCTTTACTTCTAGAAGAGTAACCAAGAAATGTTCCTTCATCTGCTCTAGGTTCAAACTTACCAAGTTTTTCATAATTATTCTTGATAAAACATTTGCTTCCGAAAACTCTAAAATGCTTTATGATGGGAAGTTTTCCATACTAGAGTTCATAAGGAGTTTTATCACTATTCACCCGAACATGAGCCTTGTTCTGAATATTTACCACACTATGTGCTGCTTCTCCCCAAAAGGTATCGAGATTTCTAGATTCATCAAGCATAGCCCGAGCCATTTATTGAAATTTTCTATTCATCCTTTCTACCACACCATTTTGTTGTGGGGTTCCAGCTACAAAAAACTGTCTTTTTATGCCATGATGTTCACAAAAATCAAAGAATTCATCTGATATATATTCTCCTCCTCGGTCAGATCTGAGACATTTAATTTTTAGATCTAATTCATTTTCAACCAAAGCTTTGAAGATCTTAAAATTTTCAAATGCTTCATCTTTATGTTTCAGTAAACCGATCCAACACGTTCTAGAGAAATCTTTAATAAATAAAATATAGTATTGTTCTCCACGAGGTGAATTTTTCCTTACAGGACCACATAGATCAGTATGTGTAAGTTCAAGAGGCTTACTTGCTGATCCTTCTTTAACATTGCATTGCACCCTGGTTTGCTTACCAAATTGGCATGATTTTCATATGGTACTTTCAGGTAGAATGATGCTGGGAAGATCACGAACTGCTTTGAGTCTGCTGGATTTTCTTATTTGAGAGAAGCTCAAATGTCCGAAACTTCTGTGCCATAACTAATTTTCTGAAGATTTAACCAAGTAGCATTGTTCTTGGCCACCTTTCAATACATACAGATTTCTTGGTGTTCTAGTTCCTTTTATTACCGTTTTTCCTGTGTCAAGTTCATGTACTACACATTCTTTTGAACTAAAGACAACTTCATTTCCTTGATCACACATTTGACTCACACTTAACAGGTTGTGCTTTAATCCATCCACATACATAACATTGTCAGCTTTCACCTTTTCTTTTAGAAAAATAGAACCTTTTCCTTTAATGACAATAGGAGAGTCATTTCCAAAATTAACATTCTTTTCTTTCTCTAGAGAATTGTATGAAAGGAGTTTATTTCTATCACCTGTCATGTGTTTTGAGCATCCACTATCATTGTACCATTGATTTTCTTCCCCTTCTGCAAATAATGCTATGCCACAACTTTCAACCTGTAAGTCCTTCTTTTTCCAAACCTTGGAATTTGAAGGTAAATGCTCTTTTGGCTGAAGTTTGCTCCTGCATTCATATTCTTCATGACCAAAGTTATTGCAGTAAGCACATTAATTTCATTTTGAAGAGGAGAAAAGTTGTCATAAGTAGTCTTATTTATTCCATTCTCATTTCTTTGCTTTCTTGCTTCTCTAGTCATGATGGTTTTGTATGCAACACATTGAGCAGCCTTATGACCAAAATTATGACATGAGAAACATTGTCCATTAAAGAAGAAATTTCTGCGATCATGAAACCTTCTATTTATGTTTACCTGTTGATTGATATTTCTATTATTGTTCTTCCTTGTATTAAAGTGGTCATGCTTTACCTGAGTAGTTTCTTTGTTGTTTTGCTAAAAGACAAAATGTTGCAGGTTGGATTTAGCTACATTTAGATAACTTGGTGCTAAAGAATGAGATGATTCTCCAATATATCCAAGACCTGTGTTTATAAGAGGAGAGCATTGTACTTTGATAATTTCATCTAAGGTTTCAGATCATTTAGCAAATCTAAGATTTAAAGTTTTCACTTTCTCAATTTCCTTTCTTAGACTTACTATTTCACATTCTAATTTCTCATTGTGCTTCTCATTTTCCATAAGCTGATTTTTTAGAGTATCTATGGCAATCTTGTTTTCTTCCAAACATATTTTGAGATGATTTATTTCTTCAAGAAAGTCATTTTCTTCTAATGCATCCATAAAAGCATCACTAGAGTCCTTTTCAAAAGCCATGAGTAGTCTAAAATCTTGATCAGATTCTCCTTCTTCACTATTTGATAGACCATCACTATCTTCATGAGTATAATAGTTTTTTCTATTGATAAACCTTTTCTTATTTCCTTTAGCCACTTCCTTTCCCTTTTCATGACTATATTTATGGGGACATTTAGCAACATAATGACCAACTCTTCCACAAGCAAAACATTTAAAAGGAAGCTTACCTCTGAACCTTCTTGTGTCAAGTTGTAGCTTCTTTACAAAATTTGTCTCATCTTATTCTGAAACATACCCTAATCCTTCTTGTTCTTTTACCTACTTTCCTTTTGCAGCAACCTTGAAGACAAATTCTTTGAATTCAGATGGACCTCCTTTTCTCATTTCATAAGCAGTCAGAATTCCATGAAGTTGAACAAGAGTAAGAGTTTGTAGATCCTGCTTCTCTTCAATGGCAGACACTTTTGATTCAAATTTGTGAGTTAGAGATCTTAAAACTTTTTCTGCCAAAGTAGTGTCAGATATAGTTTCACCCAGATTTCTCATATGATTTACAATATCATCTAGATGTAAGAAGAAAATGGCAATGCTTTCTTCATTGTGCATTCTTAGTTTTTCATATTGAATTATGAGAGTTTGGAGTTTAGCACTTTTTACCTTGGCATCACCTTCATAGCTTAGAATGATTTTTTTCCATATCTCCTTTGCTGTATTCAACTACATAACTTTGAAATTTTTTGATTCAGTCAAACTTCCCAATAACGCATTGACAGCCTTTGCATTGGTTTCATAGTTCTTTCTTGCTGCTGCATCTGTTGGAACATAAGTTGGATATTGATAACCTCCTTCAACTATAGCCCATACATCTTCTCCAAGAGACTGAAGATAGGATATTGTCCTTGTCTTCCAGAAGATTAAGTTTTTTTCGTTAAAGAGAGGAGGCCTGATAGATGCTATCCCATCTTGATTTCTCATCTTGGCTGATCTTCCTTCTAGCAATTAAGCTTCTTCAGAAGGACCCGCTCTGATACCAATTGTTGGGAAAAATACTGAGGTGGGGGGGGGGGGGGGGGTGAATCAGTATTTAGAGCTTACTGATAATTTTAACTTTTTCTTTACTGAATTCCATATGAGACTTTGATGAATGCAACTCGTGTATACACACGCATATGCCAAAAGAAAATTGCGTATACTGATATAATTTTATTGTTAGAAAAATTTTCAGAAACAATATTTAACTCAGCTTATCAGCCATACACCTGTTAGTTAATCAGTAAATATGTGCAGTAATAGTAGAATAAATCATTACACAACAACAACACACATGAACATCAAGATTAAGGTGGAAACCCAATTCGGGAGAAAACCACCGTTGTTGTCGTCTTTGTCTTCAATATTTATTATATGGAAAAATGCTTACAATATTGTACTGATGTAGACTTATATAAGTACACATGAATCTACTTGCAGAAGGCTGCAACCTTCTCTCATTTTCCAGCTGCAACTGGAAGGGAGCAATAACCCCCATGATCTTGTTTACCAGCCACTATTGGAAGGGAGCTTAAATCCCCTGATCAGAACACTATTTTCTACTGGCAGGAAGCTTCAACTTCCCTTAGAATCATTGCAGATCATGTTTCATCAATTTTCATACTGGATCACACAGCTTCAACACAACCCTTCATAAATATCAACAACAATAAACTTCACCCAATACATCAAACCAAATAGTGAGATCACTGTAGTCAGAACATGTAATAATCAGATTCTAGAATCAATTTTCGAAATCAAATTCAACTGTGAACATTCATTATCTCAAAAAGCATATGCTACTTTTCTTCACTGAACCTACGTCTATACACGCTTTCCTTAACACCAACTTGTGTATAGATCTGTGAATATTGTTTTTCAGAATATATTCAGTCTCAGATCCAAATCTGAGTCATTCAGTCAGATATCTTTTCAGAATTGTAGAACCCTTGATCAGTCAGTGATCATAACACATATTTTATCACTCATTGATCATATTTGTACATAATCAACTTAGCAGCATATTCAACAATCAAGTAACCCAGATCTATATGAAGACTTCATTAACAAACAATAGAAAGATAGCAGCAATAACAGAAGACCTCTGCAATGAGTTTCAAAAAACCAGAACTTCCATACGCACCTTTTCTGAAGCAAACCCACGTATATACGCGCTTTTATTGAGATGAACTAGCGTATAGATCTTTAAATATTAATTCAGCAGAATGTTTTAGATCTATAGAACTTACCCAGATTTATTCACTCCATTTCAGCAAAAATGCGCCAGGTCTCAGATCTAATAATCTCTTCAATGGATCATGCAAGAACGTAGTCATTTCAGGTCTAGAGATCTTGATCCATCAATCTATCCAAGGGTGCATCATAAATTCAGATTTATCAATAAAACAGAGTTCATCCTATGCAGATATAATTTAGAGAGAATATTAGTGATAGCCCTTCCATATGCACCCCCTTGCACTATGATCTTCTTCTCCTTATATAGATTTATCCTTTACCAATACCATGAGTCAAAACCACACAACTGCCGATGGTATTCTTGGATGAAATCAAATAGATGACATGGCTCTCAAACTTGTGGGTTAATACCATGGTAATGCCCCCTGGAATTATCTTTTTGGAGCGTAAAAGGCATACGCGACTTGGATCGTTCTTATCCGCGTGAATACGTGACTTGGACTGAACAAACCCGCGTATATAATCTTCAATATGAATATTACCAAATATTCTACTGGACATTACACATTTCTTCTGATGGAATCCTGAGCTTCTAATGAAGACATATACTCCATATTTTGCCAAAGAGTTGCCATCAAGGACAATATATTAATACATAGGAATTATATTGCCAACATATATATGTATGTCTGAAATATTATGTATAAACTAGTTGGGACGAAGCCCTTATAGGCTTAGGAGGGATAATGTTAATGTCAATATGCATATGCATACAAAGCTCAAGAGGGATAACTAGGAGAGCTTTGCAACAATGTGTATAAACTCTTAAGGAAATGAGCAAGGGCTAAGACTTAAGGCATTAAGGGCTCGATGACTTGATTTGTAATAGCCCATGTGAGCGAGCATTGTAACCAAGTGCTAAGGGCAGGGATTGAGTGTACATGTTAATTCACTGCAGGGTTGGAATTAATTTTGTTGGGGACTAAAAGTTTAGACCTTATTTCCATAACTGGACTTTGGAGGTCAGGTCATCAGGGTAAGTGCCTCCTTATACCTTAGTGAGGACTAGGGATAGTAGGGTTATGTTACAAAGTGGTATCAGAGCTTCTAGGTTCAACACTTGGGCTGGATGGTCTATATCGCAGAAGGAATGTAGTACAAAGGCTTTGAATCTAGACCTTTGAGAATAAATTGGTGCCCTGTTACAAAATTAATAGAGTAGTAGGTCCAATGCTTGATATTTGGAGCTAGGGTGGAGCTCTAGCTTTGAGTGTTGTAGATGAATGTGGATATGATTGACTATTATTCATAACATTTTATTGTGATTTGTATGTTGGTTGGAAGGATGTTCTAATATGATTATTTTTATTGGAAAAAATGCAATGGTATTGCATGTGTTTGATATTAGGCATCTTGAAGATCTCAACAGTCTATTGTTGTGTTGATGGATGCTTGTTATTTATTTAGTTTTGCAAAACTACCTACATGGTTTTGTGCATGAATTTTTAACTGTTGTGTTCTTACACACTTGGGATGAATGCACATGTGAGGGCTCATATGATATGAGGGATTTTGGAAATCCCCATGTTGTTTGTATTGCACATAGTTGTATATGGTTGGAAATATACTTGGGATGAATGCACATGTGAGGGCTCATATGATATAAAGGATTTGGGAAATCCCCATGTTGATTGTATTGCACATAGTTGTATATGGTTGAATATATATATATATATATATATATATATATATATATATATATATATATATATATATATATATATATATATATATATATATATATATATATATGCTGATTATATGGGAGAGTCCCATGGTCTGTGTGTCATATGAATTAGAGCCTCATTGGATTGGAGGAATGATAATTGTTACTCTATTAGGGAGTCAAGTGTTGTGATAATTTCTAGCTTATGCAAGTAGGTGCAAGTTATAGCACTGGAGTCATGGATGTGTATTGATTTTTTGCTTGTGCAAGTGAATGTTGGGTGTAGCATTGTGATGGGATGGTCATGATTTTATTGCATGCATAACCAAGATACATTTGTAAATGTGATATAATAGATGTTGATGTGACATATGCTTTTCTAACTAACCCCCTTGAGATTGCAGATGCAATGGTCTTTGGCATGGGGCAACAAGGTTGTCTACAATTTTTTTTTTCTAAAGGTTGAGTTTAAATTTTTTATAATGATAATAACAACTGAATGCATGTGGTCGTGCATAAAGAAATTGGTGCAACGATAAGAGAGTAGCTAGTAAGAGCTCTTAGATACTTGATACAACAAGGTATAATACCGGGAGAGAGGAAGAAGAGGGAAATCACTCAAACCCATCTGATAAGAATTGAAAGAATTCCTCTTGGGAGAAATTGGAGGGGCACCAAAAATCTTAAAAGTTGCCATGAAAGCTTGAAGAAGGCTTGGGATAAGTTTTAGTCATAAAGCATTAAAAACACCAGAACTCAAGGGGATTGAGCCATTGAGATCGTTTAATATTTTATGTTTTGTGCTTCTCTATTGATTTTATGTTTGATCTACCATTTTGGTTGTTGACTTGTGCATGGCCATGTTATTTTTATTTGTGATTTTATGACTACTATCATGAATTTATTTCGTTTATGGTTGCCCTCTCTTCCTTTGGATTTTTCCTTTCGTTTTTCATGCTTTGGGGGGATGGGAGATTGGGAACATTGGTTGGGTGTGGAAGAAAAACCACAAAGCTCTGTGAACAGGGTTGAGGGGAACCCAACGGGAGTATGTAACCTGGGTAAGGCCCTTGCGTATAAATACAAGCATGAGTAAAAATGATGAAGGCTGAAAATGGGTAGTGTAAATATGGCATGAGTGAGAACATGCTAATATTGGGTAGATGGGCTGAAAAAATACCATAATTACTGTATGTTGGAGAATCACTCCTAAATATGACAAAACTTTAGGGAGTTCTATAAAACTCTAGTGTTATTTGACAAGTGTTAATGTATGATATGTCCATGACTAAGTGGATAGTAGTACGACAACCAAGAAGGTTAGTTGGTTCCATGGAAAATAATGGACAATGATATGGAAGCCATGTAAATACCATGAAGGAGGTTCTCTTGACCTTAACTCAATTCACATATGTAAATCTATGATATGTTCATGATCATGCCAATGTTTATATACATATATGAATGGAATTGTGACTGACAATGTTATGAAACCAACTCACAAAATAGAAGAAAAGATAGGTCAACGACTTAGAAATTAGCCTCTTCGGGGGGGAAACCTCCTTTAAATTACATAAATGAAAAATTATTAGATGATGCAAATGAAAAAACCTACCTTCTATATATAGGAGTCTAAGGGGTCACAATATAACAATACGGAGACCACATGGGAACAACAATAACAATAATGGGGATGCACCTATGGGGCACAATAATAACAACATGGGTGCTACATGGACACAACAATAACAATAATGGGGCTACACTAGAAATAACAATACATGAATACACTAGTATTATAGGGACCTAACATGCCCCTATCCTTCAAACCAGTGTTGTCCTCAATGCTTGAGTAGTTCTGGATGCTTTTGTATAAAATTTTTATCCTCCCATGTGGAATCTTCAGCGGGTAAGTTCTTCCACTTGATGAGATACTCTAAATTCATCGATTTATTAGCTATCGATTTCTCGTTTTTGTGACTACTTCAGGTTTGAATATGATTTTTCCTTCCTCGTCAAGTTCTGGAAATATTGTTTAAACTAGGAGTTTGTCACCTATAACCTTCTTTAAGCATGAAACATGGAAAATTGGGTGCATTCAAGAAGATGCATGAAGCTCCAATTTGTATTCCATAGCACCAATCTTTTGCAACACCTTGTAAGGACCATAATACTTTGGCGATAATTTATTATCCTTCTTAGCTTGCTTGAGGGACATTTGTTTGTATGGTTGTAGCCGTAAAAATACCCAATCGCCTACATCAAAACTTCTTTTGCTGCGATATTGATATGCATGTTGTTTCATTCGATTCTGCACCAAATTTAGGTTATCCTTTAAGAGTTAGAGAACTTGTTGTTGATGCTCGATGTCATGATATTCCACTGCTTGAACCTTAAAATTTTCTCCTAAATATGATGTCGATGTTTGAAACTCTAGTGAGCATAATTATGCAATTACACCTCATTTTTATTTATTTAGAAGCTTTTTCATGCCATTAGAGTTGATTATATTTCCTGGTTTCCCTGCGATACCCCTTAATTCAACTTCCTTTCCTTCCCAAAAAAATTTCAAGAAAAGTTCTTGAAAATTAAAAGCTATCGTACACAAATATTGTAGCCATTGAACTCCTAATACAACATCAACACCCCCCATTGGAATGGAAAGCATTGGGCTACTCAATACATATTACCCCATGGTTATCATTATATTATGGCACTTTCCAAAGAAATTTATAGTTCCTCCATTTGCAACCATCACTTGAAACTCTAGTGTTGGATATAGGAATAAATTCAATTCCTTGGCTATCTTACAATGAATAAAATTATGGGTACTACCTGAATCAATCAACATTATTACTTTTTTGTTCTTGATATGTCCTTCTATCTTAAGATTTTGGGGAGTGGTAATTCCTTCCAATTACAAGATATGGTCAGATTCATTTTTTCCTTCTCTAAGGTCGCTTCATGGTGTATATCCTCTTCTTTTGATGTTTCTTGTTCCTTTTCTTCCTCCTCTTCAAAATCTATGTAAATTTATTCTGAGCACACTTATGAAATTTAGTGTATTTTCTATTGACATTCAACAAGATGATGATCCTAGTGAAAATTAAGCACCTACAGTAGGATGGAGCCTCCGGCTATTTTTAGAATGGATGAGAAAATTATATTTATAGATGATGTTTATTTATAGACGGTGAGAAAATTATATTTATAGATTATGTTCTATTTTTAGATGTATATGCGAGTTCTATTTATAGATCACATGTCTATTTATAGATGCATGCCGACTATTATTATCCCTTAATAATAGTTGGACAATAAATATTAATCTATTCTCATGGAGCACTTGAAATCAGTTAACTGAAGTGGCAAACCAGTTAGCTGAAGGAATTTCGAGTTCAAAGGTTGGTTGGTGGGACATGCAAGTGGGCTTAGTTTTAACTGAGTGATTCGAAGTTGTAACAGAGTTGGATGTTTAGTTATGTGAGTTTTAAAGTAGTTTAACTCAGTTGTGCTAGTTCTAACTGAAGATACACTAGTGAGAGATCAAAAAATTAAATATTAAATTAATTCACATGGAGTGATCTCACATGAAACTGAATATTTACTACTGTTAACTACATGCATGTCAGATCCAATGTATATCTAGTTGAGAGGTAGGTGAAAGGGACAATTGACTATCAATTGTACGATATTGGATTGCGCTCTTGCAAGCCAAACCCACATTGGATATGCTCATGAGGATTGCGCAGTCAAGGAGGGCATGATTGTATCGAATTGGTCTTTGTAATCATCTTGGATTGAGCAGTGGAGGCAGGCTATTGTGAGGCAGAAATTTGGCTAAGGCATTTGCCAAATTCTGCAAGACAGTGTGAGACGATTGTATATTGTACCGAGAGCTCTTGGATTAGAGTTTTGTATGAGATTGTTTCATGATCCATGATATATACATAATATATGATAGTGGGGTTTTTAGCTTTATGATTTCCCAGTAAAAACATCTGTGTTATGTGTGAATGACCTTTCTTCATGTGTTGGAAATTAGCGATCGTTTTTTAAATTTCTGCAAGAATTTTTGTAGAAGCAATTCTGTATTTAACAGTGGCATATAATTGTTAGATAAGGATAATCCAGGAAATACATAATTGTATTACAATTTCTACATTTTCTATCAAAACTGTAACAAACCTCTTTGGCTATTTTTTCTTCCAATTGTTGTGGTGTGAACCTTGTAGGCTGTGGAAGACAAGGATTAGCAACACTTCCATCTTTATAGTTGTGAGTGGTAGGCTTCCTTGTCACAATAATTTTTCTTTAAAATTTTCTTTCCAACCTGAATGCCTTTTCCAATGAATTAGGTTCCCAAAGGTGAACCTCATGTTGGATGTTATCCTTTAAATTCCCTATGAAGACATCAATCATGTGCTCCTCTAGAATATCATTTACCCTTATATTCAATTTTTGGATGTCCTCAATGTGCTCCACCATTGAATCATCTTGTTTGAGATTTATCAATTAGCTAAAGAAGGTGTTCTTCTTTGTATCCTCATAATGTGCTATCATTTCCTCCATAAAAACTGACCAAGTGAAAAGTGGTTTATGAGAAAAAATCCATCGATACCATACAAACTGATTTTGTTCTAAAAATAAAGTTGCAATGCATACCTTTTGTGTGTGTTGCACATTATGAAGATAAAAGTATTTCTCCATTTGTAGTATCCATGTTATCGAATCCTTGCCATAAAAATTCCTCATGTCGATCTTTGGAATATGGTGGGTCTTCAATCCAAAGCTAGAGGCTATGGAATCATGATTAACATTTTTTTTGTTCTCATCATGAGTTTCATCTAATGCCTTTTTGTTATTAGGAATAATTTCTTGTAGCAAATTTGTTAGACCTTCCTTCAAATATTCCATTTTTGCTTCCATCTTAGCTTCCATACCATCTGTCTTAGCTTCCATTCATTTTAGGTTACTCTTTTCGAGAGCAAAATTTGTTGCATTTGGTCTTGTAATTTTGATATATCATGCTGCAATTCTTCCTCTTCATGTGTCGTAGTAGAGCTTTCTGAGGGCTTAATGGGTGTGGAATTATTTTTGGGAGGAATATTAGGACCCAATATGGGATATCAATGCTTCACTATTCCATTGGAATCACTTCAAACTAATTTTTCAAACAAAATTTATGAAATTAAAAAAAAAAATACACACCTTTTTCTTGCTTTTGAGTAGCTCGATATTGAACCTAATGTATCTCTGTGATTTTAGATCTCCAAGATTTGAACTTCAATCCTGTAGTAGCCATCTGAGTCTTATTTCCAATTCCATAGTTAGACCTAATTTGGATTCTTCAAGATAAATTTATGCACGATCTCTCACAATGTCCTAATTATGGACTCGTTCAGTAGAGAAAACTTGTATGGCATGCCATGTGTCAATGTTTTGACCTTCGGATATGAAATCAATATACAAGAAACCAAAGTCCGTGCACTTTTGGACACTTTTTATAGAATTCAAATCTGATGCTTGTAATGAAAGTTATGACGATTTTCTCTCATTTTCATGTTTGAGATGAAATTCTGGAGCATGCAAAAATCATAACTTCCACATATCATATCTCTGAAAATATAGCGAACCAAGATAAGATATTTTTACACGAATTTCATCAAGATTTCGGCTCCACGTGGTAAAAATTTCAGCTTCTGAAGCCTCGTATAAAATTTTTTTATAACGAAAATTACAAGATGGATTGTTTGAAGAAGCGAAACCCTAGAATCCTAAGCTCTAATACTAACTATTATGAAACCAACTCACAAAATAGAAGAAAATATAGATCAAAAACTTAGAAATCAACCTCTTTGAGGGTGAAACCTCCTTTAAATTACATAAATGAACAATTCTTAGATGATACAAATGGCAAAATCTACCTTCTATATATAGGAGTCTAAGGGGTCACAATATAACAATATGGGGACCACATGGGCACAACAATAACAATAATGGGGCTACACTTATGGGGCACAATAATAAAAATATGGGGACTACATGAACACAATAATAACAATAATGGGGCTACACTAAAAATAACAATAAGGTGATACACTAGTATTATAGGGACCTAACATATAGGTTTTGACAAGAGTCATTCTTGTGGAAGAATGATTGTTTAAATATATTTATCGCAGATGTGAATGATATATGAATATTCTCATTTGTGTGAGGAATCAATTACAAAAGAACTAGCCCTGAATGATTTGTGATTTTAATATCATGGGAATATGATTCTTATATTATGCCCATGTTGCATTATAAACATGGAATGCTCACATATATATTAGCAGAATGAAATAAATGTGATTTGCGACATGTTGGGACAAGCATAGACAATTGAAATAACCATAGACCCAGGATTTGGGTTGTGGGTGCACATGGTAAAATCATGGAAAAAGGAAGTTTCCAGGTGAAGGAACCAGGTCCTTTAGATACCCAGTTTGGGTGGAGCCCTTATATCCTTTAGATTCCTGATTTATATGGGTGGAGACGGTATAGTCTTTGGATTCCCGATGATATGCGGTTATAGGCTTGTAGTCAGTTATAGCATTATGCACATGTTATATTGTGCCACATGTACATTATATTGTGCCCCATGCATATGTATATGTGTTGTGTAATGTGTTTGGGAAAGGTAGGTATGGGACTTCTTGGGACTTGAGGGTGGAGGTATCAACCTCTGGATTCCCTTTTTGTTAATTGAGGGTGGAGGTAGCCTCTGGATTCCCTTATTACTAATTGAGGGTGAATGTATATGCACAGATTCCATTTTCGTTGATTGAGGATGGAGATATAAGCTTATGGATTCCCTTATTTTTGATTGAGGGTGGAGGTATAAGCCTTTGGATTCCCTTGTTTCTAATTGAGGGTGGAGGTATAAACCTCTGGATTCCATTTTTGATGATTGGGGGTGGAGGTATAAGCCTTTGGATTCCCTTGCTGCTGATTGAGGGTGGAGGTATACGCCTTTAGATTCCCTTGTTGTTGATTGAGCCTTGGAGGTATAAGCCTCTGGATTCCCTTGTTGCTGATTGAGGGTGGAGGTATTAGCATGTGAATTAATTATTGCTGATTGAGTGTGGAGGTATAATCCTCTGGATTCCCTTGTTTTTGATTGAGAGTGGAGACATAAGCCTTTAGATTACCTTGTTTCTGATTAATGGCGAAGGTATAAACCTATGGATTCCCTTGTTGTTGATTGAGGGTGGATGCATAAGCATATAGATTCCTTTGTCATTGATTAAGGGGGGAGGAATAAGCCTATGAATTCCCTTGTTTTTGATTGAGGGTGGAGGTATAAACCTTTGAATTCCCTTGAGGGTGGAGGCATAAGAATTTGGATTCCATTTTTGTTGATTGAGGGTGGAGGCATAAGCCTCTGGATTCACTTGTTGTTGATTTGAGGGTGGAGGTGAGAGCCTCTGGATTCCCTTGTTTCGAAAAGGGTAGAGGTGGGAAACCTATGGACTCCCTTAATAGAATAATGGCCAAGACAAGCGATATAATTTAAATTATTACAATTTATTTATGATGAATCTCATGAGAGATTGTATGCCATGTTACAGGGAAGAATGGGAATTTCCCATTCTATATTAATGGAGTTGGATATTGGACAAACAATTAGCAGCTTAAAGATATCAAAGTGCACATCAAGAGAACCAAGAAGACTGCAAGGAGGCACAAAATGTGGCTGATCGAAGGAAAAAATTTAATGTCTATTTACTTGCTGAGCAAGAAAATTGTATATATATATATATATATATATATATATAATGTGATTGTAAGCGAGCTGCATTATAAATATCACAATGCTTTATGTAAGGGATAGAGATGTTTTTCATTGTATTCAAGATTATAACTTTGAGGATGGTGTTCCTCCAAGGGGAGGAATTTGTGACAATGCCTTTAGGAAAATTCCCCTTACAAAAATTGTAAATATTTCATGTATTTTGATTATAAATTAAAAATGCTTGAGAATTGGGATACACATTCAAGACTTTGAGGAAGGAGATTGCTTGGGATTTGAAGGAAGCATGAATTTTTTATTGCAACCATGAATGGCTGGCAGATATGCTTTAAATTAGGTTGATAATATCAGTTAATGAATTTGGGTAAGGGAGCATATATGCTTTAAATTAGGTTGATCATGTCTTTCTACCATGTTAATTTTAGTTAACAATGGTATGTTCTATGCTTGTAACAATTACTTAAATGTCCTTTAGATAGCCCAATGACAATTTCCAATAGCAATCACATTGATAGTAAATGTAGATAGAAAATAAACAATAAATGTAGAAGACATGCCAAGACAAGAGAACACCATAATTTGGAGAATGCCAGGGAAAAACCCCAAGATGGGGAAAACCCTTCGATCAATTCTTCTTATTGTTATATCAAATGTTTGACAAAGAGAGAGAGAGAGAGAGAGAACAAAAGTGAAAACTGACTTGTCAAATCAAAGTCAAAACAACCCTGTCAAATCTGCAGTCAACAACAGTGAAATTCTACCATAACCAGAAAGTCAACGTTGGTCAACGCAACAACAAGAAATCCACAATGTAGCTCGGTCAAACCCATTTGAAATCGACCTTATTTGTTGGTCAAAGTAAACCCAAAACAATCAATAAAACACTAGTCAAACTTGGTCAAATCCTACACTTTTGTCCCGTGATCAAGCATGTGGTCAGGCCAATCAAAATGCCTAGAAAAATTTGGTTCCTATGCCAATTAATGCAGCCCTCCAAAATAGAAATGGCATAAAAATTCAATCAAAGGAGGTAAAAGTTCCCTAGTCAATGCTGGTCAAACCATGCAACAAATTTTGAAATTCGACTTAGTAATTTTGTACTTTCAGCCACATTTGTGAGACAAGAAGAGCTGCTCCCATAATTTGTATGACCCAATTAGATGAGGAGAGAGAAATTTTGAAGTGCGATGATGCCAAATGAGGTTTGAGGTCTCCCTTATTTATACAAGTCATTGAGGGTCAAGAGACATGTCCATTGGGCTTCATGAGCCTACATGATGACGTGGCCGACCTTGACAATTTGCACATGTGTGGGCTTGACTTCAAAAACACATTTTTCCTTGTCCAAATTTGATGATATTTAGGTCTATTTTGGTCCTCTCGAAAACAAGAATTCAATGCAATAATTATCTCCATCAAATGAGTTGTCCAAAGTGGAATTTGACCCTATTTTCCAATTTTAACAGATTTCCAATATCCATGCTATTGAATAGGGCATGCTGATACATCCAATGAGGAATGGTATGGTGTACATTGTTCTATTAGACTTCATATCTACGCGATATGCACTATTATGACAAGGTTAAAGTGAAAATGGCATGTGACATGACTTCCTGACTAGATTAATTGATGACAAGTATCTAACCAACATTGTAGTGTGGTCCATATTAGGGTGTTGATCCTAGTCGTTGAGGAGGGGTAGAGGTATTTCCCACCGTGTAACCTCCAATCCTAGAATTGTGGTAGGGAAATGATGGAAATGCTCCCCTAGATGTGTGATGACAATCTTTATTTTCCTACGGTGGAAGTTAGATCGATATAGTCGACGCTTCTGCCATATTGGTTCTATCAGTGGTTAGATCGGTATAGCCGATGCCATAGTATATTGCAACAAAGGATGGATAAGATGGGAGTGGAAGTAGGTTAGGGAGGATAGAAGGTTTTAGGTTAGTTGGATACTCTTGATGGAAAGTGGTATCCTTGCTTGAATTACATAATTTGACTACTATATTTCTCTCTATTTTGTTATGCCTTATTTTCAAACTTCTTTCGAACTCTTTGTATCATTTTCACTCTAACTTCATGATGATTTTTTTTGAAGGAGGGGTGTATGTAATTCCCTACTTGATCCTGTCATGCTAATTTTGATTAGTGTTTAATTAACTTGAAAATATTTACTTAAATTATTAAGTAATATTGGTATATACCTACATTCATGAATCTGTAATTTTATTTTATTGATATGAATTTTTTATTATTTGTTATTATTTAATTATTAATCAATTACCAAGGTTTTCCAAGTTGTATTCTCCAATTTATTTCTAAATTAAATATCCATATTTCAATTCCCAAGGTGTCTTCTCAAATTTATTTTTGGATAAGATATGGTCTTCTCTAATTTATTTCTGAATTAAGTATCAATATTTCAATTTCCAAGGTTTTCCAAGTTGTCTTCTCCAATTGAATTCTAAATTAAATATTAATATTTCCATTTCCAAGGTGTATTCTCAATTTTTTTTTGGATACTATATGGAAAATAAATTCAAGGTCATTAAATTAAAATGATGGGGGGTTATTCATAGAATTAATGGTAGGTGGTTGAGGTGGATGAGTGGGAGAGACATAAAGGGAAGGAGGGTGAGAAGAGAAGGGGGGAGCCCCGTTCTTTATTTTGGCATTGGAGGATTTTATTTTGGGAGGAGGAAGGTGGAAAAGTAGAAGGGAGAGAATGGAGAAAAAAATGAGAGAACAAAAAATTGGATCTATGTGAGACTGTTGGTTTTAACTTAGACACACTACAACTAGTTGGACTTGGGAAAAGAGGGTTAGGGAACATGTGGAGGTTCCTTGGGCTAGGAAATCATTCCTACTTGTATGAGAGGTAAATTTAGTCCGATAGCCCAATAGAAGCATCCAAACATAGTCAAGAGCATCCTAATAGAGTCACCAGATCATGTATTCTTTAGAAAACTATTTTATTTATGTAAAATATTACAAATTATACATGTTGTATATAAATTGTTACTAGTTATACATGTTGTAAATTAAATTAATTTATGTTCATGCTTATGATGTTTTGTAAACTTGAAATTTTCCTTGTTCTGAATTTTTGTGAAATATATTTGAATGAGTGTAGTAGTAGTAGTAGAAGACCTATGGTTGGGTCCTCACATTCTCGATTTTATGGATAATGTAGATATATTTAAAGACACGATTATTGACAAGGATGAGAACAAAATATCTTTGCATGAAGGAGCCAAATCACGTAATGTAAATCCAATGCCTAAGGGCATGGTTTCATTAGAAAATATCTTTGATCTACAAAATCATTTTAGAGGACCTACAAACACAAATACCCAAAGCTCTACCTTGATGCTCAAACAAATCAATTTGGGAACTCAAAAAAATCCTAACTACATTGATCTCGATGCATGCTATTATCCATAAGAATGACAAGGTTTTATATGATTATTCAACGAGTATCAAGATGTATTTACAAGGACCTATGATGACTTAAAAACATATGACACAAGAATCATCCAACACATCATTCTGATAAAGGAAGGGGCCAAGACGTTTTTACGAAAGCTAAGAAAAGTACATCCCATGTTTGAGCCCTTGATACAAAAGTAGTTAAAAAAATTGTTGCATGCTCACATAATATTTGAAGTTTGACATTCAACTTCAGTTTCAAACTTGTTCCTAGTAAGAAAGAAATACAATTATATCATATTTTTCATTGAATTCATAAATCTCAACCAAGCTACTGATAAGGATAATTATTCCATGCCATCCATGGAAAAAATAATCCAGATGGTTTCTGGTGCATAAATGTTTTCACTACTGGATGGATTCTTAGGTTATAACCAAGTGTTCGTAGTGGAACCCGAGAGGGTTGAAACTAATTTGAGAATGAAATTGGGTACATTCAATTTCAGGTGAATTCCTTTTGGGTTAATCTATGTAGGAGCCACATTTCAATGGGGGATGGACGTCACATTTCGAGGATTAATCGGTCGAAGTGTGGTAATATATCTTGATGATGTAGCAATTTTTTGCAAAATTTTTTTGATCATATGCATCATTTGAAACAAATCTTTGATCGACACAAGAAATATGGTAAGAATATGAGGAATTTTGGTTTAAGACCCAACACATTCCAAAGTTTGAAATGAGGAAGTTTGATGGCAAGAATATGGTAACATGGATACTACATATGGAGAAATATTTTTATCTCCATGTTGTGAAACACACACAAAAGGTAAACATTGCATCTTTATATTTATAACCCAATCAATTTGTATGGTACTGATGGTTTTGTTCTTGTAAACCGCTTTTGTCTTGGTCAATTTTTATGAAGGAAATGACAAAACATTATGAGGATACAAAGAGCAGCACCTTCTTTAGCCAATTGATAATTCTAAAACAAAAGGGTTCAATGATGAAGCACATTGAGGAGTTCCAAAAATTGAATATCAAGGTAACTGATATTCCAAAGGAGGATAGGGTTGGTGTATTAATAGGGAATTTGAAGGATAACATCCAACATGAGGTCTGCCTTTGGGAACTTGATCCATTGGAGAAGGCATTCAGGGTGGTAAGACAAGTTGAAAGAAAAATTATGTTAACAAGGAAGTTTACTACTCACAACTATAAAGAAGGAAGTGTTGCGACTCCCAGAATTTCACAACCTACAAGGTTGACACTACAACAATTGGAGGAAAAAAGGGCAAACAGAATTTGTTACAATTGTGATAGAAAATACACTAAAGGTTATAAGTGCGCTGAGAAGAAAATATTTTACATAGATTATGAAGAGGAGGAAGAAAAGGAACAAGAAACATCAAAAGAGGAGGATATACACCGGAAACCAAACCCAAAGAAAGAATAAATGAATCAAACCATATCTTATAATGCATTGGTAGGAATTACCACTCCTCAAACTCTCAAGATAGAAGGATATATCAAGAAGAGAAAGGTAATAGTGTTGATTGATTCAGGTAGTACCCATAATTTTATTCATTGTAAGATAGCCAAGGAGTTGAATTTATTCCTATATCCAGCCCCAGAGTGTCAAGTGATGGTTGCAAATGGAGGAACTATAAATTTCTCTGGAAAGTGCCATAATATCAATCTAACCATGGGGGAATATGTATTGAATAGTCCAATGTTTTCCATTCTAATGGGCGGTGTTGATGTTGTACTAGGAGTCTAATGGTTACAATCTTTGAGGAAGATCGCTGTTAATTTTCAAGAACTTTTCTTGAATTTTTTTTTGTTAAGGAAAGGAAGTTGAATTAAGGGGTATCATAGGGAAATAAGTAAATATAATTAACTCTAATGGCATGACAAAGCTTATGAAGAAATAATAACACGGTGAAATTGCATTATTATGCTCATTAGAGGTTCAAACATCGAAATCATTTATTTCTCTAGATATAGAAAAAATATTAGACACTCATTCCAAGGTATTTGAGACTCCCAAAGGCCTCCCACCTATTCATGATCATGATCACACTATTCATTTTATTCTAGGAAGTGTTCCTCCAAAAATTAGGACTCACAACTATCCCTATGCCCAAAAGAGTGAAATTGAACGTATGGTTGCAGAAATGTTAGAGGTTGGTATAATTCAACCTCATCAAAGCTCTTTCTCTGCTCCAGTAGTTTTGGTGCACAATAAGGATGGATCATGGTGTATGTGTCCGGATTATAGGGAGCTCAACAAGCTCACTATTCCCATTCCTATTATTAATGAATTGTTGGACGAATTACATGGAGAAATTTACTTCACCAAGTTGGACCTCGTTCAAGGTATCATCAAATTAGAATGAACAATGAAGACATTCCGAAAACAACATTAAAAAATCATGAGGGTCATCATGAATTTTTGGTCATGCCTTTTGGCCCTCATAATGCACCTTCGACAGTTCAAGGTTTGATGAATTCCATTTTTAAATCCTTCCTTATAAATTTTGTGTTAGTATTTTTTGATGATATACTAATCTAAAACAAGTCTTGGAAGGAAGATATAGAACATGTTTTCAGGGTGCTCAAACTATTGGAGGATAAAAAATTATATGTAAAAACCTCCAAATGTTTATTTGGAGTGCATGAGGTTGAATATTTGGGTCATATTGTATCTCATGAGGGTGTTAAGGTAGAACTTAATAAAATTAAATCCATCAAGGAATGGAAAATCCCCACAATCATAAAGAATCTTTGAGGAGTATTTCTCAGGTTGACAGGGTATTATCACAATTTTGTTAATAATTATGGGAGAATAACAACACCGCTAACAAAATTATTGAAGAAATTTGAATTTTCTTAGACTCCAGAAGCAACCAAGGCCTTTGAACATATTAAAGAGGAAATGTGCCAAGCACCGGTCTTAGCTACATCAGACTTCACAAAAACCTTTATTGTGGAATTTTATGCCCCAGGAAATGGAATTGGTGTTGTTTTAATGTAAGAAGGAAGACCCATTTTTTTTTAAAGTCGTCCAATCAAAGGAAAGTATTTACACAAACCTATTTATGAGAAGGAAATGATGGAAATACTACATGCACTAAAGCAATGTTGAACTTAATTAATGGGAAGACACTTAAAGGTAAAAATAGATCGTGATAGTCTTAAATACTTTTTGGAACAAATATTATCTTTAGAAGAGAAACAAAAATGGGTCACAAGGATGTTGATTTATGACTTTGAAATCATCTACAAAAGTGGAAGCAAAACGTTGTTGCAAATGCACTCTTAAGAAAGGATGAGGATGTGGAAGCATTTCTTTGTGCCATTTGTATTATCCAATCTGATTGGATAACTGAAGCAAGGGATGAATGGAAGAATGACAAAGATGTGTGGACACTCATTCAAAATTTACGGCAAGATCTCAATACATCTGATGCATTTAACTGGGAAAATGATTCATTATGGTATAAATATCGCTTATATATTTGTAAGAATTCCCAACTCAAACAAAAGATTAGTTTGCAATTGCGCACATCCCCCTTAGGAGGGCACTTAGGGTTTCTGAAAACTTACCATAGGGTCAAGAAGGATAATTTTTTAAGATGGCCTTAAATCTGACATTCAAAAGTTTGTGGAAAAATGTTTGATTTTCCAAAAAAATAAAGTTGAGACAATTAAGACCCCGGGTATGTTACAACATTTAGCCATTCCAAGTTAGCGTTGGGAGGATGTATCAATGGGTTTGATGAAAGTTTTATCCAAGTCTGAAGGAAAGAGTGTCATCATGGTGGTAGTTGATAAACTTAGCATATATGCACACTTTTGTACCTTATGTCATCCTTTTAAATCCAATACAATTGCTACTGCATTTATGGAAACAATTCAAAAGTTACATGGAAACCCAAAGATTATTGTAAGTGACAAAGATCCCATTTTCACTGGAAATTTTTAGATAGAATTATTTTCTTGTCTTGGTACTCAATTAGCTCATAGCTCATCTTATCATCCTCAATTTGATGGGAAAACTAAGATAGTGAAAAAATGTTTGGAAGGATATATTCGTTCCTTTGTATCTAATAAAAAAACACAATGGGTCAAGTGGTTACCTCTAGCTGAATGGTGGTATAACACTTCCTTCCATACTGAAACAAAAATGACCCCATTTATGGCACTTTATGGATATCATCCACCATCTATCACATCATCTTTAAGAGAAAATTCTAAGGTTCAAGTAGCAGAATATCACATCGAGCATCAACAACAAGTTCTCCAACTCTTGAAGGATAACCCCACTTTATCCAAAAATTGAATGAAACAATAGGAAGATCAACATCACAATGAAATAAGTTTTGATGTAGGCGATTGGGTAGTTTTACAACTACAACCATACAAAAAAATGTCCCTCAAGCAAGCTAAGAAGGATAATAAATTATCACCTAAGTATTATGGTCCTTACAAGCTGTTGCAAAAGATTGGTACTATGGAATACACATTGGAGTTGCTTGAATCTTCCCGATTACACCAATTTTTCCATGTTTCATGATTAAATAAGGTTATCAGTGACAAGCTCCCTGTTCGAAAAGTGTTCCAGAACTTAAAGAAGAAGGAAAAATCGTATTTGAGCCTAGATTAGTCACGAAAAAAAGAACTCGACCCTATGAAATCGATTACTTTTAGAGTATCTCATTAAGTGGAAGAAATTACCCGCTGAACATTCCACATAAGAGGATGGGTATTTATACAAAAACATCCCAAACTACTCAAGCGTTGAGGACAATAATTTTTTTGAAGGATATGGGCATGTTAGGTCCCTACTAGAGTAGACCTGCTATTTTTATTATTGTGCCCCGTAGAAGCCCACTATTGTTATTGTTGTGACCTTACATTATTATTATTATGTAGGCTTTAATTACATTGTGATCCATTCGAATCCTATATATACCAAGAAGGTCTTATCATTTTTATCATCCAAGAATTATTCATTTATGTGATATAAAGGAGGTTTCCCCCTCGAAGAGACTATTTCTCAAGTTGTTGATCTATCTTTTGTTTTGTTTTGTGAGCTAGTTGCATAACACCATCAACAATATCCAAAGGGAGAAAGATTCTCAATAACTATAAACAGAGATGTTTACTATGATGGAAGTGTAGATGATAGGAAAGGCACAAGTGGTGGTGCTTTATTTCTTGGAAATTGTTTAGTGGCCTGGTTAAGAAAAAAACAAACTTCCATCTCCCTTTATACTGTTGAAGTAAGGTACATAGCAGTTGTACTCATATTTTGTGGATGAACCAAACATTACAATACGGGAAGGTAACTTATGATGAACCCATTCCAATTATATGTGACAATACAAGTGCTATTTGTATCTCCAAGAATCCCGTTCTTCACTCTAAAACCAAGAATATACCCATAAAGTATCATTTTATTATAGAATAGGTGACTGATCTTACTGTGAGGTTGCAATGCATCTCAATAAAGGAACAGGTTTTTGATATATTCAACAAGAATCTTTCCTGATAACCTTTTGATGATATAAGAAAAAATTTGGGAGTGATGCTTCACTCTTCTCTTCACTAGATTTCTTCACAAGCAAAGAGGGTAGCTATCGAAATATGTTCAGGATAATTGTATGTTATGAGGTTAATGAGAAGAAAATAGAATAATATTAGGGGGATCAAAGTGAAAATTGAAGGAAAAAGTAATGGAATTTTTTCATTAATATAAATTGATTTAAGTTGGTGGCCCATTCAGGTCCTAGGGTTTACAATGATTAGTAGTAGATATTAAAATCAACATCTTGTTATATACCTTTAGGAGGATAATGGTAATAGGGGGTGCTACACCAATTTTCGGTCATCTAACTTGTTACTATTATATGGACCAAAGTACACCATGTAAGACCAATTTTACCCTAGTAAAATTTCTTTCACTATGAAAAATAACTTAGTAATCCATAATTTATTAAGTTTTTTATGATCTAAACATGAAACCCTATGAAGAATAATTGAATAAATCCTTATTTGTTTGATTTTCCTCAAGGGATAATTAATTAAACAATAGTTTAATTAATATTCCTGGTCATATTTAACCCAAAATAGGAAAATTAATTAGATAAATCACTATTTATCTTATTATTTTCTAGGAATAATTATTTAGAACTTTATTTAAATAATATTCATTGTTAAATTTGACCAAATAATTTATAAATAATTGAATAAATAATTATTTATTTAATTATTACTCAACCACATTCTTAAAATAATAAATAAATAATTTATGTATTTATTATTTACAAATAAGGGGATTGGACCAAATTCAAATTATTTTTCCCTAAAAAAAAACAATAAAATATTCCATAAAAGTTGGATCTAGATTTGGTTAATAATATTTTAGTTATGCACCAATATCTAGACTAATTCAATATTTTGTTATAAATAGAAGGGTTTTTCCATTCATTCACTACCTTTTGTTGCCTAAAGATCACTCTGGATCTATGCTTTTGGTCTGACTTTGATCCTCCATCATTGTCATATTTTTTCTATCTTTTTTCTTGTGAGCTCCCTTTGAGTTCCATTTTTGTCTGGGTTTTCTACACCATCAAGAGAGAGAGATATTAGATCTGAAGCAATGAGGACATATAATAACCCATCCCATTGAGGGGGACTGGTAACATCTTTCTATGTTCCCTTCCCAAGTGTCATAAATACAAAATTATTTAAAAATATTCTTGTCTTGTCTATTGGATGCATGGAGCAACTCTTGCTTTTATTTGTTGTTTAATGTCTTTAACTGCATAGATATGGATTTTGTAGCATTTATTCCGATCAACTAACTGCAGATCTAAGGAAATTGTCAACCATCTTTGATTTTAGGGCTATTTGTTATGCACAACTAAAGTGAGATTTTTTCGTACGCTTGCGATTAAAATACACACTAACAGGGGGAGTACCTAAGCTCTTTTCCATTGATGTAAAAGGGCAAGAGTAATCAAACATTGGAGATGGGATGACATGCTTATAAAGATATTGAAATTGGAGAGTGAGTAAAGGGGGAGAGTGATCAACCATTGGCTCTTCAAAAGTAAAGGGGGAGAGTGAGAAAACAATAGAAGTTTATTCATTCATAGGGGGATATTGTTGAGCAAGTTAGCAGTTGTTTCCATTGATTTCAAGTTGAGTAATTGATGTTAAGTGTTGACAAGTTCAGGGGGAGTTTGTTGTCTCCTTGGGCATGATTCTTGTGCTATTATTTGATGAGTGTTATGTTTGCTTATTGTTGGATGTGTAGCATAACAGACTATCTTTGTAAGTTGTTCAAAAGCACATGAAAAGTGTTTGGTTGGATAGTTCTCTCAAAGAACTTTCCAATGATATATGTCACTTAGCCTAACTCCCAAGGAAAGTAGAGAAATAAGGGTTTGAATCCGAGATAGGGTTCCAAAGGCTCATGGTTCCAATGTGGGCCCCTCACTGGATCGACACCAAGTGATAATAGAATGAATGCAATGACGAGCAATGGGAAATGAAATGGCAAAGAAACTGGTCGCCAAGGAGATGGAAATAAGTGCCAAGGCCCTTATTTGATTTCCTGTCTAGGAAGATGTTGTAAATGGTGGACACAACCTATGAGTGGAAAGTGGTGGTCGATAAGGAACTAGTCATAGTTCTCGGTCACCAAGGAGCTTGGTGGCAAGCACTATGGAACCTATCATACTTCCAGGTCTAACGATGTGCACATGGAAACAACAAGTAGTGAGTGGTGAGAGATAGGATGGCATGATGTGGTAAGGTGATGACATGGCACCCTAGGATGAGGACACGTGGTAGGTATATTTAGACTTTTTGGGTGGAAAAGTGGCCCTTTTTGAGTGACACGTGACAATGATATAACATTGTTGGCCCTAAATTTTGGTCAATTTTTCTTATTAAAAATAAACATAATTTCCATAATTTTCCACCTTATATCATCCACATATGCCTTATTTTGACCTTATTATGCATATTCAGGTAAATAATTTTTTTTTCTTCATTTTTTAGATATTTTTGTAAAAATTGGGTTTTAAGAGTATTTTTGGACAGAATTGAAAATTCCCATAATTACTTCATGGAAGTCATATGTGCAGGAAACCTGGGCGTGAGATGAGCATAGATTTGGAAAGCTTGGGAACCAAAAATGGAAAATCATCTATTGGTTTGATCAAACTGAGCTAAAACATGCCTGGTCAATGTTGGTCAAACATGATCTGTTTTTTAGAAATCCCTAGGAAAAAGGGAAAAATTAGTATTTTTTGGGATTTTTCCAGATTTTGTGTAACTGAATGGATAAGTTCAACTTAGATGTATGGGATTAGGATGGATAAGTCTGTTAGAGACATTGTAGCTTATTTTGCTTATCATTTGTCTATTTAAACCAAGCTTATGAACCATTTAAGCATGGAGAATTTGTATAATTTCATATTGAGACTTATGAATATTGTGAGTTAATTTGAGGAACTAGTTCCACCTTATTTTTTTTGTTAAATGCCGTGGATGATTGATTGAATTTGCTGTAGTTGAGAATTTCTTCAAGTATGCAAGTCAAGGGTGGAGGGCCCCCACACCAAGCTAAGTACACTTTTTGGTTAATTTAGCTTAATTTTCATAAACTAGTTTTGCTTCAGATTTATTCAGTTAGGAGCCTCTTCCCTCATTTATTACATATTGAATCAAAAAATAATTAGTTAGATTTTATATTTGTAATATGCATTTCCATAAATCTTAGAATCTAGAATATATTTGTAATATGCATTTCTTTCAGTTTCTACATTTTGTCTTCTAAAATTGACTACATCTGAAATCCATATACTTTGGACATGCTTCCAAGTTTACAAACCCGGATTGATAATTAAATACTTGTGTTATTTTACTCAGTAAATTGACCCAACATTTTTGGCCCCGTTTCCCGGGAAGCATGCATCAACATAGTCAATTAGGAGTTAGAAAAAACAACAACAACAATAACAACAAAATTTATTTTTTCTTTCAGGTATGTTTCTTTATGCCTAGAGAAAGAGATCAGAAAGGTAGATTTACTAAATAAAACCCCTCAACAATTCAACCATCCATAGGAGCAAGACCATCAGAACTAATTACACCAATTGCTGGGAGACCAACTCTAGAGTAATTAGAAGAAAAACAAAGGTCATGACAAAGATTGACTCTTATTGAAAGAAAAACCTTGTTAGCCTATGCGGTGAAAAGAAAAAAAACAAAAAAATAAACTCCTTTCATAGAAAAACAAAAGGAGACAAGGAGACCAATTGTTAAACAATTAGAGAAACCAATTCTTGAACAAGTAAAGATAGTTGAGGAAACACCAATTCAGCCTCATATTGAAACATTACAAACAAATGAAGAGAAAATGAATGAGGAAGGAGAAGGATCTAATATACCAAATATGGCTCCAGAACAAAGAATTCAGTATGAGAGGCAACAAAAAGAATGGCAGAGAAAAAGAGAGGAAGACAAGATAATAGAAGCAGAGAGAAACGAGAGGAAGATGCAAAAGGAAAATATGATAACAAGATAAAAAATGATATAGAACCAAAAAATGATCAGGAATCTACCTTTGGCTTCCCATTACTAGACAGAAGATAAATCATAGTGTTATTGCCTAAATCTACCTTAGGCTGAAAAAGGCAGAGTTCAGGGTAACATCAAACCACGCTCAGTCTTGTAGCTAGCCCTACCAGAACAGGAGAGGGTGCTCTCCGGGTCAATCTCAGCGAAAAGTAATCAATAGGGCTTGAGATGACTGAAATGAAAGCTAATTTTAGGCTAGGTATATAAGTGAAGGAGTTTGATTGTGTTTTTGGGGGTTTTTGTTGGAAAAAAGGGAAAGGCAGTTTTGGGTGCAGGGATTAGGCCTAGTTTTTGTAGAGTTCTACTTTTTTTTCTAGCCATACCGGGTGGTGGTGACAAATTTTGAAGCACATATACAATATCTGAATACCAAGGAGAAGCCACAAAGATTTCTGATACCTGAACTGATGAAATTTCCTCATTATCTTCAGACATAGTAGCAATAAGATTGATGTCCAAAGCATGCAAATTCGATTCAACCATTAAATTTTCCAGCCCTTGTCCTTTGATAAGCTTTGTGGGCTTTATCTCCACATCATACTCCAACAAGGCTGCAATCCATCTGCCCCGTCTCCCTTCCAGATCTGTCTGCACTAGAACATCCTTTACAACAGCGTTAGGAACATAAGCAATAATACGAGAATGCAAAATATATACTCAGAAATCTTTCAACGCTTTCACAAGAGCAAGAGCTTTCTTCTCAATTATGTTATATTTCAAGGCTGCGTCTCTTATAGTATGGCTGAAAAAAACAATTGGTTTTTCATGCCCATCTCTTTTCTGCATTAATACTGCTGCCCTAGTATGTTCCGAAGCAAAAGAGAACAAAATAAAATCCTGAGTGTAATTCGGGCCGATCAAAACCGGGGCTGATGAAAGAACCAAATTCACTAGATTAAAATAATTAACCACCTCTTCACTCCACTTTACTACACTATCCTTCTTAAGCATGTCTGTAATCTCTCTTAGATGTTCAGCAAGGTTAGGCACAAAGCGGCGTAAAAAATTCATCTTACCATTAAAATACTGAATCTCCTTCTTATTCCGGGGAAGATCAATTTTCTAAATTGCTTCAACTTGAGCTGGGTCAATACGGATGCCATATTTTGAAATAATGTGACCGAGAATTTTTCCCTCATCCACGACAAACAAAATTTTCTTCGGATTGAGTGACACACCATATTTTCTACATCGCTGAAAAACAACTTTCAAATGGTAAAGATGCTCTTCATCAGAATTGGAAAAGACTGTCAAATCGTCAAGATACAAAACTAAGAAAACATCTTTCTCATTCGCAAATTCCATATCCATTGCACGCTGAAATTTCGCACCAGCATTCTTCAAACCGAAAGGCATTTTGGCATAATGGAAAGTTCCCCACGGAGTGGTGAACGCAGTTTTGTCTCTATCATCCTCATGGACCAAAATTTGGTTATACCCAGAATAACCATCGAGTAGTGACATACGAGATGCTCCAACTACTCACTGCAAAATGTGATCTATTTTGGGAAATGGATAATTGTCTTTCAAAGAAACCTTGTTCAAATTCTGAAAATCAATGCACGAACGAATCTCACCTGTCTTTTTGCGTACGGGCACCAAATTGGAAATCCAATCTGAAAATCTTATAGGAACAATGATACCCTTGTATAATCGATTCACCTCCTTTTCAATCGAGGGCAGCAACTTCGGATTTATCCTTCTCAACTTCTGCCTGAAAGGCTTCTGATTTGGCTTAATAGGAATGGTGTGCTGAATTATATTGGTATCATACGTCTTTAAATCTGAATAATCCCAAGAAAAAGCATAAGCAAAAGAAGACAAAAAACTAACATATTTTTCTTTTACCTCCGGTGGCAATGATTTGGATAACTTCACCATCTTTGGATTCTCAGCTGTTCCAATGTTCACGTCTTCAACTCCCTTTTCAGTTGGCCACAAGGTTGGCTTTCTAGCTACGTCATCTTGATCAAATAGCTCTTCTAAAGGTATCAAACCCTTAGGAATGACATTATCTTTTAGCTGCAACACTTCCATCTGATTTATTTGCACATCAGCCTCACCATCATCATACTCCATGTCAATTGAGGTGTCTTTGAATTTACCTTTGTTCTGCAGAAATTCATCAATCTCATCATCATCTTGGAATACTTGCCAAAACCTTTGATTATCCGGGGCAGTTGGACGATGTTTCACATGAATCTCGAACTTGTTACTTGAGTTCATTGGGATCTTCAAATTACTAGCTGCCTTAGCAAGAGCATCCGCAATACCATTCTGAATGTGAGGGATACAAGTCAAAGTATAGTCTGAAAACAACTTCAATAAATCAAGAACACCATTTCGATAAGCCCGCATTCGAGGATGCTTAGCTTGATACTCACCCTTCACTTGTTTAATTACCAACTCAGAGTCGCCATAGACTGAAATTCTCTTAGCATTCAACTTCCTAAGTATTTTTAGACCAGCGATCAAAGCTTCGTATTCTGCCTCATTATTCGAACAATCAAATGCTAACTTGTAAGAACAAACTCTCACATTACTAGGTACCTTGTTTGGGGCAGAAAAAGGACCACGTACCCAAATACCGAATCCGGCACCATCACTCCCAACTGCACCATCGAAATCCATAGTCCATAAACCTTCTTCATCTTCTTCCAAGTGGTGAAATTTTGTTTGCTCTGTTATTTCTGCTTGCTGTCCCTCAACTTTTTGTTGCTTTTGGGAGGCTGATTACTCAGCAGAACTCTCAATTTATTGTCTCTATTTCATCAAAAATTCTCTGAAATTTTCTGTAATCTCCGGAATGTCCTCTGCTTCAACTAACTGACTATCTACATCATTGAAACTATCTAAATACAAAACAAAAGACTCTAAATTTGTATGTATATAATTAATCGGATGATTTACCGGTTTCTCCTTGCTGGTGATCATATACTTCATCTTCTGTTCTTGATATAGTTTTCTCATCTGACCAAACATAGGAATGGTAGCATAGGAGAAATCAAGTTGTATGGTTCCCTTCAACTTCGCTCCCCAAGATCTGGAAAGAAGCATGCCAAATCTAGGAGGTATGTATGCCACAACCACATCCATCAAAACATTCTTCGCCGGAATCTGATCTAAACTTACCACCAAATCCCTAATAAGCCCAATGCATCTTACTCTGCTGGAATCAAAAGAATACAGATCATGATATTTTCGAGTGATGTCCAATCCCAATTTCTCCATAATCGCCTTCGGCATGAGATTGTGAGAAGCTCCAGAATCAAACATGGCATTATGTAACACAAAATCATGTAATCTAAGGCTGATATAAAAAAGTGGCACATCGCTATCGAGAGACTCACCATCCAATGCTGGACCAAAGATCAACTCAGGTTGATCATCTTCCACATTCAACATATCAGACATTGGATCGAAATTCAGAATTTTCGATACTTGACCCTTGTAGCTGCTATTTCTCATTAACTCAGTCAAAGGAATGGAAAATTTTAACTTAGCAATCTCACCTTCTAAGCTAAAATATGAAGTCTTTTCTACCTCTTTGACTGGAGCATCCTTCTTTTCAGCTTTCTCCCTCGATACAATTGGCTGATTTGATCTTTCACTTGCTGATGGAGGCTTGCTTGTAGTAGGGTCAGCTGCATCTTTTCCCTTCTTTTGTGCAATGGGTGTATCATTCTTTGATGATGAAACTTATTTTCTCTTTTGGATTGGGTTGATAGGCACATCTCTGTTTCTAAGTGAATATTGTTTATGTTGGGCGGACAAAGCATTCATATAACCTCTCTGATACTCAGCTGACTCTTCTTCAAGAGCTGTCTCATTTGCCAAGATAAAATCCTCATCGCTTTGTTCAGCTAGAATTTCTGTATACTCCTCATCTTCAGTGATAAAGGTTGGCATGTCATCAGGTGTAAAAAAGTGATTTTATTCTCCAATTACATCATCTTCATCATCTGATTCGGGACCAACGAAATTCTGCTGTAAAGGAGTTTTAACCTGCTGTTGTGGCAGTGGTTCTTGTGCTCGCTGCTCTCGTTGTTTGATCCTGAATTGAGGTTGCTGCTGTCCACGAAAGTTGGGATTTCTGATTTGCGGTTCGGGCTTATCAAGTGTCATTATTTCAAACATCTTTTCCAATTTGCAAAGTAGTTGATCTGAAGTAGAAGCTTCTTCCTTTATCATGGCTTTCTTCTCTGCTTTTAATCTAGCTCTCTTGTCATTCAAATTCGCTTCCACACTCACCGCAATTTTCTGCATATCCTCCAAAGTGGGCGGATCTCTTTCTCGTAATGAATAGGCCATGTCCGGATCAAAACCATCTGGAAAATTAAGCAAAGATGACTTCTTAGATGGCCTCAAATCATCAGGAATTGCATTATAAACCGCATTAAATCTAATAATATAGTCTTGGACGGACTCACCAGCATTGCGCTTGATCTTAGTATATTCAAAAGTGATTTGAAGTGGATATTTCTTTATTTCCCACCGATCCAAAAACTGTCTCTGAAGCTCGGCCAATGTAGCAATACTTCTAGGCTACAAAGCTCTAAACCACTTACGTACCTCACCTCCAAAATTTTGCACAAAAAATCTCATAGTCACATTTTCTTCGTCGATTTCATGAAGATCAAAGAATTATGCCATTCTGTCAATACGCTGCTGAGCAGGAACACTCTGAGGAGTACCATCAAAAAATGGGATCTTACTTTGATAATCAACGGGCATAGCATCCAAGTTTGGAGGCAAGACAAGAGGTGCGAATCTAGCAGCCATTTCTCTTGGTGGATTTATAATCTGTCTTGGAGAAACAGGAGGAGTAGGATCAGTAGATGTACGCGGTGTATGTGGTGGGGATGGAGGAGAAACTACTGCATATTGTTGCTCAGAATTAGATGGTTGCACGGGAATAGTAGGAATGAAAGAAGGCTTGGTGTGAACTCGTGAATCAGAAGTAACTGCTGATGGACCAAGAGTTTCAGAAGCATATTCGATAAACTCAGGAATATTTTTTGCCACAATAGAGTTTTGAATGTTCAAAATGTAACTATCAATGGATCTATTAGCTTGTTCAATCTCAAGATACTTGATAAACTCGGGATTTATGATAATAGAACCAATAGCACTTTCAGATTTAGTTTCAAACAACGACAACTCGAATTGATCATCAAACTCAATATCTTCAAGGAATTCAAATACAATAGGGCATGAATGAGATTTGAAAAGAGGGATCATGGGACTTTCTCGACGAAGAATTCTTGAAATCAGATTGGGATTCTCATACACTGGAGGTGGATCGGGATCCAGATTTGCTCTAGTATGTCTTCTGGAAGCCAGTGTGTTAGATTAATTTCAAAATCAAAGGGACAAAACCAACTTGTTCAACCTATAAAATTATAGACTCATCACCCAAAAGTCCAGAATGATCTGATATACTGGGGTAATTCACAAGTCAAGTGTCACGTTCACAAGCTAGACCGGAGATTGACGGAAACAACGTTTATCTACTTCCGCTAATGCAAAGCAAAAACGTTTCGAAGGCTACCTGGCATAACTTCAGGCTCCGTCTGTAGCTTATAAAACAAGTAACACCAATAAGCAAACCATATTCTTCCCCACTATGGTTGCCACTATGTTATTGCCTAAATCTACCTTAGGCTGAAAAAGGCAGAGTTCAGGGTAACATCAAACCACACTCAGTCTGGTAGCTAGCCCTACCAGAACAGGAGAGGGCTCTCTCCGGGTCAATCTCAGTGAAAAGTGATCAATAGGGCTTGGGATGATTGAAATGAAAGCTAATTTTAGGCTAGGTATACAAGTGAAGGAGTTATAGGGAAACTCAAACCCTAGGAGCAATTTTTGACAAAAGAAAGGGTTTATATTTTCAACCTCCCAACTTTCAAATTCCTCCCTCCAACAACACCCAACACAAGCTAAAATCAATGGCCAGAGCTTACAAACTTACTTGGAGCAAAAGAAGTGGAGTTGTTTTGGTTTTTGATGAAGCAGTGACGAAATTCTACTTGGAGGCTCTGTGGGCCGCGCGCTCACCCAGTGCGCCGCGCCGGGTATATGCGCCGCACCAGTTTAAAAATGCACAGTGGCAGGAGGCCCTGTGCGCCATGACTTGTCTATGCATCGCGCCTTCTCCCAATGTGCCACGCGCACAACTACAATGCACAGTCCCGGCTTCAAACCACGATTTTGTTCCTCCACATTTAAACTCGACTTCTGTGATGTCTTTGGCATGCAGATGGGTTGTAAAAACAATGGAATTACCTTATATAGTTGAGAACTTGATTTTTTCTTCTTACAAACCCACTTTTGTAATGTTTTGGCTTTGGCACTTTTCACTCTCTAATACAAACTCTTTTTTTTGTTTCCATTTTGACTTTTTTGAGCTGAATGATGAAACTTTTGTCGATTTCTTGCAGGGATGTTTGACATTGGGTTTCAGAAAAGGATGACCAGGGCTATGCTTGAAGTACTTCATGATTGAAAAACTTTAAAAATTACAAAGGATGAAATTACATTTATTACAAAAAATGAATTTGACGATTTCTTCTTCAGAACAGAGTTTTGAAGAAGAATCATTCTCAGTATTATTGATGATGAAAATTTTGGAATGAAAACTTATTAGAAACATCCTCATGTGCCTGTTGGCATTATTTGACATTTTTGAAGACGAAACCCTAGACCTAATGACTGAAATGACTCTTTGCTGACCAAAAGACCATCCATGACTATGAATGACTGTAAAATTGAATTTGATGAATTTTGATGAACTTTAATGATCAGACACAAACCAGCAGATACATGACATGAGGGAAAATGAGAGACAAGACCCTTCCGTTAGATAATCTATGCTTCTAATGGAGTGCAACTGATTGGATGAATGAGACACCTAAAATGAAATGCAACAAAGAGTTTTTGATCTCTGACGGAGGTATGACTATACTGACTCTAACACATAGGAGAAGGAGTGAAAATGAAAAACATTCCACCTTCTGTTTTTCCAAATTTTTATGGAATTTCAACTGAAGATCCCGATTCATTTATGTTTGAGTTTGACATATTATGTCATACTTATGGCTACATAGACGACACACATAAACTTCTTCTCTTTCCTGCTACTCTGAAAGCAACAACACTAAAATGGTTTATGGGATTAGGAGAACATACCATTGCCTCTTGGGATGACGTGAAGAGATTTTTTCTCAAAAGTATCAAGCTCTTACCGCACACCTAGAGACTCAAAATAAGATATTTTCGTAATAACCCTAGGATAAGTTTTTGATAAAAGAAAGGGTTTATATTTTCAATCCTCCCAAATTTTAAATTCCTCCCTCCAACAACACCCAACACAAGCTAAAATCAATGGCCAGAGCTTACAAACTTACTTGGAGCAAAAGAAGTGGAGTTGTTTTGGTTTTTTGATGAAGTAGTGACGAAATTATGCTTGGAGGCTCTGTGCGCCGCGCGCACACCCAGTGCGCCGCGTCGGGTATATGCACCGCACCAGTTTAAAAATGCACAGTGGCAGGAGGGCCTGTGCGCCGCGACTTGCCTATGCGTCGCGCCTTCTCCCAATGCGTCGTGCGCACAACTACAATGCACAGTCCCAGCTTCAAACCACGATTTTGTTCCTCCACATTTAAAATCTACTTCTGTGATGTCTTTGGTGTGCAGTTGGGTTGTAAAAACAATGGAATTACCTTATATAGTTGAGAACTTGATTTTTGCTTCTTACAAACCCACTTTATAATGTTTTGGCTTTGGAACTTTTCACTCTCTAATCAAACTCTGTTTTTTTGTTTCCATTTTGATTTTTTTGAGCTGAATGATGAAAATTTTGTAGATTTCTTGCAGGGATGATTGGCATTGGATTTCGGCAAAGGATGACCAGGGCTGCGCCTGAAGTACTTCATGACTGAAAAAATTTAAAAATTACAAAGGATGAAATTACATTTATTACAAAAAATAAATTTGACGATTTCTTCTTCAAAACAGAGTTTTGAAGAAGAATCATTCTTAGCATTATTGATGATGAAAATTTTGGAATGAAAACTTATTAGAAAAATCCTCATGTGCCTGCTGGCATTATTTGACATTTTTGAAGACGAAACCCTAGACCTAATGACTGAAATGACTCTTCGCTGACCAAAAGACCATCCATGACTATGAATGACTATAAAATTGACTTCGATGAATTTTGATGAACTTTAATGATCAGACACAAACCAGCAGATACATGACATGAGGGAAAATGAGAGACAAGACCCTTCTGTCAGATAATCTATGATTCTAATGGAATGCAACTGATTGGATGAATGAGACACCTAAAATGAAATGCAACAAAGAGTTTTTGATCTCTGACGGAGGTATGACTATACCGACTCTAACACATAGGAGAAGGAGTGAAAATGAAAAACATTCCACCTTCTGTTTTTCCAAATTTTTATGGAATTTCAACTGAAGATCCCGATTCATTTATGTTTGAGTTTGACATATTATGTCATACTTATGGCTACATAGACGACACACATAAACTTCTTCTCTTTCCTGCTACTCTGAAAGCAACAACACTATAATGGTTTATGAGATTAGGAGAACATACCATTGCCTCTTGGGATGACATGAAGAGATTTTTTCTCAAAAAGTATCAAGCCTATTGAACACCTAGAGACTCAAAAGAAGATATTTTCAGAATGACACAACAAGAAGATGAAAGTTTGGAAGAGTACTTGGAGAGATTCCTTTACAATCTACAAAAATCCAAACAACACTCTCTGAATCCTGATACCATCTATTGGGCCTTGAATTTTTCATCTACTTCCATTACATTTTCACTTATATTTCCATATTATCACCTTCACTCCACCTCCATTTCATTACATTTACCTTTACATTTATGTTTTTCCAAAATTTATTAATTCTTAGTATTTTTAAATGAATTTGTGGTTAAAAATTAGAAAATAATATGCACATACTTATACCTAACAAGTGGAATGAGTTTGTTTCCATGTGTAGGTCAAAAAGAAGCTTCCAAAAGACCCTTATGTGGCCTCCTAAGGCCAAATTCGAATTTGGATGGAGAAGATCATGGGATCATAAGGATATGTGTCTCATTTCCTATTTGTATTGTAACTCTAAGAAGACATGTGCCTTATCACTTCCTATTTGGATTGTAACTCTAGAGATATAGGGAGAGATTCACGGACTCTCATTAATGAGATAGCTTCTCATCTTTTGTATAAATCGGGGAAGCTTTCTCCTATCAAATCATGTATAAAATTGGAGCTATGCTCAAACTTTGAATACAGAATTAGAGTGTGGCACCTTACTCATGAATGTTCCTTCATTTTGATTTGGTTTTTCTTACATATGGAGCATCTCGATTTACCATCTCTCATAATTTTAGATGAGCTGCCAAAAATGTGTGAGATTTACTTGCTTTTATATATTAAAGTTTATTTGCTTTCTTAGTATTAGTTTTAGATTTCTAAAAACATTTCAATAGGAAAATTTTATCTATTTTCCAATTGGATTAAGTTTGAGGCAATAGAGCTCACAGTTATTTAGTTTCCTTTCATGTTCTGTTATTTACTTTCTTAGATCAAACTATCAATTCATTGTATAATTGAATAAATGATCAAGCCAAGAAGGTGACTTGTCATACTTCCAAATTGGGTGATTGAATGTTCAACCTATGCAATCATTGAGCTTTACTTTTATGTTCTGTTATTTAGTTTCCTTTCATGTTCTGTTATTTACTTTCTTAGATCAAACTATCAATTCATTGTATAATTGAATAAAAGATCAAGCCAAGAAGGTGACTTGTCATACTTCCAAATTGGGTGATTGAATGTTCAACCTATGCAATCATTGAGCTTTACTTTTACATGCTTTTACATTGTTTTCTAGATTGAGATCCTCATTCAATTTTAATATTGGGTGTTCTTAAATATCATTTCAAGAAAGTGATTTTATCATATTTCTAAATGCTCGAATACCTAACTTATGCAATTATTGAGTTTTCCCTTTGCATGCTTTAATTGATTTCCTAGATTTAAAGACTAAAGTATAATTGGTTGCTTATCATCACAAGAGGATGATTCTATCATACTTCCATATTGGATGTTGGAGTGATTGAACATACCTTAGTTGTTTTTCTTTACATGCTTTGAAATGCTTTCTTAGATTAAAATTTCAATTCCTGCAAGTGTGATTGAATGCTATATTTTCTTTTGAATCTGTTTTATTTCTTTTCGTTACTTGATTTCATAGGTTAGTTGAATTTCATTTTCATTATTTGATTTCATATATTAGATGAATTGGTTTCATTATTATGTATTTATATTGATCTAAACTGAAAGATAATTTCTAGCACATATAGTGCACACATGCTTCACAAGTTTACGAAACCCCTGGGTTGACAAATTAAATGAAAAACAATTATTTTTCCCCAACACCATCGACACAATTTTTCTTAAAGGTATAAGAGATGAATACCTTGATATTCTCAATGTGATGGGAAAAGGAGATATCTCAAACTTTCCATTTGATGAGATTGTTGAACTATGACAAAAATATTCTAGGGGAAGAGAAAAAAGTGGAAAAAGAGATGTTACATCAAGAGGTTCTAAATCTGCAACAGGAGGAGTAACAAGAGCATAAATAGGAAGTTTGCTAGAAAATTTTAAACTGATATTTTGAGCACTTTAGGAACACAAGTTAAAGTTTTGAAAGAAAAGAAAAAGAAAGAAGAACAAGATCAAATCTTATCAATGTTTTATCCTAAGTGTAGGAAGAAACATCCACTAAGATAATGTCCTTTAGATAGTATTCAGGTGTGTGGAATTTGTACAGAGAATCATTCAACTAAAAACTGTCCAAAGCTTAAAGAATTGAAAATGGAAGAAGTAAAAGGGAAAAATTCTCTTTACTATATGGAACCAAGGAGACCTTGGAAACCAAGGATTCCTCAGCAATTACCTCAACAAATCCACCAGAATTATCAATATCCTCCTCAAAATTCGTGGAATACTCTGATGCCATGGCAGGCTTGGCCTCCACAACAATTCCAAAACCAACCTACCAAAGGTTGGAGAGGATATAGTTATGGAAACCAACCACCTCAACAAATTTATCCTCAACAATACCAACAACCATATCAACAACCATATCCTCAACAACCATTTCAATACCAATAATTCCAGCAACATCCTCAACCAATGCCATTTCCACAACAAAATCCTGCACCCTTACTAACTCAACCGCATCAACCTCATCTGCCTTCTAATCAACCCCCACCTACACCAAATCAATTACCAGCTCAGCCAATAGAAAATCCAATTAACAAGGTGGAGAGACCATCATACAATGTGGAAGAAGCAACATATGTTCCTTCATCATCTATTATTCATATACAAGATGTCCACTTAAGGTCTGGGAAAGTATTACATAAAGATTATCCACCGATCATAGAAGAAAAAACTGAACAAGGAGGAAAATCTGAAAAATCTCATCCAAGAAATCAAATTTAGAAAGGAAAAGCTATTATGACTCAAACACTACCTTATCCAAAGAGGTTATTAGAGAAGAAAATTCCAATGTCTCTTCCTGAATTTGACATTTTGGATGAATTGAAGAATGCTTATGTAAAAATTCCTTTGTTGAAAGCTATCAAAGATATTCCAATTTATGCAAAAACAATAAAGGCGTTATGTATTAAGAAAACTGGCAGAAAGAAAAGAGATCCACCCACAATCTAGGTCATTAGAAAATTATCTAGTCTTATGTCTGCAAAAGCAACAATTGGAAAATATATTGATCCCGAGATACCTACGACTACCATTTCAATGAATAAAATTTCAGTTCCAAATACTTTAATAGATTTGGGAGCAGCTATAAATGTCATGACAATGAAAACTATGAAATATTTGAAATTTCCCAATATTCGACCTACTACTACAATTTGGAGCTAGCAGGTAGATCTAAAGTTGTACCAGAGGGAATATTAGAAGATATCATTGTTTCTTTGGATTCATGGGAATATCTTGTAAACTTTTTTAATATTGTAGCCAAAAACAAATCTAGGAGGCCATCCTTTAATTCTAGGTAGACCATGGTTAGCCACAACAGATGCCTTCAGTGGATGCAGATCAGGAAGTATGATCATAACACATGGGGATGAAAGGAAACATGTTACACTCTATCCTCCAGCACAATCTCCTTCTTTATTATCATGGCTTGATGAACAAAAACAACAAGAAACTCAATCTGTTCTAATTATTAATAAAGTCTTTAATTTTAGAGAAGAGGAAAAAAATGAGGATCTATTAGAAATTTTCATCTTAGAACCTGATATTTTAGAGTTGCTAAGAATAACACAATATGAAGCTGCAAATCATCTTTTAAATCAATGTTTTCAGGAAAATTGTACAATTCAATCATTGAAAATTTCATTTGAAAATATTTTTCTTGTTAACTCAATTACCATTCACAAAGTAAAATCATTGAAATCAATCCTGGAAGGAGTTTGAATATTGGTAATAATTTACAATCATCACAGGAACAACAGGTACTTGCATTATTACAGAAATATTCAAAATCTTTTGCCTGGGATTATACAGACATGCAAGGAATTCATCCAAATACATGTATTCACCACATCTATACTGATGATCATATCAAACCAGTGAGACAACCACAAATAATAATGAATCCTATGATGAAAGAAATAGTGAAAAAAGAACTGCAAAAAATGTTACAAGTTGGATTCATCTATCCGATTTCTAATAGTCAATGGGTTTCTCCCCTAGTTGTGGTGCCAAAGAAAAATGGAAAGTGGAGAATATGTGTAGACTATAGGGAATTGAATAAAGCCATATTGAAAGATCATTTCCCGTTACCATTTATTGACCAAGTACTAGATTCATTAGCTGGAAAGAAATTCTTTTATTTTCTTGATGGATTTAGTGGATACAATCAGATTAAGATAGCATTGGAAGACCATGATAAAACAAAATTTATTTTTCCATGGGGAACATATGCATATAATGTTTTTCCCTTTGGGTTTTGTAATGCACCTACTACTTTTCAAAGGGTAGTCCTTGCAATATTTGCTGATCTAATTCATGAATGCATAGAATTCTAAATGGATGATTTCACTGTATATGGAGGTACATTTGATGATTGTTTGAATAATCTTGAAAATGTTTTAAAAGTATGCATAGAGAAAAATCTATCCCACAACAATAAAAAATAATTTATGATGTTAACTGAAGGGATAGTGTTGGGACACCACATTTATTCTTTAGGAATCAAGGTGGACCCGATAAAAATGCAAGCCATTGTGAACTTAATGCCACCAAAAACACAAAAAGAAGTAAGAAGTTTCTTGGGATATGCAAGCTATTACAAAATATTCATTGAAAATTTTAGTAAAATAGCTCTATCTCTATTCAAGTTACTTGCAAAAGATGTTGAGTTCTAATGGACAACAAATTGTCAAAATGCATTTGAAATATTGAAAGAAAAATTATTAGTAGCACCCATTCTTTGAGGACCAAACTAGTCATTTCCATTTAATATATCCACTAATGCATCTAATAGCTATAGGAGGATCACTTGGATCGAAATAAAACTAGTTTAATTATGCCATATACTTCATAAGGAAAAATTTAACCCTAGCATAATTGAATTATACAATCAAAGAAAAATTAATGTTAGCTGTTGTGCATGCAGTTAATAAGTTTAGGAATTATATAATAGGCTGCCAAGTATTCATTCATACAGATCATTCAACCATTAAATACATAATGAACAAAGAAATTACAAATGGTATAACTATTAGATGGCTGTAATTAATGCAAGAATTTAACATCACTATTCAAGGTTGACCAGTTAAAGATAATCAAGTAACAAATTTTATATCAAGGCTTCATTCACCTGGTGATTCAACTCCTGTTTTAGATAATTTTCCAGATGAACATTTATTTTCTATAATAGCTAAAACCCCATGGTTTGCAGATGTAGCCAACTATTTATCATCTGGAATATTACCATCCCATTTCACTAATAAACGAAAGAAATATAATCGGAGAAAAGTGCTAGATATAGTTGGGTCAATGGTGACCTCTTTATACTGTTGATCTATTAATAAGAAAATGTGTTAGAGAAGATGAAATTCTATATATTTTGAAAGCATGTCATGACGAGCCATGTGGTGGCCATTTTGTAGACAAGTGGACAACATACAAGGTGCTCAAACTTGGATATTCAAACTATAACCAGGTTTTTCCCTTTCATCTCGTCTACGGTGTCGAGGAACGACGAAATCCCTCCATCCCTTTTTCGCTATGCTCACCTTGCTTGTAAGACGTGTAAAAACCAAATATACGCGTTATCTCTCCCTCGTAGCGGATTCGGGGTTATCACGCGTAGCTTCTAGCTTATGCAGCAGGTTATCACTTACGCGTAGCTATGCTTTACGGCTTGCCCTATATTTATTCCCCTTCAATCGGTATTAGTTACAAAAAGGATTTCAACACGGGACTTTCCAGGACAAAACTTTCGATATTCTAATCAAAGGAGATATCATTTGTCTTGTACTATGAATAATAGCGGCAAAGGACTTTACGGAAGGTCACAGCTCATGTAAGGTTAAGCTAAGGTCGACGAAAAGGAAAGGACAGGGCGGGATACGGAGCATGTAAATGGTCAAGGTGGGGGAAAAGGCTTCTGTCGGGCACTGTGGGGGAGGGGAATACTTCGTGACAGCCCGGTCGCTCAATGGGCAGCGGAGAGACTTACGCCTTGACAAAGAGGAAATCACTTACGGATGCACGGGGAGGATAAAATAGGAAGAGAATAACCCTTGAAGCTACGGAGCGGACAAAAATACCCCAGGATTCACAAGCCTATGTTAAAAGATGTGACAAGCAAGAAGCTGGAAGGCACAGCAATAATATCAGGTGAAATTCCATTGAAGCCACAAGTACTCATAGAGCCATTTGAGCAATGGGCTCTGGACTTTGTGGGACCAATTAACCCACCTTCAAACAGAAAGAAGTACATTCTAGTGTGCATAGATTATGTTACAAAGTGGGTAGAGGCAAAATCAGTGGCAAGAGAAATAAAAGAAATAATGGTTTCATTCCTCTTTGAGGAAATCTTTGTTAGATTTTGAGTTCCGAGACAAATTGTTATAGTCCAAGGAGCATAGCTCACTTCCAAACTTGTCCAGGATATTACAGAAAACTATAAAATAAAACACATAAAATATACTCTATACCATCGCCAAGCAAATGGACAAGTAGAGTCCACTAATAAAGTCCTGGAAAATATCATGACGAAAACAATGAAAATGAACAGAAAGGATTGGTTAGAAAAGTTAAGAGATGCACTATGGGCATACATAATTACATGAAAGAATACAACTGGATTCAATCCATATCATTTGGTATATGGTAAGGAAGTTCTGTTACCCATTGAATTTAAAATTCATACATATAAACTTGTAGTAGAATTGGGATTGGAACTATATGAAGCACAACAACAGAGATTCATGAAATATTGAACTAGATGAAATAAGACAACAAGCAGTGGAGCATACAACACTGGTGCAACAACAGAGAATAAAATGGCATGAAGGATTCATTAAAAACAATTTTTTACATAAAGGAGACTTGACATTACTTTTTGACTCCAAGTTCAAGGATTTCAAAGCAAAGTTTACAACTCATTGGCTTGGGCCATATGAGATAGAAGAATTTTTTTACAATTGAGTAGTTAAAATAAAAACAATTGATGAAGCATCAATTTCATTTTTAGTCAATGGAAATAGGCATAAGGTCTATAATAAGCCTATCAATAAAGAGGAATTTCTGAAAAGAGCCTCAACAGTACACGAAAATAATGGAACAACACAGTGATATGCTTTCCTTACTTCCAGAATATTAAAAAAAAAGAAAAAGGAGTTTGGTTTTGAAAATCGAGGAAACTAACACAATACAAACTTGAATTCATATCGAAAAACCAACTTGTTTGGCCAATATGAATTTTCTATTTTATTTTACTTTTACTTCAGTTTAATTTTGCAGAAATAATCCTCCATAATTACAAGACTTGAGGACAAGTCTTAACATAAGCAAGGGGGAAGATTCATAATGAAACTATGCAAATAGTTTGAGCAACTGTATTGCAGAAGGTACCTGAAACATCATTCAAAATATTATTGTAGAAGGTACCTGAAACATCATTCAAAATATTATTGCAGAAGGGACCTAAAACATCATTCAATATCATTGCAGAAGGGACCTAAACAACATCAACATTCATTAGAAGGGACCCGAATCAATATCAGAGGCAATGAGAATATGAAACAACACAATCTACATCAAGAGGTTCAAATAAGTAGTTACAAGCATATACATTCCATCATAATTCATCTTTAAGGAACCATCATCATTAAAATGAGTCAAGTATGGACGAACCGGCAAAGGTCATCATCAACCAGTATTGACATCAAGATATTTCTCGAAAGGAAAAGAACTGTAAGTGTAAAAAAAAAAGTTCTTAGAACCTTTGATTTTGAAAAAAATTCTAGAATTGTTAAAACTAATTTAACTTGGATATGCATCCTATTACATTTATCATCCTACATTGTACATTTATCATCTTACATCCTACATTTATCGTACCTATATTCCACTAACCTCATCCTACCCTCATCATAATGATATTACACTCATTATCATACCCTCATCATAATCCTTTTATATCCATTACCCTACCATAAATTCTACATTAAAAATTTTATAGTCCTACATTAACCCCATATAAATTTCCTACATTAATTCCATATACCCTTACATTATCCTCAACATAAACATAAGCCTCATTTTTGATCAAATATTGAGGCTCAAAATTTTTCCCATAAGGAATTTTTGCTTGCCTACAAAACCACAAAGAGTTAGTGTCATTATAAGAAAATTTTGATTTTGAAATGACCTATCATATGGTCATTTCAAAAACAAATTAGTAATGAGCATATAAAATGACAAAGACTAATGTATGAAATGAAACATAAGAGTCGAAAGGAAAACTATATGAAATGCAATATACAACATGCACACATGTGGAAAGGATGAAAATACATATGTATCATTGCAAATACAAAAAAAAGTGGGCACGTAAAGAAATGAACGAAGCCATGAATGAAGGATGAACATCACAGAACGTGGATAATGCGGAATTACGGTGATAAGACATGTAAATACACCATGGAAGGAGGAATGTACACGAGGCAGAAGAATGCTGTCAAGATTGAGACACATGGTCAACCACGGGTACACAAGTCAGAGTGTGAGATGGAGTGGTAAAACGGTCAAAACACATTCAAACAAACTCTGTGTAATGCTATTCCTATCTTTCACCATTATAGCACAAACCAAGATCCATGTTAAGCCTTTCTTCCACCATCATAGCCAGAATTAAGCTCAGAAGGAGAGAGTAATGTTGTGCACTCACATGCACTCATACAAAACCCTCATGGAAGGAGGAAACAAGTAAGAAAATTGCAAACAATGAAGAGAGGGTTGCGTAAATCAGAGAAGCCCCGAATAGAGAAGAAGTTGCATAAGAAATAGGCAAGAATATTAAGAATTCCATGGAGAAATAAGGAAGGATTGTATCGGTTTTAACGAGGGGATTGAAGTCCGAGGTCTCCTCTTTTCCAAGTTGACTGAACTTACCAACAAACTCCAAAAATTCCACAAAGAGAAGAGGTAAGAAATCACTCCCGAATTTCTATCAGTAGTTGAATGGATTTCGGGGGTAGTTAAGCTCAAGATAGTGGTTGAGATGTGTCATTTTATGAGGAGTTAAACTTTAGTTATGAATTCGAAACCTTGCCACCATTAAACCAACTTTTCCACCTGTGTAATGAGTGAATCCTTAGAGATGTTGAAGAGGAGTTCCGATTAAAATGACATTTTTTAAACACAAGAACACGAGTTATTAACTCAGAGACATCTATAAGTTTTCTTCTAGATCATGTAACCGATCTCAAATCATGAATTCCCTCATGCATAGTTGTGAAATTGTTACATATGAAAAATGCAGAGTCCTATTTTTCACACACAATGAGCAAATTTGTCCTATTTTCATATGCAAAGTGAGATTTTTTAAAACAAAGAAGGGATTTTTGAGAATTTTTTTGGCAAAACAGAGATTGAAGCATGAGTTATGGAGCAATAAAAACATTTTTAAGGTGTTTTTATGGTCTTTTTACAGAGAGCAAATTTTTTTTATCAGATTTGAAGAGCAGTGGAATCCTTTTTGTAGCAAAATAGAGGATTGAAGAAGACTCAAGAAAGGAAATAATTTCATTTCTTTTAAGGATCTTCAAAGAATAGGTAAGCCTAATTTCCATGATGATTATGCTTGAATAAAATTTGCATGAATAAAAAGAAATAGGTATATATATACATGCATTTTTTTTTATGATGAGGATGTTAACTGTCCAAGGGTACATTAATTGGTATACAGAGAACATGGAAAACAAAATTGAGCCAAAGGAGTTCAAGATAGAGAACCTGGGGGAAAGAAACCATAGAAAAATTGTATCAAGCAGGATTGATAGGGTTCCTTCATAAATTTAATGGGCATAATGACAAGATTACACAAGAATTCATAAATCATTATGAACAGGGACAAACAATAGTTGGTTACCTATCAATACCACTAAACCCAGAATTCCTTTCACAAGCTCTAGACCTTGCATTAGTAGGAGAAGAATACCACAAAGGTTTACATTTCAAAGAGAAAGGTTGGACATTATTTTTAGAAAAACAGAGAAAAGGGTCTTTTGATAGAGCAAACGGAATCCCAAGAGACTGGTTGAGTGAGCCATGGTATGAACTAGTATTGATCATCCAAATATATTTTACATGTGAAAACTGGTTTAGTGTAGTCTATCTCTACCACATTAGGCTACTTCAACACATGAAAGGAGAATCCAAGATTAATCTACCCTATTTCTTCTCAAAGAGTTTGATAAAAATGATAGAGGGTGTTAAAAATAAACTGAAGAAAAAGAAACACACATATATCATCAAGGAGTCATAAAAATACTTGTAGAACATCAGGTGAGAAGCAAGGGGTTGATTTGGAGAGAATTTCTGGTTCAACATCATCTTGAGGGACAAATTACAGAGGAAAAATTTGAGCAAATGCATGTGACTAAGAGCATTATGAATTGTCCAATGTATCCTAGAACTAGATCCAAGAAGAAACATGATAGTGTCATGACTGAGAATGAAAGATACTTCTTATATGTTCCTAGGAAGCCTAGGAAGAAAATACATGAAGAACCAAGAGAAAAAGAAAAATATCTAGTGGTAGAAATAGTCGAACCTCCAACATCATCCAAACAAATCAATGAGATATTGCAAATAATGGAAAGAGATTCCCAATTAGAGCCTTTAGAGAAGGATTCCTACTTTGAGCATGCATGGGTAGGAGCCATTTCATCACATTCATTTTCCAAAGATACTGTGGGAGAAGAAAGAGAGCTACAACAAGAAGAACATCTCAAGAAAATAGAAGAGATGACAGGTCAACAAGATTTTGGAAAATCACTTGAAGAAAGAAAAAAATGTACAAATAAAACAATAAAAATATAATCAAAGAAAATGATAAGTTGACCAAAAATCAAGCTTGAAACAAATAACACTCTCATTTCCAAATAGGCTTATAGATGGCTTAAAGAGAAGAAAACATGGCAATATAAATATGAAAGACAAAAGGTAAAGGCCACCATATACATGGAAGGAAGGTATGAGGTAATTGTTTGTCTTCTTCAGGATGCACAACAAGAAACTACAGGATCATGGATAGGGGGAACATCAACACTCAAAAGATCAAAGAGGAGAAAGCAAGCATGAAGATATGCTTGAAGATCAACAAGGGGGAGATGTTGGCCCTCAATTTTGGTCAATTTTGCTTATTAAAAATCCACCTAATTTCCATCACTTTCCACCATATATCATCCATGTATGTCTTATTTTGACCTTATAATGCATATTCAGGTAAATAAATTACGTTTTTCAAATTTTAAATATTTTTGTAAAAATTGGGTTTTAAGAGTATTTTGGGACATAACTGAAAATTCCCGTAGTTGCTTCATGGAAGTCATATGTGCATGACACTTGGGAACGAGATGAGAATAGTTTTGGAAATATTGTGAACCACAGATGGAAAATCATCTATTGGTTCAGTCAAACTGAGCTAAAACAGGCCCGGTCAACGCTAGTCAAACATGCCCTGTTTTTCAGAAATCCCTAGGAAAAAGGGCAGAATTAGTATTTTTTGGGATTTTTCCTGATTTTGTGTAACTGAATGGATGATTTTGACCTAGATAGACAGGATTAGGATGAATAAGGCTGTTAGAGACATTGTATCTTAGTTTTTTTATCATTTGTCTATTTAAACCAAGCTTATGAACCATTCAAGCATGGAGAATTTGTATAATTTCATATTGAGACTTCTAAATATTGTGAGTTAATTTGAGGAACCAATTCCACCTTATTTTTGATGTTCAATGATGTGGATGATTTATTGAATTTTCTGTAGCTGAGAAGTTATTCAAGTGTGCGAGGCAAGGGTGGAGGGTCCCCACACCAAGCTAAGTACACTTTTTGGTTCATTTAGCTTAATTTTCATAAACTAGTTTTGCTTCAGATTTATTCATTCATTTAGATGTGTGAAGATTTATTATGTTTGCTGATGATTCTTGGTTTAATTCTAATCTACATTGAGGGGACAAACAAGAGTTTAATTTAAATTCTCCTTATATCTGATCAAAGAACAACAACTAAAATTCATCTTCTTTTCCTTGTTTGAGTTATTTGTTGAATTTCTAGTTTTAATGCAATGGTAACAATGATGAATATAATTGTAAAGAATGACAACATGGACCTCCTCAGTTAGGAGCTTCTTCTCCTACTTTTTATGCATCATAAACTATTGTCCGTCAGTTATTTGGTTTCTCTTCATGAAGGTAGTAATGTGGGGAAGTACAAACATGATCTCCTAAGTTAGGAGCCTCTTCCCTCACTTATTACATTTTGAATCAGAAATTAATTACTTAGATTTTGTATTTGTAATATGCATTTCTATAAATCTTAGAATCTAGAATATATTCTTAATATGCATTTCTTTCAGTTTCTACATTTTGTCTTCTAAAATTGACTACATCTGAAATCCATATACTTTGGACATGCTTCCAAGTTTACAAACCTGGATTGATAATTAAATAATCGTGTTAGTTTACTCAGTAAATTGAACCAAAAAACATGATAGGTGGCACAAAATTGACACGGGAAATGAAGTGGCGGTGATTTGGTAGGTGAGGTGGCAGAACCTTAGGATTCACGCCATGGAGAATTTTTGTAAGGCTCCACAGTATTTGGCTATTCAAACAAGAAGGTGAAATGGTAAGTGGAATTTGGGATACAAGAATGTGGGCCTGATTACTCCATGAGGTGCCACAATGGATGGGGGTCGACACATTTGAAAAAAATCAAACCCCTCCCCCTATTTAACCTTCAAAAAATATGGGGGCCTCGAAGTATGGTCTACACCAATAGATTTGATTGAAAAATGATATTGGATAGCACACTTCATAAATATGGGGGTCTTTTAAATCACATATGCGATAAATTTTTGACCCCGTGCCACCAACCCTACCATTTATTTAAATCCTAGACAAATGGAGGGGGTCCAAAATGACGTTTTGGCTGTTTATCTGATCTAGCAACTCGGAGCACAATAAAACATGTTGGATAGTTAACTTTGGGAAGTTTGCAATAGTTCAGGACTATTCACACTTTGGAATTAAGCTTATGGTTTAGGTCTATGGTCATAAGCTTTAGGCAAATTGAAGACAAGGGGCTATAAGGAAAAATCTTGGCGTTCAAGGCTAAATTCCCTTTGAAAATTAAAGCCTCTTTGGATGCCAAATTTATTAAATCATGCTAAAATTATTTGGTAGAGTCCATAAGAGACAATAAGATGATGTAAGGAAGTGTCGTTCACATGCAAGAAAAAGTGTTGTAGTTTTTTTTTTTCTCGGTAAAACTAATTCTATTTATGAAACATAAAAGTACAAAAATGCACTAGTCTCAGCTGTGTGAGCTTGATAATTGGGCTTGATGTCCATGCATTTACAAAAACGACTGAGCTGCCTTGAATGGGAAACCAGCTCTTGAGAGAGAAAGTTTACCGCCCTGGACAGGGAAACCGGTATACAGTGCATACATTTTAATTTACTAAAATTCTGAAAACTAATAAAGCATACAGCTTATTCAGCTGATGAAAGCAAAAAAACCCAAAATTTTCCAACGGAAATGTAAACCTGGACCATTGAGGACTGAAGGAGTACAAAATCACTGATTCAGAATTGGAGAGTCCGGTTCTTCCACTATTCTGCAACCGTACTCATCTTCTTCCTATGCATTGTCCTTATTAGGGGCGCTATCTTTGCTGAAGAAGCCCTCCTGCACTTTTTCAATTTTAGAGATGGATTTCCCAATGCCAGGGGGCGCATTAGGACTAAACGCATCATTATTAACCTGAGAAGGTTGAGGGCGAGGCGGGATGGTGGCAGAGTATGGGACAGAAGCCTGGCCAAAGCTAGCAGAGCTTTCACAAACAGAAATGGTGACAAACGCAGTGAGGATAGGCTTGTCAAAGGTGCAGTTGAAGCGGAATTATGCATGTTGAGAGGTCTAGCGGTGTGTCGGGCTAGCAGGATCAGGAATAACAGGTATAGAGGTCGGGGGAGGGAAAGGCGGGGGGCGCAGCTCGGGCGGAACTGAGTGAGAGCCTCCAGAATAAAAAGAGCGATCTCTCTGCCTTCTAGACGCCGAACGAAGGCCTCGCCCAACATCTTCCGCAGAGGAATCAGAGGTGGAACTAGGAGAAGAGCGAGGACGGGGAGGGCGACCTCTGCTTGCCCCACGCCTGCACCTCATCCGATGCCGAAGTCGAGGCATCTCCACAGAGCGATGCGGGGGTTGCTTGAGGCAAGAAGCGCAGACAGAGGTAGAAGGAGACCACTACAAATCTGCTGATTGGGAATGCAAACAAGAAGTTAGATTACAAAAACAACTTTGAGTAAAGTGGAGACCTGGCAGTATTTCCAGACAGCCAAGAATGTTGCAGCAACGCCCGGTTTGGGTGCGCACACTCGGCTCTCCGCATTCAACTAGACATGCACCACGAACAGGAGATGGAGAGCTGCACAAAAAAAAGGAACCGGTTGAATTCTCCCAAAATAAAGCCATATCAACTAGAACCGATGGAGTAAGGTAATGGAGCGGCGAGGCAGAATGAGTTAATGCAGTATAAGATGGCGAATTAACTGCGCGAGTAATGGAATTGCAGGGAGCCATATGTCCGCTGCGTGCGAGCGCCCTCGGGACTCGCCAGGGGACTAAAGTCCCATCACACTGAGCTATCAACCGCATTCGATGAAAAAAGTGTTGTAGTTGTTGTTGACATAAAAAGCACAATTTTTTTTAAACTGAACTAGAATATGAGAGGAAGATGAGCAACAACTTGAGTAGGAGTAAATATGGAATAGAGTCAAAGTTTAAATTGATGATTAAGAGATAAGTTTGTAGAAAAAGTAGCAATGTGTTCAAAATAAATGCAACTATGAAGAATCCAAAATTTTGGTTCCAGAAAATAAATTTGATCAAGGACATACTAGAGAAGAATAAATTGTAAGGAATTTGAATTGGATCAAAGAATCAAAGTAAGATTGGTTGATGTAGAGAATGGAGCAAGAAATATAAGAACTGAATAAATTGTTCCAACAATATCTTTAATTGAAATGATTCAAATATGAGTTTGAAAATTAGATGAAAGAGGGATATGAGTGGATGCAATAGGTTTGTGCCTACAAATCTAGGGAGTTGGAGCCTCCTTCAGGTTGATTAATGTAAATACTAAAGAGTTGGTGCTTGCAAATAAAAAGGGATTGGATCCTCCTATAGGTTTGTTCCTACATAATCTGATGTAATTTGGAGTTGTTGCTTGCATTTACATCATAATAAAAAATAATTTGTGGTTTTCTCCAGTATGGGTTTCCACTTAAAATTTTGGTGTTAAATATTTATGTGATTGATATGTTTTTGTTTTGTTGAATGTGTTTAATTGAATAAGTAGTTTTTAAAAGTGTTAAAATACCAATTCACCCCCCCTCTCAGTATTTTCCCAGTTTCTAATAGTAGTTTGTGTTGAAATTCAAGTTTGTCCCAAATCCTTTGAATAAGCCTTTCCAATTGGAATGTCTATTGGACATGATTATATCAGGAACTCCAAGTAGCCTATCAATTTCTTTCACATAATTTTTTTCAATGTTGGATGTCTTATGCATCATCTTGACTTAAAAATGTGTAGCTTTTGTAAGCTTGTCCACCACCACCATGATCTAATCATTCTACCTTGTTGTTCTAGGAAACTTGGTGATGTAATTTATAGTGATCATATCCCATTTCCACTAGGAAAGTGAAATAGTTGCAGCAATTTTTTTGAGTGTATATGCTCAATATATGCCTTTTGAAAATCCGTGCATGTTGCACTATAATTAGCTACAACTATTTTCATGTAAGGCTAAAATTATTTGCTTCTTATAATTGCTTTTGTTTTATGGTACCTAAGATGTCTAGTGTATGGCACATTGTGCATCTCTTGCAATGCTAAAATTTTCAACTCTTATGAGTTCAAAAACTAAACTTTATTCTTGTACAATAGGATCCCATCTTCTTCCAGTCTATAATATTTGAATTTCTATTGTAAATGATCTTTTTTAACAACTCCTTTAACTTGTAAATAGTGATAATTTGATTTTACATTTCCTAAAAATTTTCATTTTAAATATGAGTTATACATGCTAATGGCGATAAAATGCATCTCATGCACCTTCCTATTGAGTGCATTAGCCACTTTATTTTCATATCCTTTAATGTGCTTGATGTTAAAGTATATTCACTAAGAAACTCCAACCATCTAGGTTGTTTTGCATTTAGTGTTGGCTACTCAAACAAACATTTAAGACCACTATGGTCTATGCTCAGTTTGAATTTTGTACCCATGAGATGATGTATCCACATTTTTAAGACATGTACAATAACTACAAGTTCTAGGTCATAAGTAGCATGATTATTTTCATGCACTTTAAGCTTCCTTGACTCGTAGAATATGACATGTCCATTTTGGGTAGGGAGCCCACCAAGTCCTTCACATGCATCTATGTTTACAATAAAATATTAATATAGATATAAAATCTTTAATATTTTTTCATTGGTTCATAATGTTGTTTTGAGATGAAAATTTTATTCACACCCTATAGTCCATTCAAATTTCATTCCTTTCTTTTGCAGCAAGGTGATTAGATGTGCAATCTTGGTGAAAATTTTAATACATATCCTATAGTAGCTAGCTATACCCATAAATGATCTAACATATAAAACATTATTTAGTGTTGACCAACCTCTAATTGCTTCAATCTTATTAGGATCCAATGCTATGCCATCTTCTGAGACAACATATCCCAAATAGTGGATTTTTCTCTATTAAAACATGCACTTGATTAACGTAGCATGCAATTGTGCTCTCTCTACGCCTATAGCACCATACTTAAAATTTTCTCATGTTCTTCCTCTCTCTTTTTATAGATACAAATAACATCCTAAAAATAAATAAAAATTTGTCTAGGTAATCCCTTATTAATAAATTCTTTAGTCGCATAAACTAGCACATTTTTCAACCCAAATGGCACCACCAAAAACTCACAATGACCATAGCTTTTCTAGAAGGTTGTATTTCTAGTATCTTATTCTTTTATTCTCACTTGATGATACCCTAATATTAGGCCAATAATGGAAAATATAGTTGCTCCTTTCAATTAATCTGAAAGGTCATCAATCCTTGGAAAATGATATTTATTATTTATGGTAATCTTATTTATCCATTTCAAGTCAATAAATATCCTAAAATTTCCACCCTCCTTCCTATCAAAAAACATTGGGACACCCCAAGGTGAAAGACTTGGGTGTATGCACCCCTTCTTCAAAAACTCTTCTACCTGCACCCATAACTCTTTTAGCTTTAATGTGCTCATTTTGTAGGAAACCTTGGACACTAGAGAATTTATAAGCATCAATTCAGTAGAGAAATAAATATATCTATTTTAGAAAACATGTTACATCCCAAAAAACATCCTCATATTCTTTTAAGATGATATATTCCTCAAGATTCCACTCCTTTTCCTTGGACAACTCTTCCATATGGGCTACATCTATATGGTAAACTTTTCTAACTTTTTTTTTAAACTACAATGATAAAAAATCTCTGATGGATATATGCCTCTAAAAAATTGAACAATTCTTAAGCTCCCTCCTTCATGGAGGCATGTGAAAGCCTTGTTATAACAATATAGGATAACATGATGCTTGTCCAGCCCATCCATACCAATCAAGTAATCGTCTAACCCAAGAAATATTATGGTCAAAGATGCCTTATTGATAAATCCATTTAAAGTCACTAGGAAATCCTTTAAAATCTCATTTATTCTTCTCTTAGTTCTAGTGGCCACTTAGACCAACCACGAATTTTCATGCGTACATTTTTTTGATGTAAATATCTCAACCATATTAGGATCTATATGTTGATGCTTTATATATCAACGAAAGGTATTCCCTTTCGAACAACAATATATAATATATATAGTATTGTTTACAACAATTAATAGTTATGTATTATATATAATATAATATAAATCATCAATAATTAATTAATAATGAAAAAGAAGAAGACATGTCTTATTGAAAAGACACGCATATTAATTAAAAGACACCCTGAATATGTATATATATTGGGCCCCTCAATTGTAATCAAATATCAATCAATATCTCATATATATTATATAAATATACTAATGTTTACTCAATCGTAAAAACAAAATTAAGGTTGAGAAATTTTCAAGTATGTAATTATTGAGCATAAGACAATTATTACCAAGATTTGAAATAAGAGAAAAATCAACATGGTATTAGAGTAGTAAAATCTTGGAAGGAAAAATACCTGTTAAATTTATGGGTTGTTACAATATTTATGTAACAACATATTTAATTTTTACTCCTACATAAATTTATGCAAAGAATTCCATAAATTCTCCTCTCATATCTGCCATGAAATATGTTTCTGGTTTTTGTTCTATGGAAAAGAAGATCCTAGTATTTTTGGATTACTTGTATCTGCTTCAATGTATAGTTGTGGATTACCTGGTTTATGTATCAAATCCTCCTCTCATTTATGCCATGAAACGCGTTTCTAGTTTTTGTTCCATGGAGAAGAATATCCTTGTCTCTCTAGATTACCCATGTCTGCTTAAATGTATAGATTTCGTTTCCCGAGAGTTAGAAATTTTCATCGCGGATAGCTTGATATTGAAAGAAGTTAATGGGTTCTGTGTTTGATATTTTAGTGATGGAGTCTTGGTGGGAATTTCGGTCATTTACCTTCCCATGAAGGGTATAATTCAGAACTGCCTTCTTCGTGTTGCGGTCACTTCTGTTGCTTTTGTTTGTTTTGAGTTTCGCTTAGGCTTTGTATGGTGTTATTGGCTTTTTAGGCTTTATTCTAGTTTTTCATGGCGCTGTAAGGGCCTTGCATGGTGTCGATATGATCTGGATTATCTGTCTCCTGCATTGGAGGGTTTCTATTCCGTTAATTTTTGGTTTCCTTTTATTTCCTCATCTCTGCATGGCTCTAATTTGTACTGTATCCTCCAGTTTTTGGAAATTGATCATATGGCCTCCAATGATTTTAATGTGGGTGGTGGCACTGTAAAGGTTTGCAACAAAGGCTCGGGTGGTTAGTGGGTCAGTCATGTTGGTTGTTTCATCAATTTTATTAATTTTTCCAAGACTGAGGTTATAGGTACTACTGTAAGTTATTATAATGGGATTATCCGAGTCTGGGTTATTGCGGGAATGAGGAGTTTGCTCTGTTACGTTACATACATGGTGAATATTTCTATCGTTTCCTGCTAGTCTATTCAAGAGATGTATTTTGTTTTAAAATTGAGTCCTCCACGTCTGTCATCATTGAGTCCAGTGTATGACGGTGACGACAACCAGTCCTTGCTGCCTTCCAAACAACACTGTGCTCATGTTTATATCTCAGGTTTCTTTAATCTCGTCATGATTTGTACTATTGCAGGTCTTCCAAGTAATTCTTGCCTGCACAAAAAGTTTCTGGAAGATCAGGAATTGAAGGCAATGGTGAAAAGCCAGTTGACTAAGAAGGATGGAAAGGATAAGGGAAAATCTAAAGCTCCCAAACCTGCCCCAGCCAAACATGATTGAAATTCTGGTAAAGACGTGATGGATAATTTTTTCCAGACCTATTCGGATGGTACACCCTGTGACATCAAGTCTTTGATTCACGGGTGGGAACAAGATGGAAGGGCCAAGGAAGAAGAGGAAGCATACCTGGATGAAGAAGAAGTGAACCCTATGGTAACTGACCCTGTTAATACTCAAATCATATTGTCTTTGTTCCTTCACTCGATCCGCACCTATTGGATACTGAAGTGCATTTTGGTGAAGGAAATTGTCTCTATCCAAGAGATAGGGGGTGAATCACGCACAACCTCAACTCTAGTGGATATCGGCAGAGCCATCCAGGAAATCAACTTGTGGCAACATCACTAGAGCATCTGATTGGGGCGAATTGAGAAACAAGTACAAAGCATGCACCAGGTTGACATGCCAAGATCGAGTGTAAAATACCTGACTCCTTTAGAGTCATCTGATGATTGAATTTCTATGTTTATGTTTTTGTTATGATAACATATAACATTTAAGTTTCATATATGTTTATGAAAGGAAATATAGATAATAGTTCCTTAAAGACAGTAAGAGACCGCCTTAAGTTGTTTAAGTTTTGGATGGCCTATAACTCTTTAAGACAACCAACAGACCTAGTTTCCTATGGGTAGGTTGAGGCTAAAAGCTGTAAAATTTTATGACCTGCATTTAATTTAATGAATAGAAAATAGCAAGGATCTACCAAGTTTACAAAAAAAAATTCTTTAATTACCATTTAAATTTTTACTTCTCCTAAATTTATGCTAAGAATTGCATAAATTATGGAGCAACAATTTAACATAGCCAAACACTATGTGGGTATATTATAATCTAATTCTAATGAAGTATTATACAAATTTTAACATGAGGAGAGGTTTAACCTCATAGCACCAATGAGTAAATGGTTAAAGAATATTTTGGGGTGAATAATGACATATATGCATTATTGCTCATAAGAAATTAACCGAGGATATTTAAAAGGAATCTCAGAGGATTCTTTGAGGATCAAGTAATAATATAAGATATAACAAGAAGTATGGACCATGTTCACGCCACTTGAAGTTGGATCAATTGGTAGCTTGGATAAGATGAAGTATTCTTGATTAATTAATATCATGGAATAGGGTTGAACTAAGCTCTAGAAATCATAGTAGCAGGACCAATATAAGGGATCACGTTCAGGCCTAATTGGGAAGTTTTAGGAACAAAGTTGAAAGATAATCCAAAGCCAGAGAGATCCGAGGAGACAGGTTTCCAGTGATGTGATTCGTAGGGTGTAGATGAAAGTTGGAAGTCTTAGGTTTTGTAAACCCTAGAATACTATAAGTAATGGATAAGAAAGCATTAGGGTTTGTGGACAAAACCATAGGGATATAGCTAGATTGATGTTTCCACTGAAAGAAGAAACGCTAGATCACACCTAAAAGGAAAGGAAAGAAACATGATAATGATGATGAGGACAAGGATAAGCATTTATGTCTTGATGAGATTGCAATGCTTCCCACAATAAGGAAAGGAACAAGATGGAGTTGATAATTCCCTACAAACCACATATTAAATAGACCTCCTAATGAGGGTTGCAGGTACACAGTGAAGGATTCCATGGCTCTGGTAATAGATGGAAGCATAAGGAATAATGAAGTAAATTTTATGACAAGAGGATTCTCCCAGTGTGGAGAACAAAATTAGCTAGAGATATTTTTGTTTAATAGGGAGAAATGGAATAGTGACATCTAGTGCTATGCTAGATGAATATAAGAGCTTCTAGTTTAGAGGGAGTATATTGTTAGGTAGAGTGGAATGATGCAACCTACTAAAGATCCAAAGGGTCTATCATGGTCATGAGGAGCAAAAGGAAAGGGCCCATTGAGCCAGTGGACCCACTTAGGGTTTTTGTTCCAGAATCCAAGAATAGGCCAACATGGATTCAAAGTACATTAAAGGATGGAGAGGGACATGCAGCTACCTATGTCACCTTAAGGGAAAGAAAACAATCCTAATAAGTACTCAATATATGAATTAATGATGAGTCACATCATTGATTAATGGCCAACAAAATATAAGGTGGCAACAATCCAAAAATTTTGGAAGGATACCATGATGGAGGAATATTAGTGAATCATGAAGAATTATATGAGGGAAATTGTGCCAAGACATAAGGGAAAGTCAGTAGTTACTTCCAAGTTGATCTACAATATCTAACATGTAACAAAGGGCATTATAGAGAAGCACATAGCAATATTCACAATAAGTAGGTTCTCCCATAAAAATGTAGAAGACTGTAATAATATGTTTTCTCTAGCTTTTAGATACACTTATGTTAGAATTATTATTTCTATTGCTCATAAGATTATTTGACTAGGTGCAAGAGACAACTGTGATGAAAGGATTTTGATGAGCTTTTGGTTTACTAAGAGTAATGCAAATCCGAAATTTTACTACAAGGTTGAAGAGGGTTTCCCTTTGATATTGGTACTATATGTAAATGTATTTTTTCTTATAGGGGATGAGAAGTTCATAGATGGGTGTAAGAGGGAGCTCAGTTTAGAGTTCGGAATGAAGGATCTACATTTAATGCACTATTTCTTGGGATTATAAGTGTGGTAGAGACCATATGAGATCTTCCTTACTAAGGGAAGTATATAGTTGAGATGCTACAAATATTTGGGATGATAAATTGCATGTACATGGCCACACCTATGGCTAGGAATTTGAATTTCTTGAGTGATTATTCTTCATATTTGGCTGAGCCTGTTATCACCCAAAATTTTTTCAAAACATCATTGTGTTAAGTTTGTTTTTGGTCATGGTTCAAAATTGGGTTTAGAAGCCAATTTAGGATTTGATCAAGGGTAGGTTAGATTTTCATAAGTTTAAAGCCCATCCTTAAGTTTAAATAAAGTGTTTTTTAAGGTTCATTCATTGTCAAATATCCATAATTTCCATTTATAGGTCATTTCCTAAGGTTTCATGTCAAAAATGGTCAATTAGCTAAGAAACCTTGTTTTCGTAGCACCACTAGTTCAAAAAAGTTGGTTTTCGCTACAAAAGCACTAATACTTTCGTAGTGAAAACAGGGAAAAATACACTGCCGATGCTACGAAAGCGTAGTTTCTAAACAGTCTTGTCATTTGAGCTGAAAAATGTCAGAATCCATTGGGAAATGGTAGGTTAGTGATATGATGAGTCAGTTAGTGATGAGATTCAGTGTACTTACCCACGTTGCAATCATCATTGTCATGATAGGGTATGAATGAGGCATCATTCAGTTATGAGATAACATTTTAAGCTAAAAATCTTGCCTAATTAGTCATTCTTGTTTGCTTTTCCTCCATTCGAGTGTCTAAGCTCTGAAGTGTCAAGCCAAACCTGTGGCTATTATATAAAAAAAATTTCTACATCTTAATCAAGCGAGGCTGATATAAACTAATCAAGCGAGGCTGTTGTTTCACATATTCAAGCGAGGCTGATTCAATTTATCAAGCGAGGCTGACAGGTTTTATGTAAAGCATGGCAGAGGAAAAGAAATTCCACAGAGGGGGGACACTGCTTGAGACATGAGCCTCAACATATGAAGGCCATAATTGAAGCCCCAACAGTGATGGAGGCACTCAGAAGAGTAGGTTGTCTTTGGTTTTGTGAAAAGTTGCACGGTTGCCACACATAGGAGTCCAAAGAATTTGCCTTGAACTTCAATGGAACAACTACCAAGGTTGGGATGCTAAGTGTGTCAATTTAACCAGAGATTATTGCTATTGTGATAGAGATACCCAGAGGTCAAGAAACTTGGTTTAAAGGATTCAAATTTGATATGGAGAAATGTAAAGAGTTTATGAAACCTGAGTATGCAGATATGGACCTCAATAACTCTATCCCTAGAAACTGCATCAAAGACACTTATGCAAAGCTGTTGCTCAACATTTAGAGATATTTTACATGTGAAGGAAGATATCATAAGGTTTACACACATCATTTCAAGCTTCTTCTGCATTTCACTGGTAATATTTCACTCAATTTGCCTTTTTATCTGCATAGGAGTCTTGCAAAAATGGCTGATAAAGTACAAGCCAAATTTGAAAGTTGTGAAACATATTTGTTTCATCATGGTTTGATGAAGTTATTGATTTTGAATGAGCTTCAGAAGATAGGTAGGGATTGGTCATCCTTTTTGTTTATAAATGGTTTTGAGTTGGAAACCCTAACTCCTGCTAGAAACCCTAAAACTAAAGGAACTCCATCACCACCAGTAGCAGAGTCTAGTCAAACTGTGGTTGAAAAACCAAAGGAATTTGAAAATCTAAAGCCAAGGAAACAAGTTGAGAAAAGGACAGAGCAAACACAAGTGCTTGATACACCAACTCCATCACCTGCAAAACATAGGTAAAAGATTTTCAAAGAGGCAAAAAATAAACAAGATGTCAGCAAGCAGGAAATCAAAAGAGTAACAAGAAGCCAAGCAGTGGCATTAAAAGGAAAAATAGTTGCTAGAGCTACAAAGGACAGTCCAATGATAAAGGGAAAATTAGATGACATCATGCATGCTATTGAAATAGAGGAGACACCCATTGTTCAAGTTGAGTTCATTGGAGAAGATGAGCATAAACAAAAGAAGGCTAAGTCTGCAAAGAAGCTTGAGTTTGAGGGTGAAAATGCAGCCTTCATCTTTCAAGCAAGAAAACCTATAACTAGGCATGCTAAGAAATTCAAGGAAGGAAGCAAGGAAGTTCAAGAAACTATTGAGATAGATAAATCCCCTGAAGAAGTGGTTGCTCTCTCATCTCCTACAGTAAAGCATGCAACCAGTAGAACAAAGAAGGGAACAGAAGAAATGATAGAGTTTCAACATCTTGAGGAGAAATTGAGGTTGGAAAACCAAGAAATTGCTGTGATGAGAAAGAGGGCTAGAAAGAATAGTATTGAGAAAGCAGAGTTCAAAAGAATGAAGGCACTGTGGGAAGGTAAAACTGGTTCTATTTCTATAACTCCAAGCAGTGCAGAACAATTTTTCACATGGACAGTCCCAACAATAAAGGAAGCCAAATTTGTCAGAGTAATAAATACTCACTTGAGAGCTAATAACAAGAGACTTAAATATCAAGTGGAGGACTTTGAGCAGCAACTGAAATTGACTCAGGATGAGTTAAAGAACAAAGGTGTTAAAATGACAATCATTAAAGAGTCAAAAGATAAATTAAGTGAAAATGAAGAAAGGACCTCATGAAGGCTGAAATGACTGTGTTTTCAGTTCATATGGATTTTTGATATGATGGAATTAGTTTTATTTTGAGTTTTGGTACATTTGCAATTTTCATTTTGGAAAATTTTGAACAAAACTGCTCACTCAACAGTTTCGTAGCGAAGAGAGTTTAAAAAGGGAGAAAAGTGCTACGAAACTGCTGTAGCAGCTTTTCTTTCCCTTTTGTCATCAAATTTTGAGGGGTAAAAACATGAATTAAGAACTGAAAATTCTGAGGAGGATGTATTTAAAGACAATTAAGTTAGTTTTGGAGGAAAGAGGTCAAGATTTTGAAGAAAAAAGGGTAAAAGAGCAGCGCTATGAAAGGCACTACGAAACTGTGTTGTTTTCGTAGCGCAATCTATTACAACCCATTTGAACAGTTTGGAGATGGTTTTGGATAGATGGAGCTTAAGGAGGAGTTTTTTCATATGTTAATTCAATTTCTAACAACTAAGGAGCTCGAAATAATGAATTTCATGGTGGTCAGAATGTTCTAAGAGTGCAAAGGACCTTATGCCTAGAAAACAGGGGATTGTTTCCTACTTTGATGGAGGTCAACATTATGGTCATAAATATTTGAAGCCTATCATATAGATTCAACCAAGCGTGAATACACTTGGAAAATTATGTAATTTAGTTTAGATAAGGTTGTTATGGATAGAGATAAGGAGTTTGAATCCTATTTGTAATAAGACTGTTTAGTAGATTAGCTGTCTTTCTGTAATAAATACCATGTAATATGGTTATGAAAGGTGTCAAGAGTCAGCAATTCGATGTATCTAGCACAAGATAAGATTATTTCATGTTGTAAATGGTCTGTAAAGGACCAATAATTCGAATGTACCAAGGTTGGACATTTTTAGCAAAAGATTGTGCTTATTGTAATTGACTGGTTTTCAGCTAATACCGAGATTTCTACTTAGCCAACTTGAGATTCAGAAGGGGTTCTAGTGTGTTCTTGTTCTAGTTGCATCTTTATATTACCCTATTACAGTGGTGTTTGTCTATGTTACTTAGAATTCATCTTTGATGCTCTGACTTCATAGATAAATTGAATGTGTTTTTTACACTTTCACATGTGTATCTCTTGAATAAAACTCTGATATGCCTCAACTTCCATGTTAAGTAGATTTATTGGTTTACTGAAACTATTTTGACTCCATAAGCCTAATGTGAACTTTCTGATGTGATTTTCAACCTACATTTATCATATATCTGATTATTAACCCACATAGAGTTAGCCATCTATAATTTTATAAAAAATCATTAACCCTTTGAGAGAACCCTCTCAGGTTGAGGAGGCTAAGCCTAAATCAAAAGATTGGTTTGAAATAGTTACATGAGATTTATTGGATTAGCAGTCTATCAGGTTCAATTTTATGATAACATTTGGTGCATCTGCCGGGAGTCTGAGGATTGTATTTTCCCAAAATTTTGAAGCTGAAATTCTGAAGGTAGCAGGAGATCAGGAAGCTTTTTGAGGTTGCATCTACCTTGGTGACTCCATTCAGAATTTATATAATCAAAGGTGGCTTCGAGAAGGAGATACACGAGGAGTAATCCTGAACCATATCCACCTACCATAGTGGACATACAAACATCATTTCGAGAGGAAGTCAAGGCATTTATGAAATATCAGGTACTCCAACACATTTGAAATCCTTGTCCTATGAAATTTCAAGAAGTCCTGAAGATAAAAGAGTTGATGATAAAATTCAGGAGGTTTTGTTTAGATTAGAAAGTGAAAAAGAGCTAAATGAAATTATCTTAGACTTGCATAAGAGAGGTATTGATACCTCAGCTCTAGTAACACGGAAAGACAAAGAAGAGTTTTGGGAAGCTGTTACTTCTGAGATATTGTTGGAAAAAGAGTCTTTAGATAAATTGAAGTCTTGTTTAAAAGTAAATATGGTTTACCTCTTCCAAAATGGAGTTCAATTTTTAGTGGACCACAAAGACCAAATAGTCCTCCTCATAGCAACTTTTCATCCTCTATTTCTACCATCCCTAAAGCTACTACAGTCCCTTTAACCATGGCTGGAAATATACCTCCTCCACCTACTGCACCTACTAGATATGCCCCTCTTGTTCTTCCAGCTGTCTTACATGACCTCCCTAGCAAATATGCTGCTAGAATCAAAACTTGGGGAAGTGATGAAGGCATTACAACAGAAGAACATGTGGACCAATTTAATGATTTTATAGATAGGGAGGAGGTTGATGATGAAGATGTTAAGTTGAGGTTATTTGCTCAGATTTTTTTTGGTGAAGTTAGGAAGTGGTATAAAGCCCTTACTCCTAGAAGTATTCATAATTGGAATGAGTTTGAAGATACTTTTTATGAGAAAATGGGGAAATAGAACTAATCCAGTACAAGCCCTCACCGAGTATAGCACTTTGAAGAGAGCTGTTGATGAATCTGTTCAAAACCTTTCAAAAAGGTTTAACAAGGTGTATGACTTTGTTCCTGCCCATTTGAAACAGCCACAAGCCTTAGCTCAGATGAGATATGCTGAAGCTTTTGACTATGAGTTTTATATATTGCTGAGAGAAAGAGAATCTCCTTCACTTGTTGAAATGAAAAATGATGCAGTGAAGGTGGAGGTTCATTTGATAGTAGCTAAAAAGTAAAAAATGGGCAAGACTAAGTTGAAATAAGAAGAGAAGCCTTCCTCCTCTACCTCTTAGGATAAGCTGGATTCAATGCTGAAAACAATGGAAAAGTTGATGGATATATTGGACCTTGGGAATACCTCTGCTCCTCCTGCACAACATGAAACTCAATTTAGAAACCCTCAGTTCAGGAGACCTCAGAATTAGCAAAGACCACGGGAAAATAGAAATCAATAGCCTGATCCTCCAGTGAGACCTCCTTTCCAATAGAACTTGATTGATGAAGAAGATGATCCTGAAATTCCTGAAGAGTCTATTCACTATTTTTATGAAGAAATGTATATAATTTTCTTGACTAAAGAAGAACATGATCAATCAGACCAAAATAATCATGGAGAGGAAACATCAGATTATCTAAAGGGGTATCAAAATGTTATTTTTGAGATGCAAAAACAATACAATCTCAGAAATAGAAACGTGCCTACCATTGCAAACAAAACACAACCAAAGAAAGATACACCTAAGGTTTTTGATGGCAAGAAAGATTCTCCTAAGGTCCTGAAGGTAAGAAAGACACACCAATTGTTCCTCCTATCAAAGAAGCTGAAAATTTTGTTTCTATTTTTAGCCTCAAGAATGAAATTTTTAAGATTAAAATATCAGTCCCTTTTGGTGAGATTCTCAAGGTAAATGAATATAGAAGCAGGATTTTCAAAATGTTGAATTCACAACCAGGAGCTGCTGATATCTTGAATATACTAGAGGATCATCCAACCATATACTTGGGTCCAAGACTAGAAGATGAATAGAATGAGGAGGTTCCTCCTTTTTATGTGAGCCTTAGCATTCACGACATGACATTGCATAATTCTATGTTGCATTTAGGGGCCTCTCACAATATTATGCCCAAAGTAATCATGGAAATAATGGGGTTAGAAATAACTAGGCCATATAAAGACTTGTTTTCTTTCGATTCGAAAAGAGTTCAATGCATTGGTTTAATTAAGGATGTTGTTGTTGGTCTAATGCAAATTCCTGCTAAGACTATGGTCATGGACATCGTGGTAGCAGACATTCCACCAAAGTTTGGTATGCTATTATCAAGGTCATGGGAAGCGAAAATCAAAGGTACAATGTAGATGGACCTTACTTATGCCACCATTCCTATTTTTGGTGAGTAAAGAAGACTGTATCAAGAGACAAGAATGGTCTACATGATGAGTAGTAAAGACAAACCCCAAAATTTTCCAATTTATGCTCTTGATACTGAACTTGGTTCTGTTATTATTTTCAATGAGTTGAATAATGAAGCAGAAGAGGAGAGGAAAGCAGAAAATTAGAGTTCTAAAATTTAACAGTCTGAAAATCAGCAAGTAGAAGGTCAACAAGTCAGTGATAAGGAGGTGGAAGGTTGGTGGTCATTGCATTTTGATGGATTAGTAGGTAGAGAAGGAGCAAGAGCAGGGATTTGGTTCACAAGTCCAAGTGATGAGAGTAAGTTATTTTCCTATAAATTGAACTTTGATTGCATGAATAATATGGTTGAGTATGAATCCTTGATTTTGGACTTATAGGTTTTGAAAAAAATGAATGCTCAAAACATTTCTGTTTTTGGAGATTCAGAATTGGTCATTAAAAAAGTTGAAGGTGTTTATCAAACACAAGATATAAGGATGAGGGCATATAGGAACTTGGTTTTGGACATGTTGGAAAACTTTCAAGCTTATTCATTCATGGTCAAAACTAGAGAACAAAACTCCATTGCTGATTCTCTTGCTGTCTCTGCAAGTCTTTTCATTATTCCTATGCATTCTACAGAAAAATATGAGGTTGAGATTCGCCATAGACCAACTATTCCTAATAATATTACTCATTGGAAAGTTTTTTAGGATGATCAAAAAGTGAGGAACTTTATTGAGCTAAAAGAAGAATTTGAAAATATACAAGTAGATCAGAAAAATATGCTTGCTGAGTCTAAAGGGAAGTTTGAAGTTTTGCAACTAAAGAAAAATTCCATACCAAAGGGACTCATACGTCTTGAAAAACTTTTTGATTAGAATGATGTTTTTAAATCCCATAAAATACAAGTTGATGATGAAGAAGTTGAGCGCTGTAACCTTGGTACAGTAGCTATGCCCAAGATGATTAAAATTTCAAAGTTTATTTTAGCTGATATGAAGTTTAAGTATATTGAAATGATGAAGAGATTCATAGATGTATTCACTTGGAATTATGCTAATTTGAAAGAATATGACCCCACTATTATTCAACATACTATTCCCATAAAAGAAAATGAAAAGCCTTTCAAGCAGAAGATAAGGATAATCAATCCACTTCTCATGCCATTGATTGAGAAAGAGGTCAAAAAAACTCTTTGATGCCAAAATCATTGTCCCAATCAGATTTTCAAATTGGCTTGCAAACTTAGTTCCAGTTAGGAAAAAGAGTGGAGAAATCAGAATATGTATTGACTTCAGAAATTTGAATAAAGCTTCCCTGAAGGACAATTATCCTCTCCCAAAGATGCACCAAATTTTGCAAAATATTGTTGGTTCTTAGAGAATATCTATGCTTGATGGTTTTTCAGGTTATAATCAGATCCTTGTACATCCTGATGATCAGCTAAAAGAAACATTTACTACACCATGGGGTACTTTTATGTATGCCAAGATGCCATTTGGTTTCATGAATGCAGGAGCTACTTTCCAGAGGGCAATGGATATTGATTTTTCTAAAGAGAAATACAATATGGTGGTTGTTTATCTTGATGACATAACAGTCTTCTCAAGGAGGGAAGAAGATCACTTGAAGCACCAAGAAATAATTCTGTTGAAGTGCAGAAGGTTTGGCATCTCTCTAAATACCACCAAAAGTATTTTTTCTTTAACTTCAGGTAAATTACTTGGACATATTATTTCTAAAGATGGGATTAATATTGATCCAAACAGGGTCAATGCAATTCAGAAGGTGGATTTTCCAAGAAGCAGGAAGGAGATTCAATATTTCCTTGGAAAGGTAAATTTTGTAAGGCGATTTATCTCCAATTTTGTTGAGATTGTGAAGGAAATAACAAGGATGTTGAAGAAGGGAGTTGACATTAAGTGGATAGCAGAAGCTAAGCACTCATTTGAGGATATCAAAAGGGAACTTACCCAAGCACCAGTATTGATCAGTCCTGATTTCTCAAAAGAATTTCTGGTTTTTACTTTCGCATCAGAAAATACTATTGCTGGAGTTTTGCTACAAAAGGGACAACAAGGTATTGAGCAAACTATTTCCTTATTTAGTAGGACATTAGCTAACTCTGAGCTAAAGTATAATATATTAGAGAAGCAAGCCTATGCCTTGGTGAAGGCTATCAAAGATTTCAGAATTTATATTCTTCATTCTCATATTGTGGCTTATGTTCCTAATACTGTTGTGAAAGACATCCTCATTCAAGCCGATCTTGATGGTAAGAGGGGAAAATGGATTGCTAAATTGCTGGAGTATGATATAGAGATTAAGCCAACAAAATTGGTCAAAGGGAAAGGCTTAGCAAAGCTTATGGCACAGTCAAACTTTGACTATCTTGACATAAACTTAATTGCAGAAATATCAGAAATTTCAGATGAGGAAGAAGAACTAGTCCCTATTGAAGAGAAATACATTACTTCAGATTGGTTCAAGGAGGTTGTTTTTGTCCTACAACATCATAAAGCACCTGCTGATCTAAAAAATTATAAGGCAAGGTTTTTATAGCTAAAATCCTTGAGATATTTTATTTTTGACAGAAATCTGTTTTGGAAGGATACTGGCGAAATTTTTCTGCATTGTTTGCTGGAAGAAGAGGCTGATAAAGTAATTGAGGAGTTCCATAAAGGAGATTGTGGAGGTCACCATTATTGGAAGGCCACAGTGAAAAAGATTATTAGAGCAGGGTATTATTGGCCTATAATGTTTATGGATGTCTACAAAAATATTTCTGACTGCCATGAATGCCATATTTTCAAGGGCAAGAAGAAGCTTGTACCTTTACCTTTAATGCCTATCTATGTGGAAGCACCATTTCAATAATGGAGGCTAGATTTTATTGGAGAGATGCATCCATCATCATCAGGTCAACATCGCTGGATTCTCACAACGACTGATTACTTCACCAAATGGATTGAAGCAATCCCAACTAGGCAAGCAAATGATTCTGTTGTTATTTATTTTTTAGAAAATAATATCTTGTCTAGGTTATGTTGCCCCATGAATATTATAACTGATAATGCACAGGAATTTAAGTCTAATAAGGTGATCAATTTCTGTCATCAATATCATATTACTCTTGGGAATTCTACTTCATACTATCCGCAAGGGAATGGTCTTGCTAAATCTTCTAACAAGGGCATTGTGAGGATCATCAAAAAGGTGTTGCAGGAGAATAAGAAGGCTTGGCATTTTAAGCTGAAGTATGCCTTATGGGCTGATAGGATATGCACTAAAAGGTCAATTGGAACCTCACCATATGAGTTGGTATATGGGGCTGAGGCCATTTTTCCTACATCTCTAGGGGTACCTGTCATGAAGTTGATTCAAGGGTTAGAAGAGGAAAAAATGCAGTCCAGAGGAGAATCAATCAACTAATAGCTCTGCAGGAGAAGAGGAATGAAGTTTATAACAACAATCAACAATCTCAAAACATAATCAAGAGGAAATTTGATAGGAAGATCAAGGAGGAAAGTTTTTAAACTCAAGATGAAGTGTTGAAATGGGAGGCCAGAATTGAAGAGAAAGGAAAACATGGTAAGTTTGAGAACTTATGGAAAGTTCCTTTCAAGATAGCTGATTTCCATGGAAACAATACTTACATACTATATGATATAGATGGAAAATCATATGCTGGAGGACCTACCAATGGCAGGTTTTTAACCCAACTTATCAATTATGCATCAGAAAGTTAAGCAATAAATATGTACAGTAATAATAGAATAAATCATCACACAAGAGAATCAAACATGAAAACCAAGATTTAAGGTGGAAACCCAATTCGGGAGAAAACCACCGCTGTTGTCATCCCTTTCTTCAATATTTATTATATGGAAAATTGCTTACAATATTGTACTGATGCAGACTCATATCAATAAGTAGGCATCTACTTGCAGAAGGCTGCAACCTTATCTCGTTCTCCAGCTGCTATTGTAAGGGAGCTCCAACCCCCTGATCTCATTTACCAACCACTACTAGAAGGGAGCTTCAACCCCCTGATCAAAACACCAACTTCTACTAGCATGAAGCTTATACTTCCACACTGAAGGCTTTAACCCTCAGAACCACTGTAGACCACATTTCATCAATTTTCACACTGGATCCCACAACTTCAACACAACTCATCATAAATATCATCAATAATAAACTTAACCCAAACTTCAATCAGAACAGTGAGATCACTATAACTGAAACAAAATAATAAACCCATATTTCAGAATCAATATGTAGAATCAATATCAACCCTAATCATTCATTATCTTAAAATACATATGCTACTTCACCTTACTGATCCCGCATGTATACACGCTTTCCTTCACACCAACCTGTGTATAGATCTGAGAATATTTAATTTACAAAATATGATCAGTCTCAAAACTAGATATGAGGCTTTCAGTCAGATATATTTTCAGTAATGCAGAACCCTTATTCATCTAGTCATCATTATACATATTTACTCACTCATTGATCATATTTGTACATATTCAACTTAGCAGCATATACAGTATTGAAGCAACTCAAATCTACATGAAGAATTCATTGACAGACAACAGAAATACAACAACAATAAACAAAAACCTCTCCAGTAAGCTTCAAAAAACCCTGACTTCCATACACACTTTTTCTGAGACAAAGCCGCGTATATATGAGCTTTCACTGAGACGAACTAGCATATATATCTGCAAATATTAATTTTCATAATGTTTCAGATCTACAGACTTACCCAGATTTCTTCACTTCACTTCAGAAAACATGTGCCAAGTCACAGATCTAATCATCTCTTCAATAGATCAAATACATAGTCATTTCAGGTCTAAAGATTCAGATCCATCATTGTATCCAAGGGCGCATCATAGTTTTAGATCTACCAATAAAAAAAGTCCATCCCATGAAGATATACTTCAGAGAGAAGTATTTAGTAACAACCCTTCCACCTACACGCCACTTGCACTATGATATTCTTCTCCTTATATATATTTAGCCTTTACCAATAACATGAACCAAAACTACAAAATTGCCGATGGTATTCTTGGATGGAATGTTAGGTCCTTATATTACTAGTATAGTCCCTTATTGTTGTTAGTGTAACCCCCTTATTGTCATTGTTGTACCCCTGTAACCCCCATATTGTTATTATTGTGCCCTTAAATTATTATTGTTAGGTCGGCTAGGATTACATTTTGGCCCCATGGACTCCTATATATAGAAAGGAGGTTTTTTCATTTGTATCATCCAAGAATTGTTCATTCATGTAATGTATTGGAGGTTTTACCCTCAAAGTGTATTATTTCTAAGGCGTTGATATATATTTTCTTCTATTTTTGGAGCTGGTTTCACAACATTTGGTATCAGAGCTTTAGATTCTAGGGTTTCGCTGCACCAAATGGGTCATTGTGGAATTTTCACTATAAATTTTTTTCTACAAAGTTTCAAAAGTTGAAATTTTTAGAGTGGGAAGCCGAAATCTTGAGGAACATCGTCGCAAAATTTCAGAGCTTGGTTCACAATATTTTCGGAGATATGATCTGTAGACGTTGGGCCTTTTTTAGGCTCCCGAATTTCATCTCAAAGAGGTGATCTTGGGAAAATATTCATAACTCTATATATGAGCCTCAGATTGGAATTATATAAAAAGTGACTGGAAGTAACAGATTGCAGTTTCCTTTCTATAAATTTTAGAGCCAAAGGAGCAAACAGTGACACGTGGCAAGTCGTACAAGTTCACTCTACTGAACTAGTCCATAATTAGGTCATTGTGGGAGATTGGACATAAATTTGCCTTGAAGAATCCAAATCAGGTCAGACCTGTAGCATTTGAAAGAGGATTCAGAGGGCTACCTCAGGGAAAAATTTTAGATATTGAAGATCCGTAATCACAGAGATAATTCAGTTTCAATATCGAGCTCCTCAAAATCAAGAAAAATGTGTGTATTTTTTTCGAATTACATAAGTCTCGTTTGAAAAAAATAGTTTTAATTTATTCCAAGGGAATATTGAAGAATATATATCAATATTGGGTTCTAAAATGCCCCTTAAAAAGAATTCAACATCCATTAATCCTTCATAAGGTTCTACTATGAATCATGAAGACGAAGAAACACAACATGAGATATCAAAATTACAAGAGCAAGTGCACCAAATTTTGCTATCACAAAGAGCAACAAAAAATGAAATGGAAGTTTGAAGAAAGACGTGGAAACTAAGATGGATGGTTTGAAGAAAGGCGTGGAAGATAAGATGAATGGTTTGGAAGCTAAGATGGATGGCATGTGTTTTTTCCTTAATCTACCTCAGGCTGAAGGAAGGCAGAGTCTAGGGTAACATCAAACCACACTTAATCTGGTAGCTAGCCCTACCAGATCAGAAGAGGGCTCTCTCCGGGTCAATCTCAGCAAAAATAACAGTAAGGCTTGAGATGACTTGAAATAAAGGCTGATTTTAGGCTAGGTATATATGTAAGAGAGTTTGATTTGATTTTTAGGGTGTTTGTTGGATCAAAGGGAAAGGCAGATTTTGGGTCTGGGGAATGATCAGTTTTGCAGAGAGCTGAAAGGGGAAAGGTAGGAAATTGTTTTGATGATTAGAATTGAATGAAATGAATATCTCAGACAAGTGAGGAGTTGAAGAGGGAAAGATACTTTCAAGAATCCTCTTCAGACAGTTGAAAACATATAAAATTAAACAAAACTCAAGGTAGAGCACTGCAAATATAATGAATTCCACCTTTATTACTTGTTTGTTTAACTTAAGAAGAAATGAGAAGGAAGATGATATACATGAAACATCAATAAACTTACAATCACAGAGAGAAGGACATCATAAAAAAAAACAGCCACATGGATCCCAAGGAGTGCTGCAAACCCTGGTCTATTCCTTTGCCAAAATGCAGAGATGAAATGTACAATGAAGCTCAAAGCAATCCCAAGAGTCCAACCCTGAAAATGACTAAGAAAATACAAGATATAGACAAGCCTAACTCATCCCCATGCCTCTAGGGGTCGAGCTCACTAGTTTAGGAACTGTTTCAACAAGATCTAAACTAAGAACTGGAAAATAGGCAGTGGAACAGCTTGGCTCTATAAGATAAGAAACTGATTCATTCAGTTACATTTCAATTTTTGGTGAATGAATCTACTTACATGAGTAAAAATGTGCCAAAATTACATCAAAGCCATGAAATTACATCAAATTACATCAAGAGTTTCACATTTGGAGATGAAAAATTCAATCTGGACAAAACTAGGCAAAAAACTGAGTTACTGAGTGAAAACTAGGCCAAAATTCCCAATGCGCCACGCCTGAAATCTCTATGCACCGCGCCACTTTGGAGCTGATTTTGAGGGCTTTCCTGGAGTCCAAATTGAGTGCAGGATAGCTCGTTGGAAAGCTCTTCCTATATAATTTCCAACCCAAGTATAATTTCTGAATTTGGTTTCCATTTTCACCTCAAAAAATGAGTTTTACCAACACTGCTTCCTGTGTGTCCAAAAAGTGGCAGAAAGGCCATTTTTAGGGTGTTTTTGACCCTTTAGGCAACCCAAAACTTGTCAAAATATTTAGGTAATGGGTAGGCATGCATAAATTTTGATGAAAAATCCATAAATACAAATTTTTCTTCAAGAGGAGCTGCCAATTATAAGCACGCGCTAAGTGGCGCTACGCGTCGGGCAGGAAAATCTGTGTTTAGGCCAAAAAAAACAAAATTTGCAAAATGTGTCCCAAATTTCTTGAAATTTGGGCTAAGTGTCCTCCATAATGCACTATTTTGGGCCAAGGAAGCTTTGGCCAAAATTTGAAGTCTATCATGCCTTTTTCCGATGCTTTAATGCCCTCTTTAACTTTGCCTTCAGGATCTTGATTCGTGCCTTGCAAACGTGATTTCTTGCCCAATAATGATTCACCATGTGCCTCAACATGTTATTTTCCTTTTTGGCCTTCTCCAACAGCTTCTAAAAATGAATATTGACCCTTTCAAGCCAAGTTTCATGATCAGCCTCAATCTCTTTCTCAATTGATGTCATCTCGGTTTGGCTCCTTTTGGCAGCTGGCCGGTTTTGCCTTCATGTTTTTGAGCACCATGGATGAGTGGGACTAATGAGGGGAGGTTTTGATGCTAGCTGTAGGATTTTAGGGAATGAAAGGGTTTAGGGGATTAAATCTAGGGTTTGGGATGAAAATTAGTGTTTTGGGGATATTTGACTAGGGTTTGGGATAGTGGGATTAGGGATTTAGGGTTAGTTGATTAGGGATATGGGAATTAAGGAATGAGTGGATGAAATGTAACGAAAGGGAAAAATGAAGGAATAAAGGAGAGAGGGAGTGAGAGATATATAGGAGTGGAATTGGTAGTAAGAAATACAACTCATAAACCCTATGCAATTTCTTTTGGCAAGAAATGTAAAGAGGTAGGGTTTTGAATTTTTCTCATTAAATCACCATAAGCACCAAGAGAAATTCATTATTTGGTCATGGAGGGATGTTAACTTACTTGGGAAATGAAGAATTTAGAAATTTGAGAGCTTTTGTGGAATATTTGAATGGATTTCAGGATTTTTATCCATATGCGTAGCGCCATCTTAACTCGTAGCGCCAGTTACAAAATTACACTGCAAACCACTGCCCAATGCGTAGCGCCATCTCAATGCGTAGTGCCTTTTTTCAGAAGGCTTTTTGAGACCTTCCTAGTGTCAAAATTGGGTGCGAGATAGCTCGTTGGAAAGCTTATTGAGTCTACTTTCCAACCCAACTAGAATTTTTCAATTTGGAGTTCATTTGACTTGTCAAAAATTAAATCTCCCAAGACTGGTCAAAATGAGAAAAATGAGGCTGCCTCAAGGAAGAGTGCTGTTACAGTCAACTTTTGAAGGTCTTCATCAACTCCAAATTGAGCTCATGATATCTCATTGAAAATATCGTTGTGTCTAGATATCATTTGACTCATCAAAAAAGTCATTTGGCCAACCAAGATAGGAGAAATCTTTATTTTCCCAAAGTCACTTCAGAGGTGCATCAATTCTCCTGAGGCAACTGTATTTTTGACATTTCTCTAAAACCATGAAACCTATGTAAAAAGTGAAGGAGGTTTTTCTTCCTTGGCCTATTTTGGACAAAAAAATCTCTCATTTTTCCAAAATTCATTTTTTATTGCTCAGAATCATCATAGAAGTAAAACCTATCTCGATGTGTGGAACAAGGGATTTGTTGAAATGAAGTGGGATGAAGGGGATAAGGGGCTTATGAATTCTTGAGAAAATTTTGGGAAGTAGGGAGGGATGTTAGGAAGTAGGGGAAAGTGTAATTTCAGATATTGAGTGAGGGGAAGGGGTCCAAAAGGGAAAAACATAGGCCTAGCCTAGAAAATTGCCAAGTTGTAGCAAGAAACTAGGGTTTGTGCGAAAATGAGGAATTTGGGGGATCTCGGTGATGGGAAGTGTTTAATAAGGTACATTAAGGATAGGGGAAGGTGTATGAACATCAGGATACAAGTTTTGCTGATGATTTGACCATCCAAGAGAAATTACCTCCAAAACCCTAGGAGAGGGAAATGAACCTTACCTAAGCACAACTGAAGCATGAACAAGGTGTAAAATGATGCAATGGAATCTGACATGATGATGAAAACCCTATGAATGATGGTACACTCAGCTGAATGGTGACATGGACAAACATTTGGACAACTTTTAAAGGAGTGAAAACAAACCCTAGAACTAATACCTAGTGACCAAATTTTACTTGAAGACTCACTGAAATGACAAAATTTGACCTTGACACCTTAAAATCACTTTGTAAGAGCATGTTTGATCACTGGAGGAAGGATGCAAATACTGACACTAACAGCATGGAAGCTAATATGGATGACATGGAAGCTAAGATCGATGAAAAAATGAAAGACAACATGGAAAAAATGAAGAGTGATCTAAAAGTAGACATCAAAGGTTTGAAAAAGTTGATACAATAAGTGTTTCCTAATGGCGAAAAGATAGTAGAGGAAACTCATGATGAGATCAAAGTAAATGTTAATCGTGATTTCATAAACTCTAATGTTGGATGGAAGAACCACCATATTCCAAAGATGGATATGAGGAAGTTTGATGGCAAGGACCCCGTAACATGGATACTACAGATGGAGCAATATTTTGATCTCAATAATGTGCAAAACACACAAAAGGTACGCATTGCAACTTTACATTTAGAACAAAATATATTTGTATGGTATCAATGGCTTTGCTCCCGTAAAAAAATTGTCACTTGGTCAATTTTTACGGAGGAAATGATAGCACATTATGAGGATACAAAGAGCAACACCTTCTTTAGCCAATTGATAAATCTCAAACAAAAGGGTTTAGTGGGGGAGCACATTGAGGACTTCAAAAATTGAATATAAGGGTAACTGATATTCCAGAGGAACACAGGATTGATCTCTTCATAGGCACTTTAAAGGATAACATCCAACATGAAGTTCGCGTTTTGGAACCTGATTCATTGGAGAAGGCATTCGGGTTGGCAAGAAAAATTGAATGTAAAATTATGGCGACAAGGAAGCCTACCACTCACTTCTATAAAGAAGGAAGTGTTTCTATGCCTAGATTTCCACAACCTACAAGGTTGACACCACAAAAATTGGAAGAAAAAAGAGCAAAAGGGCTTTGCTACAGTTGTGATAGAAAATACACTAAAGGTCATAAGTGCACTGAGAAGAAATTATTTTACATAGATTGTGAAGAGGAGGAAGAAAATGAAGAAGAAACTTCAAAAGTAGAGGATATACACCAGGAAGAAACCCTAGAAGAAGAAGAAATGAGTCCGAACATATCATGTAATGCATTGGAAGGAATTACCACTCCTCAAACTCTCAATATAGAAGGACATATCAGGAAGAAAAAGGTAATAACGCTGATTGATTCGGGTAGTACCCATCATTTTATTCATTGTAAGGTAGCCAAGGAATTGAATTGTTTCCTATACCCAGCACCATAATGTCAATTGATGGTTGCAAATGGAGGAAATATAAATTTCTCTGGAAAATGCCATAACATCAAGCTAGCCATGGGGGGAATATGTATTGAATAGCCCAATTCTTTCCATCCCAATGGGAGGTGCTGATGTTGTACTAGGAGTACAATGGTTACAATCTTTGGGGATGATAGCTTTTAATTTTCAAGAAATTTTCTTGAATTTTTTTTTAGAAGGAAAGGAAATTGAATTACGGGGTATCGTAGGGAAGCCAAGAAAGATAATAAGCTCTAATGTCATGACAATGCTTTTGAAAAAATAACAATGGGGCGTAATTGCACAATTATGCTCACTAGAAGTTCCAACATCAAAATCATCTATTTCTCCAGATCTCCAAAAAGTCTTGGACAATCATTCTAGGGTGTTTGATACTCCCAAAGGACTCCCACCTATTCATGATCATGATCATGCTATTCATTTGATTCTAGGAAGTGCTCCTCCAAACATCAGGCCTTACAGATATCCTTATGTCCAAAAGAGCGAAATTGAACGTATGCTTGCAGAAATGTTGGAGGCTGATATAATTCAACCTAGTCAAAGTTCTTTCTTTGGTCCAGTAGTATTGATGCATAAGAAAGATGTATTATGGCGCATGTGTCCAAATTATTGGGAGCTCAATAAGCTCACTATTAAATATAAATTTCCCATTCCTTTGATTGATGAATTATTGGATGAATTACATGGAGCAATTTATTTTACCAAGTTGGATCTTCATTCAGGATATCATCAAATTAGAATGAAGAGTGAAGATATTTCGAAAACAACATTTTGAGCTCATGAGGGTCATTATGAATTTTTGGTCATGCCTTTTGGCCTTACCAATGCACCTTCTACATTTCAAGAGTTGATGAATTCCATTTTCAAACCATTCCTTAGAAAATTTGTGCTAGTATTTTTTGATGATATACTAATCTACAACAGGTCTTGGAAGGATCATGTTCTACATGTTGACAGGGTGCTCAAACTATTGGAGGAGAAACAATTATATGCAAAAACATCCAAATGTTTCTTTAGAGTACAAGAGGTGGAATATCTGGGTCATATTGTATCTCACGAGGGTGTTAAGGTAGACCCTAACAAAATTAAAGCCATTAAGGAATGGAAAGTCCCCACAACCATAAAGTAGTTGCATGGATTTCTCGGGTTAACAAGGTAATATCGCAGGTTTGTTAAGAATTGTGGGAGAATAGCAGCACCTCTAACAACATTATTGAAGAAAGATGAATTTTCATGGACTCCTGAAGCAACTAAGGCCTTTGAACATCTTAAAGAGGCAATGTGCCTAACACCGGTCTTAGCTACGCCAGACTTCACAAAACCTTTATTGTGGAATGTGATGCCTCAGGAAATGGAATTGGTGCAGTTTTAATGCGGGAAGGAAGACCCATTGCTTTTGAAAGTCGTCCAATCAAAGGAAAGTATTTACAGAAACCTATTTATGAGAAGGAAATGTTAGCAATACTGCATGCACTAAAGAAATGGCGAACTTACCTAATGGGAAGACACTTCAAGGTAAAAACTGATCATGATAGTCTTAAACACTTTTTGGAACAAAGACTATCTTCAGAAGAGCAGCAAAAATGAGTCACAAAGATCTTGGGTTATGACTTTGAAATAATCTACAAAAAAGTAAAGCTTAATGTTGTTGCAAATGCACTCTCAAGAAAGAATGAAGAGGTGGAAGCATTGCTTTGTGCCATTTCTATTATCCAACCAGATTGGATAACTGAAGCAAGAGATGAATGGAAGAAGGACAAAGATGTATGGACACTCATTCAAAAGTTGCGGCAAGATCCTAGTACATCTGATACATTTAGTTGGAAAAATGATTCCTTATGGTACAAAGATCGCTTATATCTTTGTAAGAATTCCCAACTAAAACAAAAGATTCTTCTAGAAGTGCACACTTCTCCTTTAGGAGGACACTCAGGATTTTTAAAAACTTACCACAGGGTGAAGAAAGAATTTTTTTGGGATGGCCTTAAATCTGATATTCAAAAGTTTGTGGTAGAATTTTTGGTTTGCCAGCAGAATAAAGTTGAGACAATTAAGACCCCGGGTCTTCTACAACCTTTATCCATTCCAAGTCAACGTTGGGAGGAGATTTCAATGGAATTTATCACGAGTTTGCCTAAGTCTAAGGAAGGAGTGTCATCATGGTGGTAGTTGATAGACTCACCAAGTATGCACACTTTTGTGCATTATCTCATCCATGTAAAGTGAGTATAGTTGCTACTGCATTTATGGAAACAATTAAAAAGCTACATGGAAACCCGAAGATTATTGTAAGTGACATAGATCCAATTTTTATAGGAAATTTTTGGAAGAAATTTTTGGACGCAAGTATTTTCTTGTTTGGGTACTCAACTAGGCGATAGCTCATCTTATCATCCTCAATCCGATGGTCAAACATAGATAGTGAATAAATGTTTGGAAGGATATCTTCGTTGTTTGTGTATCTGATAGCAAAAGAACAATGGGTCAAGTGGTTACCTCTCGCTGAATGGTGGTATAACACTTCCTTCCATACTACAACAAAAATGACCCCATTTATGGCACTTTATGGATATCATCCACCATCCATCACATCTTCTTTAAGGAAAAATGTTAGGGTTCAAGAAGTGGAGGATCACATCGAGCATCAACAAGAAGTTCTCCAACTCTTAAAGGATAACCTAAATTTAGCACAAAATCGAATGTAACAATAGGCAGATCAACATCACAGTGAGAGAATTTTTGATGTGGGAGACTAGGTATTTTTATGATTAGAACCATACAAACAAATGTCCCTCAAGCAAGCTAAGAAGGATAATAAATTATCACCAAAGTACTATGGTCCTTACAAGGTTTTGTAAAAGATTGGTACTATGGAATACAAATTGGAGCTTCCTGCTTCTTCGCGAGTGCATCCAGTTTTCCATGTTTCATGCTTAAAAAAGGTTATAGGGGACAAAATTCCAATTCAAAAAATATTTCTAGAACTTGATGAGGAAGGAAAAATCATATTGGAACCTGAAGCAGTCACGGAAACAAGAACTCGACAAGTACGAAATCGATCAATTTCAGAGTATCTCATCAAATGGAAGAACTTACCCATGGAAGATTCGACATGGGAGGATGAAAATTTTATACAAAATCACCCAAAGCTACTCAAGCATTGAGGAAAACACCTTTTTGAGGGAGAGGAGCATGTTAGGTCCTTATATTACTAGTATAGTCCCTTATTGTTGTTAGTGTAACCCCCTTATTGTTATTGTTGTACCCCTGTAACCCCCATATTGTTATTATTGTGCCCTTAAATTATTATTGTTAGGTCGGCTAGGATTACATTGTGGCCTCACTAGGATTACATTGTGGCCCCATGGAATCCTATATATGGAAAGGAGGTTTTGTTATTTGTATCATCCAAGAATTGTTCATTCTTGTAATGTATTGGAGGTTTCCCCCTCGAAGTGGCTTATTTCTAAGGCGTTGATATCTCTTTTCTTCTATTTTTGGAGTTGGTTTCACAACATGGAATTAAAATAACGACATAACGCTTAGTACTATGGGCTAATACCATGGTAATGCCACCTGGTATCATAATTTTAGAGCACAAAAGTTATACACGACTTGGCTTCTTCATATCCACATGTATACATGAATTCTCTTCATAAAAACTACGTATATACTAATTCTGGATGTATACGCGGGTTGCCTGTATACCAACCTGCGTATGTACGCGGGTCGCCTTCATCAAATCTGCGTATACATTGAGAAATATTTCTTGTTTCATTTCTCTGGCATTTACTGGAATTCCTTTCTCTGTCACATCTGAACTGACATGTAGAAACAACATTTTTACATCTTCAACAAATAGGTTGCTATCAAAAGGCAACTCATCAAATAGGTTTCCATCAAGGAAAACTTCTTCGAGTATGTTGCCATCAAGGACAACATATCACATCATAATGCCAACAATTGTAATTGTACGTAATTGTATTGTGAAATTGTAAAATTGTAATTGTTATTGTATGTATTGCCATGATTCAATTTTATTAAAATTTATAAATTTGTAAAATTGTAAAATTGTAAATTAACTGTCAATTTTGAACTATAACTACTGTAAGTAAAATGTATACCGTAAATATTGTTAAATTACCATAATTGTAAATTTGTAAATTTGTATGAATATAAATAATTGTAAAATAATAAATCTAGAATAATATGAATTTTTGTAACATAATAAAGTTTAGAAAATAATGCAAATAAATTCAGGTTTACAATTATCAGTATTTTATTACGATCTTACTTACAAAAAATAATAGTATACATTAATACACTTTTTAAAATTTTGAAGATATCATTCACACACATTTAAAGCAATCAAGTAGTTGTATTATTTTAGGAATTAGCATAAAAAATAAAGAACTTGATACAGTGCATTGTTTTCGAGATCAACAAAATTGCAAATTATCAAGTGAAATGATTTTAACATTAACACAATGAAAATCAATTAATTCAAAATACATATTAAAATGTTTCAAAAAAAGAGAGTCTTAGTTCTAAGGTTAAGTTCTCTTCTTTATAAAAACCCATTTTAAATAGTATAAATGATGAAATAACACATGTACCATATCAATCTCTGTTCTCATGATCACCCTCATTATCTTCCAACTCGCTTGACATGATAACACTATTGTTTTCAAAAATATGTTTTGATCTAGAGTCATGTCTCAATACAAACCACCAATCCCTATCCAACAGATCTGGGTAAAAAACACCTAGTTGCAATGTTTGGGGAAAACATAAGGCTCCTTAGTTTCATCTCACATCTTTCTCGAGTTGATACATATCGGCCTACTAACACAATCTTCCTTTACATTATTCTGATCAAAGGTGTCTCACCACTTGCACCTAAAAATAACACATTGGAAAGAAGAGAATTCCACTTCAATGATCTCTTGTATCTTTCCAATGTAACCTAACATCCCTCATACTAGGTTTTGATCACGGTGGCTAGCTCGATTAGATTGATCGAACTCGACTTCCACTCCACAGTCTTGTGTCATGTGTCCATCATCGACATTTTCTGTATGAACATAGTGTCCATATGCTCACATAGATGGGAAAAAATGCACCTATAAAAAAGTTAAAAAATCATAGTATCATGTGTCTTATAATAGCCCAACTATTAAAATATGAATTATAGATGTTATATTTCAAAGATGCATTATTAAGTTTAAAATGTACACAAATATATTATTACCGAGTTGTTGCACCCAATCCCTACGTTCAGCGCATCCTATTCGACACTCGGGTAATGATCGGTTACACCGTATTTCTCTTTGAATTGGTCAACAACCCAACTGTTGGGGATTATAATTTGCATATTTTCTTTTAAATGATCGGGATAAGACACACTTCTTCCATTCAACCGTCTGAATTCTTTCTTGTCACTATCCAATTTCATCCTCTTTTGTTCGTACAATGTGACCCACGATTGTGTCATTTTAGAATTTCAAAGAACTAATTTATTGATTGCTTCAATTTCTGCATTCATTGATGAAATCAAACCGACATATATTACATATGAGATCAAAATATACATTATATTGAAGTTCAACATGAATATTTACTTTGTGTAAATTTGAAAAATTATAAGTCGCTTACTCTTTATCAATTAGTAAGCATGTCGACAATGCATGATTAATTGGTATGACATTGAAATAATTACATTAATATACCAAACAATTATTATTACCATCATTGTCCAACGATTGTGGCTAGAATATGGCATGTTACAATTGGGAGGGTGAAGCGGCTGTCCATTTTCATCTACCAACTGCGCCTTGCAGTATGCTGCTCTTGATAAGAGCTTCCAACATTTTGGAGCTGTTTGAATATTTTTTGCATCTAAAATCGATTATGCATCTGCATGAACCTAAAAATTTGTATACATTAATTTTATTCAGCTAATTGACATGGATAAAAAAAAATTCAATTAAATAATGAAAATATAAATACAATCTGAAGTAATTACGTTTGGAGATGGATAGGGAGAACTCCGAGATGGAATTTGAGAAATATTATGGAACAAGCTGGATTTTGAAGAATTCTCCATTTGATATAATTATGAGATTTTCTCCTTACATTTGAGAAAAATCAACAATAAATTTTGGTGTATGTTGGGAAACCAGCTCCAAAAAGAGAAGAAAAGAGATATCAACGCCTTAGAAATAAGCCACTTCGAGGGGGCAGCCTCCAATACATTACATGAATGAACAATTCTCGGATGATACAATTTACAAAACCTCCTTTCTATATATAGGAGTCCATGTGGCCATAATGTAATCCTAGTGGGCCACAATGTAATTCTAGCCGACCTAACAATAATAATTTAAGGGCACAATAATAACAAAATGGGGGTTACAAGGGTACAATAATAACAATAAGGGGGTTACACTAATAACAATAAGGGACTATACTAGTAATATAGGGACCTAACATGCCCCTCTCCTCCAAAAAAGTGTTTTCCTCAATGCTTGAGTAGCTCTGGGTGCTTCTGTATAAACTTCTCATCCTCCCATGTAGAATCTTCAGTGGGTAAGTTCTTCCACTTGATGAGATACTCTGAAATTGATCGATTCCGTAGCTGTCGAGTTCTTGTTTCCATGACCGCTTCAGGTTCCAATATGATTTTCCTTCCTCATCAAGTTCTGGCAATATTGTTTGAACTGGAAGATTTTCACCTATAACCTTCTTTAAGCATGAAACATGGAAAACTGGATGTACTCGTGAAGAAGCAGGAAGCTCCAATTTGTATGCCATAGTACCAATATTTTGCAACACCTTGTAAGGACCATAGTACTTTGGTGATAATTTATTATCCTTCTTAGCTTGCTTGAGGGACATTTGTTTGTATGGTTGTAGCCATAAAAATACCCAATCTCCTACATCAAAACTTCTCTCACTGCGATGTTGATCTGCCTGTTGTTTCATTCGATTTTGTGCCAAAGTTAGGTTATCCTTTAAGAGTTGGAGAACTTCTTGCTGATGCTCGATGTGATCTTCCACTACTTGAACCTTCAAATTTTCTCTTAAATATGATGTGATGGATGGTGGATGATATCCATAAAGTGCCATAAATGGGGTCATTTTTGCTGCAGTATGGAAGGAAGTGTTATACCACCATTCGGCAAGAGGTAACCACTTGACCCATTGTGTTTGTTTATCAGATACAAAACAACGAAGATATCCTTCCAAACATTTATTTAATATCTCAGTTTGACCATCAGATTGAGGATGATAAGATGAGCTATGAGCTAATTGAGTACCCAAACAAGAAAATAACTCCGTCCAAAAATTTCCATTAAAAATGGGATCTCTGTCGCTCACAATAACCCTTGGGCTTCCATGTAGCTTTTGAATTCTGTCCATAAATGTAGTAGCAACTGTACTTGCTTTAAATGGATGAGATAATGCACAAAAGTGTGCATACTTGGTAAGTCTATCAACTACCACTATGATGACACTCTTTCCTTCGGACTTAGGTAAACCTGTGATAAAATCCATTGAAATCTCCTCCCAACGTTGACTTGGAATGGATAAAGGTTGTAGAAGTCCCGGGGTCTTAATTGTCTCAACTTTATTCTGCTGGCAAACCAAACATTTTGTCACAAACTTTTGAATATCAGATTTAAGGCCATCCCAAAAAAAATCTTTCTTCACCCTGTGGTAAGTTTTTAAAAATCCTGAGTGTCCTCCTAAAGGAGAAGTGTGCAATTCCGGAAGAATATTTTGTTTTAGTTGGGAATTATTACAAAGATATAAGCGATCTTTGTACATAAGGAATCATTTTTCCAACTAAATGTATCAGATGTACTAGGATATTGCTGCAACTTTTGAATGAGTGTCCATACATCTTTGTCCTTCTTCCATTCATCTCTTGCTTCAGTTATCCAATCTGGTTGGATAATAGAAATGGCACAAAGCAATGCTTCCACCTCTTCATTCTTTCTTGAGAGTGCATCTGCAACAACATTAAACTTTCCTTTTTTGTAGATTATTTCAAAGTCATAACCCAACATCTTTGTGACCCATTTTTGCTGCTCTTCTGACAATAGTCTTTGTTCCAAAAAGTGTTTAAGACTATCATGATCATTTTTTACCTTGAAGTGTCTTCCCATTAGGTAAGTTCGCCATTTCTTTAGTGCATGCAGTATTGCTAACATTTCCTTCTCATAAATAGGTTTCTGTAAATACTTTCCTTTGATTGGACGACTTTCAAAAGCAATGGGTCTTCCTTCCTGCATTAAAACTACACCAATTCCATTTCCTGAGGCATCACATTCCACAATAAAGGTTTTTGTGAAGTCTGGCGTAGCTAAGACCAGTGCTAGGCACATTGCCTCTTTAAGATGTTCAAAAGCCTTAGTTTCTTCAGGAGTCCATGAAAATGCATCTTTCTTCAATAATGTTGTTAGAGGTGTTGCTATTCTCCCATAATTCTTAACAAACTTGCGATAATACCCTGTTAACCCGAGAAATCCTCGCAACTGCTTTATGGTTGTGGGGACTTTCCATTCCTTAATAGCTTTAATTTTGTTAGGGTCTACTTTAACACCCTCGTGAGATACAATATGACCCAGATATTCCACCTCTTGTACTCCAAAGAAACATTTGGATGTTTTTGCATATAATTATTTCTCTTGCAATAGTTTGAGCACCCTGTCAACATGTTCAACATGATCCTTCCAAGACCTGCTGTAGATTAGTATATCATCAAAAAATACTAGCACAAATTTTCTAGGAAGGGTTTGAAAATGGAATTCATCAACCCTTGAAATGTAGAAGGTGCATTGGTAAGGCCAAAAGGCATGACCAAAAATTCATAATGACCTTCATGAGTTTGAAATGCTGTTTTTGGAATATCTTCGGTCTTCATTCTAATTTGATGATATCCTGAACGAAGATCCAACTTGGTAAAATAAATTGCTCCATGTAATTCATCCAATAATTCATCAATCACAGGAATGGGAAATTTGTCTTTAATGGTGAGCTTATTGAGCTCCCTATAATCCGGACACATTAGCCATGATCCATCCTTCTTGTGTACCAACACTACAGGAGCAGAGAAAGAACTTTGACTGGGTTGAATTATACCCGCCTCTAACATTTCTGCAATCATACGTTCAATTTCGCTCTTTTGGAAGTAAGGATATCTATAAGGCCTGATGTTTGGAGGAACATTTCCTGGAATCAAATGAATAGCATGATCATGATCACAAATAGGTGGGAGTCCTTTCGGAGTTTCAAACACCTTGGAATGATTGTCCAAGACTTGTTGGAGATCTGCAGAAATAGATGATTTTGATGTCGGAACTTCTAGTGAGCATAATTGTGCAATTACGCCTCGTTGTTCTTTCTTTAGAAGCTTTATCATGACATTAGAGCTTATTATCCTTCCTGGCTTCCCTTCAATACCCCGTAATTCGACTTCCTTTCCTTCTGAAAAAAATTTCAAGAAAAGTTCTTGAAATTAAAAGCTACCGTCCCCAAAGATTGTAACCATTGTACTCCTAGTACAACATCAGCACCTCCCATAGGAATGGAAAGCATTGGACTAGTCAATACATATTCCCCCATGGTTAGCTTGATATTATGGCATTTTCCAGAGAAATTTATAGTTCCTCCATTTGCAACCATCACTTGACATTCTGGTACTGGGTATAGGAAACAATTTAATTCCTTGGCTACCTTACAATGAATAAAATTATGGGTGCTACCTGAATCAATCAACACTATTACCCTTTTCTTCTTGATCTGTCCTGCTATCTTGAGAGTTTGAGTGGTAATTCCTGCCAGTGCATTACATGATATGGTCGGATTCATTTCTTCCTCTTCTATGGCTGGTTCCTGGTGTATATCCTCTTCTTTTTCATTTTCTTCTTCTTCTTCACAATCTATGTAAAATAATTTCTTTTCAACACACTTATGACCTTTAGTGTATTTGCTATCACAACTGTAGCAAAGCCCTTTTGCTCTTTTTTCTTCCAATTGTTGTGGTGTCAACCTTGTAGGTTGTGGAAATCTAGGCGTAGAAACACTTCCTTCTTTATAGAATTGAGTGGTAGGCTTCCTTGTCGCCATAATTTTACATTCAACTTTCTTGCCAACCTGAATGCCTTCTCCAATGAATCAGGTTCCAAAACACGAACTTCATGTTGGATGTTATCCTTTAGAGTGCCTATGAAGAGATCAATCCTGTGTTCCTCTGGAATATCAGTTACCCTTATATTCAATTTTTGGAAGTCCTCAATGTGCTGCCCCACTAAAGCCTTTTGTTTGAGATTTATCAATTGGCTAAAGAAGGTGTTGCTCTTTGTATCCTCATAATGTGCTATCATTTCCTCCGTAAAAATTGACCAAGTGACAATTTTTTTACGGGAGCAAAGCCATCGATACCATACAAATGTATTTTGTTCTAAATGTAAAGTTGGAATGCGTACCTTTTGTGTGTTTTGCACGTTATGGAGATCAAAATATTGCTCCATCTGTAGTATCCATGTTACAGGATCCTTTCCATCAAACTTCCTCATATCCATCTTTGGAATATGGTGGTTCTTACCGCCAACATTAGAGTTTATGAAATCAAGATTAACATTTATTTTTTTCTCATCATGAGGTTCTTCTACTATCTTTTCACCATTAGGAAACCTTTCTTGTATCAATTTTGTCAAACCTTCCATGTCTGCTTTTAGAACATTCTTCATATTTTCCATTTTCTCATCGATCTTTGCTTCCATGTCATCCATCTTAGATTCCATGCTAGCCTCCATGCCATCAATCTTAGATTCCATGCCTTTCTTCAAAACTTCCATGTCATTTTTTGTTGCTCTTTGCGAGAGCGAAATTTGTTGCACTTGCTCTTGTAATTTTGATATGTCATGTTGCCATTCTTCGTCATCATGAGTCATAGTAGAGCTTTCCAAAGGCTTAATGGGTGTTGAATTATTTTTAGGGGCCATTTTATAATCCAATACTGATATCTATTCTACAATATGCCCTTGCAATCAATTCAACTTGACTCTTCAAACAAGACTTATGTAATTCGGAAAAAAAATTACACACCTTTTACTTGCTTTTGAGGAGCTCGATATTGAAATTGTATTATCTCTGTGATTGCGGCTCTTCAATATCTAAAATTTAGCACTGAAGTAGCCCTCTGAATTCTCTTTTGAATGCCACAGGTCTGACTTGATTTGGATTCACCAAGACAAAGTTATGTCCAATCTCCCACAATGACCTAATTATGGACTGGTTCCGTAGAACGAACTTGTACGACTTTCCACGTGTCACTGTTTCATCCTTCGCCTCTAAAATTGATATCCATGAAACTAAAGTCCGTGTAATTGCGACCACTTTTTATGGCACTCCAATCCGATGCTCAGAGAGAGAGTTACTGAAATTTTCCCACGATCACCTTTTTGCGATGAAATTCGGGATCCTGAAAAAGCACTACCTTCCAGAGATCATATCTCCAAAAATATTCCGAAACAAGCTCTGAAATTTTTTGATGAGTGTCCTTAGGATTTCAGCTTCGTACCATAAAAATTTCAGATTCGGAACCTCAGTAGAAACAAAGTTATAGCGCAAATGCCACGATGACCTATTTAGGAGCTTGAAAAAAGACCTAACTTCCACAGATCATATCTCCGAAAATATTGCGAACCAAGCTCTAAAATTTTTAGACAATCTTCCTCAGGATTTCAACTTCGTACTTTAAAAATTTCAGCTTCTTAAACTTCGTAGAAAAAAAGTTATAGCGAAAATTCCACGATGACCTGTTTGGAGCAGCGAAACCCTAGAATCCAAAGCTCTGATACCAAATGTTGGGAAACCAGCTTCAAAAAGAGATGAAAAGAGATATCAACCCCTTAGAAGTAAGAAAATTCGAAGGGGCAACCTCCAATACATTACATGAATGAACAATTCTTGGATGATACAATTTACAAAACCTCCTTTCTATATATAGGAGTCCATGGAGCCATAATGTAATCCTAGTGGGCCACAATGTAATCCTAGCCGACCTAACAATAATAATTTAAGGGCACAATAATAACAAAATGGGGGTTACAAGGGTACAATAATAACAATAAGGGGTTTACATTAACAATAATAAGGGACTATACTAGTGATATAGGGACCTAACAGTGTACATACCTAGTAGTAATGTTGGTGCCTTAAAAATGGACTTATTGTTAACGGTGCTAATGTACTGTTAACCACACCGGTGCGTTTTAGTTACTGAGCCCCGGTGCGGTTTCATTAACAGACACACCAGTGCGGTTAGTTAACAAATACACCAAATATCCGTAAATAAAAAAAGCACAAATTTATTTTTTTGAAGTGAAAAAATGTAGTAAATTGAAAAATGGGTGACAAATTATTTTCGGAAATCTAATTTCATAAAAAAATTCTTTAAATAATAAAAGCTATTCATTATTTCATTATTTTTGCAAAATTTTTCAAGGAGGGATTTTCACAAGAGACATGCCTGGAGCAAGAGAGCACGAGAGCACTATGGAGCAGCAAAATACTTTCGAACAACAACACTATTCAGAGAATCAGAATTTGAAACATCTCGTGATTTGCACAAAAACCTTGTAGTATAGTAAAATTGTTAATTTTTACTTTAATAATTGTTTTTTTACATATTTTGTTAGATTTAATACATGCACAGTAAAATTTTAAAATTTTACTATGCATTTTCAGAAAAAAAATAAAAATAAAATAAAATAAAAAAAATCAATTCTTACGTTAAACCCTTACTTCTTCTTATTTATGTGACTTCACTGTTAAGAGTTTTCATTTTAGATTTGTAGGGTTTGTATTACTATATATATAGGCGTATGACCTCTAACCCGCAGGACCACTTGCACAGTCGGATCCCAATCCATATAGGCCCTTGCACGATTTTCTAAAAAATAGTTTTTTTAATCGGTGCGAACTGTTTAAAATAGAGCACCATGAGCGTATTGACAAAAAACACTGTTTGATAAAAACAATTTTTTATTAATTTATGTTTGTGTTAATCAGTGCACCGGTTAACATATAACACACCGGGTCTCCATGTTGACAAAAATCACCATACGATGTTTCTATAGTATTGGCGGTTCGTTTATAAGAACCTACCGCACCGTGTTCGGTGCGTACTTTGCGAAGTCGCACCGTTTTCTTGATTTTGTTTTTTTACCTGAAAAGTATGTGATTTATTTATAAAATATATTAATGAATTGTACATGTTTCACATTGATAAAGAAATGGATGACAAGAGTTCCAGTAACAAAAATATTGATAGGACATCGAGAAAAGAAAAAAAAAGGCAAGTTCTTTGTAAATTCTTAAAAAAAAATATTAATTTTGAACTATATGTAAGTTTAAATAATATGTATTGTTTAGTTTGCATCATATAGAGCCATAAAATGACGAAGCTCGATAAGATTATTTCTGGTCTAAGACCGGAAGAGCATAAAAGCTTGATGGAAAAATTGCAGAAGGATGAATCAGGTGAATGAAAAAATACCATCGATCCAATATGAGTTTATTTTTTGATTTTTCATTAATAATATACTTAAAAATATTAATAACATGTTTCAAACAATCTATTAATTCAGATATGTTTAATGTTATACATGGACCAACATCGAAGAAACGGAATGTTTTTCTAAGAAAAGAAAAAAAATAAAACATGCAAATGAAAATGAATTGCTCCTTAGCTCATCTGGAGTGGTGCTAGAGGTTAATGAAAGGGGAAAAACTTTTACAAAACTTTGAGGGATCTATTATAACAAATGTATAGATGTTCTTTCCACTTATAATACAAAAATAAATCCAATGATTCCAAGAACCAAATTTTATTTTAACCACAGGATGAGTTTCCAAAGAATTGGTCAATGAGAAATGTCAGACTTTTAATAGCAAAAACGTACAACAACAAAAAAGAAGGATTGAAAAAGTAATATTCCTTTAAATGTTTTTTTTAGAATTATATGTATATATTACTACAAAGCAATCATTTATAAATATCACTTTTGTCATATTTAATTTTCATATATAGATATAAAAATTAAATAGTTTATTGCCATGTTACATTTTCAGGAAGATTATGAAAATATCAAAAGATGAATGAGCTGATATCAGAAATATGCCAGTAGGAATGTCCAAAAAGGTGTACAAGGAGATGGTAAAAGAAATGGACATAATTGCATCACACGAGGAGCCATCACAACAACAACATGCTTCAAATGTAATATGTAATCATTGAATTTTTCCATTAGGTACAATAAATAAACAATTTAGCATTAAATATTAATTTTCAAGTATTTTCTTGTAGAAAAGAAAAGAAAATGGAACCCATTCAACACATAAGACACGACAAGAAGGAAGAAAAGGGTTGATATCTATGTTTGTGAGTAATTTTTACTTATAACAACTTAACTAGATTTCATTTTTGTATCTTTTAAGTTGTTTTACAACAATCATCATTGAATGTCTTCAAACATGTGCTAACATACAAAGAAGAACCATCAGAAGAATTGATTGACATTGGGTTAAATATGGGTTGTCAGTATATGTTGACATATCAGAAATTAATTTTGGAATTTGTAAGTATCTATCTTGTTTTTCTTAGCTCCGTTTATAATTAATAGAATAAAAAAATCTTTTATATTAAATCTATGGTTTATTATGGGGTATAAAACTTGGAGCAAACAAAGTATGGAATTGCGCCAACAAATGAATTGTTGAGAGATGGTGTGAAATTTGGTTTTGAAAGAATGTGTATCGTTCACGAGTCAATTCTTGCTATGGTACATTTATTTTCGATTTACATTGATGTATATTATTTAATATTGTAGTTTTCATTATTCTCACCAATGTATCTACACTCATTACACTTTATTTTTATTTTTGTATATAGAACTTGAAGAACAAGAAAACAATCAACACAACGAACAAAAAATTCCTCCAAATAACCCAAGTCATGGAAGTATCTCGAGTAGTGACAACAGTTCCACGAAGAATGATGATCAATATATTTGGATATCAAAACAAGGCGTTGTATTTTTTGAAATATTTGTCTGTGAAATTAGACATTTTGTTTAATGTAATGGACATAGCATCCCAATTTAAAGACAAAGGGATACCAATAACTGTCCCATTTTGTATGACAAAGGGTGTCTTATTCATATATATATAATAAAATACGTTTAATTTATTCTATTACGTTCCCCATTGTCACTGTGAAATGTTACACGATTGATTAAATATATGGATGATTTAATATTATAATGAAGAGATGCGAAAGCTAATGATATGGTATAACAAATTAATCCAAACGTCACATTCAAATGCATTAATAAAAATTTAATTGATATGAATACTTTTATAAGATATGTTTGGACTTTTGATGAATAATGAATTTTAAAAATCACAATAATTGCACTGTCACAGGTTGATGTTTCTAAAAAATAGAAAATGAATAATGGTGCATGTTAGTTACTGCGCACCGATGCGTTTGTATGATACTGTGCGCCGATGCGTTTTGACGACCTATGGGTACTACAAAAATACCAATACCAATTAGAATGCCCAATGCGCTTTATTGACGACTACCACTCGGGTGGTCGAATAGGCATTGAATGCACCAGTACGGTTTTCCTTTAACATGCTAGTGCATTTTTATAACTTAATGACCAGGTGCGTTTTAACACCTAAACATCCTGGTGAATTTTTACACTTTAATGACTCCGGTGCATGCACCTTCCATTGGCCTGGTGCATCTTTGTGGGTGACATGCACTAGGACGTTGCTAAATGCCCCAGGGCGTCCGAAATTTGTTTTCCATCCCAGTGCTTGGTATGTTTACAGTACCCGTGCGTACATGGTAAAATGCACTAGTACGTTCACACATGATGCGTGCACTGATGAGAAAAACATCAGTAAAAACCTCCGGGCACCCATGTTTTTTTACTTGTGTTGAAGTTCCTTCAGAAGCTCCACCAAAACCTCCGTTACCAAAAACAGATGTTGTAGCAAATGGTTTTTTGACAATTTTGACCAATTTTATAACACTAAAAACCTCCTTTATAACCTCCGCTAGAGGGTGTTTTCCTTGTAGTGAAATTTTATTTGATTTGGAGCTAATGTTCTTTTGTTATAGACAAAACAAGTTTTTGGCTCCAAACTAATTTTTTCTAATACAACATCATCTCACTAATGTCGCGTGGCACATGGTTTTTGATATAAATTGTTGTCCACTTATTAAATCTTAATATTACCATGTCATAATTTTTTTTTTTTGTAATTTAGAACTTTCTATTAACTAAAAATGCAAATATTTACATGGCTATTCCATAGGATCCTATTGATCTCATCCTGACCAGGTTTGTTGAAAATTTCTACTAAGCCATGAAAAACAATCCAAAAAATACACAAGCTATTCGACCATAACCAAAGAGGCCAAAAATGCCAAAAAAATGACAGAATAAATAAGACACCAAAGGACATACTCAATCTTCAGAGTTGACAGAAGTTGTATTATTTGGCCCCATTCCTGGTGGAGGGGGAGGGCGAAAAGGGCAGCTGGCATGTTGCTCCAGGTGAGACAACCATGCCTCAAGTTTCTATAAATTCTCCAAAATTCGCATGTCTCCACGCCATAACACCACCACTTTATCCTGTAGATGACAATGGAATTATTGAATTTGGGTCAAGGCCACTATCACTGCTTCATATTCCTAACGACGAATTTTATCATAAGTCTCAAGCTACAATTTAACTAACTATCACAGAGGCGTATGGGATACACAGGGGGTATAGGACTGCTTCCTTTGGGATGGGTATCATCCTCATCGAGGGCCCAGAGTGTGCCCCTTTCCTTCCATGTTCAATCCAACATTCTCCTTCTTCTGATAGTGGCACCGAGGCTCGATCTCCGAGGAGTTTCCCTTGGCACTGTTTCCCAGATGGGAGCTCCTATGCAAAGCCATACAGGGAAAATTCGAAGGAGAGCTCTCTTGCAATGCCACCCACAATACACCCCCAATCAACCCCAACCTAACCACACTTATTTTTCCTACTTCTGCCATAAACCTCCCCTACACTGCCTAACGCTCCTCAACATGAGCTCATCTATGCCAAAGCCTAAAAAATTATGACATTGTGTCAAAAAAATACCCTAAACTTAGCCACATATGGGCCAAGTTCCAACCACAATGAACTATGTTCACCAAGTCAAATCTCCTTTTGCCCATAATTTAAACCACTAGATTTTGGTTATGCTTATGTGGAGTGCACCACCTCAACAAGAAACTCTGATGCCCGTAAGTAAATGCCAACCTAATTCCTCCCACCACTGCATGAATGGAACACAAAGACCCAAGATAAAAAATAACCGAGGAGATGAGAATCAATTGGGGGAAAATCCCAACCATTTTCCCTTCCACACTTCTGCCAATTCTAACAACACCCCAAAGAAAAGGAAATAAGACACACTAGGATCTATGTGAAAACCAAAAGTAGATAAAAATCAAGTTACCCAACCATTCGGGAGGTCGCCAAAGGGAATGCAGGGAAAAGAAATAGAAAATATTGCTTTTGGCTCACTTATTCAGGTTCATGCCTCCCCTATCATCCTCCAATTTATAACGCATCATCCATTCATTTCTCAAATAAAAACTAGAGAGCCAGAGGTTTGGCCTATAACATCAGTTTGGATTACTTACCTTGAACTATAGCTACCATAATAACATTGTGACACCCATAATTTTCTGTATCAAACATTGAACCCACCTGCATTCACATAAATTCTTCCTATCATCCATGGTTTGTTTCACACTGGAAGTATGGTGCATGTTCCTCCACACAACTTTCCTTCCTTTCACATGCATGGATGGTCTGGAGGGAGGCCAGAAATGACTCTCCATGACCTTGGTTTATCCACCCCTATAGGGGTGACCATGCCATAATTCTCATCAAAGAGGTATATAATTCTTCCATTAATGTTCTCTCAATTTATTTCATCAATAGTCACCGAATTTCTTCAATTAATGATCACCAAATTCCTTTTATCGATAATCGCCAAATCCCTTCTATTAGTGCACCAACAAAAAAATTCCATTGAAAATCCTTGAAATGCACCTTGGTGAACTATAAAACGCTCAATTCAGTGGACTCAATTTTTGTCTTTAATGTACTAAAAATTCTTCCTCATTGTTGAACTACAAAATGCACTTTGGTAAGCTACATAATGGTTTCTTTAGTGGAATCAAAGATTATTGTCTTTTGACAAACCCATAATTTCTGGTCTTTCAGCAAACCCAATTTCTTGTCTTTCAACAAAATTAAAAATTGTTTTCTTTCAACGTGTCAGATGTCTACCTCCACAAGGGTTATACAAGAAATAATTTGTCTATGGTGGCTAGTAGTGTAATAACAAAATATGAATATTTTATTAAACCTTAAAAATAACAAGTGGTAATGTGGTCACTCAATAGACTTGCATAATAAATCAGAACATAAACAAGAAAAATATAAAAGAAATATATATGAGTCATCATAAAAAAAATTCCATTTCCATCACCCAAAAGTTTTTTTTTTATTAAATCATGTTATCATCTCATGGGAAGCTCCCTATGAGAGTGGCTCAAAAATGACATCCTCCTTGGGAGGATTCATTTCTAATCCTTGTTGTAGCTCATATGGTTCCCTCTCTCCAGAAACAGTAATAAAATCCAAAGATAAAGAAAATAAAATGTGGAGCCTCTAGTGGAGAATACTTGAAAGTCTCAGTATCAAAGGTTAGACAATGAAAATGGATCATGTGGAATGAGAAAGAAAACCTCTCTATATATAATAAAATGATAGGTTAGTTTTAATGAGGTCAAATATTAAAATATTTGTTAGACCCAATCAATATATAGCCAATTTGGTATTTTATTATTATTTGTGAGAGGAAAAGGTCAAAGAAATGGTCAATAACCATTATTTAGATAGCTAACTCAAAAAAATGATGATTATTGAGTTAATTATTAAAAATGATTAACATGGTTAGAAATAATTAATAAACAAATTTGTTTATTAAATTCATTCTAGGTGAAATGGTAAAATAATTTATAAATAATGGTTTAATAAATTATCTCTATGAGGATGTTTAAAAGGTTAAGGAATAATCAATAAATACATGATTTATTGAATTATTCCTATGGAAATAGAAAATGTGAGTGAAATTATTTTGAATTATTTTCACTTTAATGGGTAAAAGTATATGAATAACATTAAGTTAATGGATTTATGAGTTATTCTCATGTAAGTGAATTGACTAATGGAAATAACTTAGGAAAAGCGGTTACTTAGGTTATTTCCTTAGTTGAAAGTAGGTTTTGATGTCCAAAACTCAAAGTATTACATGGTGTATTTTTCTTCAACTAATTAATTATGGCTAAGTGATTAATTTTTGTGTGATAACATAACAAGCTCAAATATTCTCATCTTTTGGCAAACTAAAAAATTGTTGTCTCATCGATCTAAGGAATTTGTGACTTTGACAAATTGAAGAATTTTTCATATTAGAAAACTCATTTAACTTGAACTTTTTATCCAAATCCATAATGGATATGTATCATCAATCTCAAAATAAAATATGATATGGGTCATTGATTCACCAAACTTCATGTTGTGACCCTTAGTTTGTACCACCGTGGATCTTATGAGACAATTTCATAGGTATGGTCCACGACATCATCCATATAAATCTTCTCTCAAAACTTAAAAATTTCCAAAAATTTATAACTTTCAAAAATTAATAATTTTTCAAAATCATCCATCTCATTTCAGGTTATCAAGGAAGATCTGAACTTAGCTTCCCATGGTGGAATTAAAATATATGCGTATTAATTCGACATGCATGTGAATTAAAACTCTAAAACAATGAATTCATCATTTTCATGCTAGTATTTGTTTGACATAGGTTTAGAGTTGAACCATAGCTTTGACACCACTTGGTAACATATCCAACTCACTTGCTAACTCACGTGACTACAATAAACAAATTTGATACCAATTTAAAAATGGAAAACATGCACAACATCGTATACATATGATTGTGAAACTATCCATATTTTTTGTTTAGAATTATGATTATACAAAGAAGGGCCGGGGGGGGGGGGGTGCCATGAATCAATATAATGGTCAATTTTAACCAATCAAAACATTTCAATGCATACACAATGTCAATCATATCAAAAACATAATAATATGACAAATATGTATGAAAATTCCTTATAAATGATCTTGTAGGCACCGACCTAATGTTACATTGATTTGATAACACTAGTTAGATGGAGAAACCAATATCTTGAAATGATTTACTGGCACCAACCAAAAGGGGACATCAATACCCTAAAATCATTTACTGACACCAACCAGAAGGAGACACCAATCCCCTGAAATGATTTATGGGTAGTAACCACAAGGAGACACCAGTCCCCTAAAATGATTTATTGGCACCAACCAGAAGGAGAAACCAATCCCTCGAAATCATTTAATGGAACCAACTAGAAGGAGACACCAATTCATTGAGATCACACAATTATGTGTTTTTCATTGCATAATCTTGCACAAGATACCAACTCCAATCTCTTAGATGATGCACTCTATTCTTTTTCTTCAAAACCCCGTTTTCAAAATTCAGATTTCATTATTTCACACTGCAACTAGCATCACACTCACATATTTTACAGTGTTATTCACACTTATATTGAGCAAATTCACTGTCCAGGTCACATGCATTAAGGGGATTTTGAGGTCTAAAATTGGCATCCTAAGGAAATTGTAAAATAATAGTGGGAATAATAAAGTAATATTAGATTACATCAAATTTTAGAGGGAAAAAAAAGAAAAAAGAATTTTTGAAATCATATTTTCAACTTATCTCCCTATGGGTTTACTCAAATTTCAAGAAAGAACACTGGTTGGATGCATAATTTGATTCCTCATCCAAGGAGTGCCCATGATGAATACTTTAGATGGACCCTCCTGTTATCACTCTCCTCAACTTCCCAATGATGACAATAGGATTTGAGAAAGGTAACGACAAAACAAACTTTAGCTCAGGTAGCTAGCCCTACCTGGACCAGAAGATGGCTCTCTCGTTTTCACTTTTAAATGTCAAATGAATGGCTGAGTATCTAATTATTTTAGGCTAGATATTTAAGCTCAATAAATATAATTTTTTTGAGTTTTTGAATGCCGGATAGAAAAGTCAGTGAGTGGACTGTGTATAAGGTTTTTTGGTCTGAACTTCAAGGTGAACCTACAAAGAATATGTGAGGAAAGATAGGCAGTTTAAAATCATATTAATCAGTCATTGAGTATAGGATGAAAATGGAGGAGATTTTGAATGAGCACTGAGGTGAATTCATTCAGTTTAGAATCAAATAAACATAATATGGCGAATCTTGTCTAAAACAGAGCATGCGTAAACATGATTTCTGCTCTAAAACTTACAAGATAAACATATAAGAAGAAGAATTCATGGTATTAAGCATGAAATGATAAACATACATGAGAAAAAATATGCTACAAAGTATACCACAAGTATCTCAACACAATTCTTTCAAATTTGTCTCTGATTTCATTCCAAAAATTGATTACAAGAGCTCCACTGCAATATGAGACTATCCAACCTAACAAAAGACTAAAGAGAGTATACTTATAGAAAATATGGACTATGAAACCTCATCAGGTCGAAATCCCATCCAAAATGGATTATAAATGCAAAAGATGAGTCATTTCCTAGTTTTTAGGGAGGTTAGAAACCATTCCCTGAATTTTAGCTATAAACTAGGAGTGTTTGTCCCTTACATTAATTACATATTCCATCATTATAGGAAGCCAAAACCAACCCAATAAATCTAATGAAAACTCATAGGAAAACATTGGCTCGAATTTGTGACCATTTCCGAGCTTGACAAGTGTCCTGAGGAATCCAATGTTGATTTGTGACATTTCTGATAGAAGAGTAAAAACAATTTGCATAAGCTTAACAGAACTTTGGAGGCACTTTTTAGGCACTTTTAAGAGTCCAAATACAGTTTTGAAAGCATGGTCAACTAGCCCTATGTTTCTAGTTTCCAAAACATGATATTGAAATTTTCAAAATGGATCATGGTAAGGCCTTCAAAAATCCTTTCTCCCATGGTCACTCAAATGCATAACAAAGGGTCCAAAAAGGAGGCACAAACATGAAAAATGAGTGGCTTTTGAACTTTTTCTCCCAAATTACAGCTTGTCATGCCATGAGGGTTCCTGATATGTGATGTACTCATAAAAATACATCCATCCATGTAAATAAATCACCATTTGGATTCCTCCAAAATAAAATTAACAAAAGTACGTTACCCTTCTGCAATGGGAAGTTTCTAGAATTCTGCAAAAAATCATATAAAATACCAAAATTGATCAAAAGTTCTCAAAATTGGTTCTTTGGCACCTATGAGAGATGGAACACATAACTAAGGAAGTTTCAACCAATAAGTTCAAGCTATCTTTCTCCTTGAGCTTCTTTTGTGCCTCTTTAAGCCTTTTCTTCACTTGTTTCAACATTATTTGAGCAATGGTGTCCCTGGTTTTGTCATGTGTCTTTGCAACTTGTTATCCCTTTTAGCTTTCTTCCATAGCTTCTACAAATTCTCATTAACTCTTGATAACCAAATCTCTTTGTCCTCATTGATCTCCATGTCAATAAGCTCATCAAAGGTCAACTATTCAGATTGATCAGTTGACTGTCTTTCTCGCTCCAACGCCCTTTTGAGGCCTCTTGTTCTTGCTTTTATTGTTAGTGTTTCAGCCTCCATGTCCTGCATTTGGTCAAAAACAACAATCTTCTTGCCTTCACCTCTGTTTGCCTCCATGTATTATTTGTACTTTCTTTGTAGCATATATTTTTCTCATGTATGTTTATCATTTCATGCTTAATACCATGTCTTCTTCTTTTTATATGTTTATCTTGTAAGTTTGAGAGAAGAAATCATGTTTATGCATGCTCTTTTTTAGACCAAATTCACCATATTATGTTTATTTTCTTCTAAACTGAATGAATTCACCTCAATGCTCATTAAAACTCTCCTCCATTTTCATCCTACACTCAATGACTAATTAATATGCTTTCAAACTACTTATCTTGCCTCACATATTCTCTACAGGTTCACCTTGAAGTTCAGACCTAAAAACCTTATACAAAATCCACTCACCGAATTTTCTATCCAACATTCAAAACATCAAACAAATTCTATTTATTGAGCTTATATACCTAGCCTAAGAGAATTAGATACTCAACCATTCATTTGGCTGCTAAAAGTGACAACGAGAGAGCCCTCTGTGGTCCTGGTAGGGCTAGATACTTGACCTAAAGTTTTGTCTATGGTTACCTTTCTCCAAACCTATTGTTAACCTTGGGAATTTGGGGAGAGTGATAACACCTGCTACATGAAAAATAAGAAATACATGAAAACCATGATTGCAATTAGGTTTTTCATGTATTTCTCGTATGTTGTGTAGCAAGGTCCATTGAAAGTATGCAACAGGGGTAATCCTTGGATGAGGAATTAAATTTTGCATCCAATGAGTACTGCGACTTGAAATTTGAGTAAAACATTAGGGAGATAAGTTGAAAATACAAGTTAAAAATGTAGTTTTATTATTTTATTATTTTTTAATCTTTTTACCTTTTTACCCCAAAAAATGGTGAATCATCCCCCATGGTTGAAATCAACATCTTGAATCCTATTCATTCTTATAAATTTTATTTTGGTTGTACATTTTACTCAAGAGGCCCATTTTAGATCTCAAAAGTTCTCTAATTTATTCCTTAGACTTCATTCTCAGACTTCTGCTTCATTTCGTTGAACAAAACTCAAATTTCTCGGTTCTTGTAGAAATTTCAAGAATTTTTTTACTACTTATGGGATTGAACCAAAATCAAGAGACACAATTTTCTTCTACTATTATGCGAAATGGAAATCACAATTTAAAAATAAATGCAATAACATGCAACCATTAAAACCACAAAATTTACAGGGCAACCCGACTGGGAAAAACCCCTCCGTTGCTTTTCATTAATCATATGAGAATGAGAAACTATTACAATGTTTTGCTTTGATCCTGAAGCACACCCTACATTGTAAACCTGTTCTCCTATTGACTGTCCTACTCTAGCCAACATTTAGGAAATTCAAGGCCCTAACTTGCTCCTATCTCCTTGTGCAATCCTAGAGGAAATTAGATCTTAAAAATGGGAATTTTCTCCTATTTTCTTGAGGAATTATTAAGGAATGATTCACCTGCTTAACTACCAAGCTTGTACACTCAACTAGTATACAATTTATAATTACAATATGCCTTTTCCTCCACTCCATCTAGGCAATTCTAATTTCATTCATGTATGGGCATTTTTAGCTAATTGACTAGTTTAACTTAGCGATCACTGACTTAACAACAATTATACTACTTAATTGACCTTCAACAGACCCAACTAGGTACTTGAGCTCAATAAAATGAGTCAAACTGAAAATAGCTGAACTAGATTATTAAATTGTAGCAATCATTACATCCACAACTCTACTTCTAGCATATAACTCAAATTTAATGAGTTAACTAGTAGACAAGGCCATGTCACTCTAGCTAACTACAATCCAAGTCATCCTGCTGATGTGGAAAATTGAATTTTCTCCATTTGACTAAGGCACTAGTCAAATGAAGACTCTTCTTGCTACATTTCCAACACTCCCTCTTAGCAAGAAAAGGGTTTTTCACAACCCCAATCTTGATCCTGTAGGAATGTACTGTAACACAACTCTGTCTCATTTTTGTTGTTGCTACTTCAACAAATACAATTGAGAAGCATCCAAAATACTGAGTCAAATATGTCTATGAGCTACAACTGTCTCCTAAGCATCTGAATGCTATTAGTGTTTACACTGTCTACTAGGAAATATGATATGTTGCTAGCTCTGTTACTGAGCCTCCTACTTTGTTGTTAACACTGCTCTGTGCTTCTCAGTATCTGACTGCTCTAACTGACACTGATCATCCTGCTACTGAATACTGTGGGGCCCTGTATCAAGGGTAATGATTCATGAGAAGAGTATATTGTAACTCTTGCTGCTCTTCTATGGATCCTACCCAAATATTTGCAACTCTGGGACTAAGGCTCTACATCGCCCCACCTCACTCCTGTAGGTATAGTTGCATGCATGGTGAAATATACCTCTAGCTTATAGATATTTTTCACTCTAACTCCAATTTGCTTCACTTTTCCAGTAGAAATATGCTTCATAGTTTTTTTTCCCTTACCGAACACCACATCATAACCTTTGTCCTCAAATATAACTACATAAACTAGATTTTTCTTCAGACTAGGCACATACATTACATCCTTTAGGTGAACATGGGAGCTTAACTCCCTCTTAAAGGTTATAGTGCCAATCCTTTTGGCACTATAAATTCCATCATCTCCTCTAAGTTGCTAAAGAACTCCTTATTTCCTGTCATATGATATGATGCACCAGAATATAGGTACAAGTCACTCCCTCTTACCGTGATTTCTATGAAAGAAATGAGGGTGAAATACAACTTGAGTTGTGATGTAAGACCATATCCTATTGTTGTTGATGCATGATCCTTACTGGATTTATTGTGCAGAAACTTGGTTGAATAGTTTCCATATTGATGGAAGTAATTTTTATTTTTATTTTGTTGAGGTACTTTGTCATGCCATTGTTCTGGCTGGATTGTTCCTTGCCTTGGCCATTCATTCCTTTGGCCTTCCTTCCTTTTCCAACTAGAGCACAATCTTCTTCCTCATCAAATCTGGATATGAAACCATCTCTTCCATTAACTGAATCCTAATAGCTATGCCAGGAATTCGAAAGACCAAGGAGTGCTAAGCTCACAAGTTCAGATGGTGGCACAGTCTCTCCTACACCTCCAAGTTAATCTCTAACTTGAGTGAATATGGATAAGTACTCAATAATGGTTTCATTTTTATGCATTCGAATCATCTTGATATTATCTTTAAATGCCAATTTCCTGACATCATCGTTGATCTGGAATATATCTATGAGAGTTTTTAACATTACAAAATGAGTCTCCTTTCCATTCAATTTTGTAACCACGTGATCTCTAACACCCTCTAGAATAATCCTCATGGCTCTTTTTGTGTCTTTCTTCCACTAAGAAATTTATTATGCATCTGATGCTGCTGGTTTTGGAATATCATTTTGTGTATATTCCCATACTCCATTGTCATTCAGGACATCTTCCATCCTATCTTTCCAAACACAAAAATCGAGGTGCCCTCTAATGCATATTCCAACCTCAATCCATTGAAAGACATTTTTCGTGCACTGAAGAGAATTTGCACCAAAAAACTCTACAGATCAAAATTTCTTTGAGAGAAGATATGGAACAAGGTTTATATGTAATCTTCCAAAGCTCTGACACCATGTAGAAATTTCAAGAAATTTTCTACTTCTAATGAGATCGAACTGAAATCAAGAGACACATTTTTTTTCTACTATTATGCGGAATGGAAATCAAAATTTAGAAAAACATGCAATAAAATGCAACCATTAAAACCACAATATTTACAGGGGAACCCAACTAGGAAAAAACGCTCCACTGATTTTCATTAATCAGATGAGAATGAGAAACTATTACAATGTCTTGCTTCGATCCTGAAGCACACACTGCACTGTAAACCTGCTCTCCTATTGATTGTCCTGCTATGGTCTACACTTACCAATTCAAGGCCATATCTTTCTCCTATTTCCTTGCGCAATCATGGAGGAAATTAGCTCCTAAAAAATAGGATTTTTATACTATTTTATTGCACAATTCCCAAGGAATGATTCACCTACTTAACTGCCAAGCATGTACTCTCAACCCACATACAATTGATAATTACAATGTGCCTTTTCCTCCACTCCAACTAGGAAATTAGAATTCCATGCATATGTAGGCTATTTTTATATAGTTTAACTGAGAGATCACTGAGCTAACAATAGTTCTACTACTCAACTGATATTCAATTGAATCAACTAGGCACTTGATCTCAGTTAAATGGGTCAAACTGAAAATAAGTGAACTAGATTGATAAATTTTAACAATCACTACATGCACAAATCTACTTGTAGCATATGACTCGAATTTACTGACTTAACTAGTAAACAAGGTCATGCCATTCTAGCTAACTTCAATCCAAGTCATCCCGCTGATGTGGAAAATTGAAATTTCTCCATTTGACTAAGGCACTAGTCAAATAAATCCTTTTCTCGCTACATTTACGACAATTCTTCTTCTCTGTACTTTATTTCCACATTAAATCATTTTTTAACCACACATCAAACCTCACTGACTTAAGATATCTATACCACATTAAGTTAATAGATACCTAGCAGGGTCGATAGGACATGGTAGACCAATCAGGATAACTTATGATATTTTTTCTATTTTCAAGGATGAATATATGGCCTGGATGACCCAAATAACTCTTATTTTTATGGCTCCTTTCCCACCAGGGTCTTACCTTTTGAAATCACGAGGCCACATGTCGTGACCATTGCAAAAAATGTTTCAAAAAATCTAGGATCTAGGTCCAGTTATGTATAACAAATAAATTTCCATCAAGATATCCTTTTTGCCCAAATTGCTTTAACATTGATTCTATCTCCAAGGTCTCAATTATCACCCCACATGAATGAGTGTTGAGACCAAATGCTTAATTAGCTAGTTCTAATGGATCCAAAACTTAGGTCCATGAAGACAATTTGAAAATTCGTGGAATACTAGGTGCCCATATTTCTTTTGTGTGATCCAAATATCATTTTATTTTCTCTATGTAGAACCTTGACTGTCGAAAACTTGACCGCCTATTATGCTTCACTTGAATCCGAGGTTTGGGATATTTTCTAATGAGCACACTTGGTTCATACTTGGATTATTGGATGCCCAAATTCCTTTTCTTTTAATGTGAAACCTTGATAAAATATAATGTTGCTTTAATTGTCTCCACCAAATATAGAATCTAGGTCAAACACTTTAACTTAGCGTGTTCTCGGTCAACCAAATTCCTAGATGAATTTTCATTTACTTTTTAGTGCAAACCCTCAAACAACTAGAACCATGCTTTACCTATCTTTTCTGAATGAAAAATAAACGTACTTCGAGATGGTCAGATAGCTAGACTATTTTTTAGCTCTAAACTGGGACCAAAAATTTTCCACATCACTTTCTATATAACCTACCAAGTCACCTTCTATAATCAACCTAAGCTTGCCATGTGTCTTGATGATAACTTGTACCTTCCACATGTTATATGCCAATTGGCTATAAAAAATGCTATTTATGCATGCCACGTATCATACAATATTGTTTCCATGTCATCATCTCTTTCACTTGTTTTCCACGTCATTATATTTGTACCTATTTGCCACATAAATTATAACTGTCATCCAATTTTTGGGGTCCACCCTCTTGCAAAAACAAAGATCTGAAATCCAAGTACTTTTTTTAGTGGTTACTTTGGTGCACCCACAGATAGTCGAATTCCCAACTATTTTGTTGAGGGTCAGATATAATATTTCATCTAAATATAGACCTCAATACAGATTCATCTGAATTCTTTTACATCTAGCGAGGATCCCTAGATATACTAAGGGGACAAATATAAAATTTCATCTAGATATCCACCTCGATTCGAGTTCATTTAGATTCTTTTTCATTCTTTAGGAATAATATGAAGATGCTACTATTTATTTTATAGGTTGAGGCTCCCAGTGAAGCAATCACCTCCTTATCATGTCAACACTTTGGACATTAACATATGCACCTGTGAAATCAATGACAACGCATATGCAACAATCTCCCCCTTTTTCATTGATGGAAACATCACCAAACATCATTCAATCATTAATGTACTTGAGCTGAGTACTCCCCACATATGTTTGTGGATTTTTCTTCTAATGATGTATACTTATTATTCCCCTTTGAAATCAATAGAAAATGGCATATACACTCCTTGTGCTAATTCATACTCTTTCCTTGAACTTCCCCTATCACCAACATATTTCTTAACAAAAATCAATAGACTACTCCCCCTTGTGAGGAAGATATTATCCATATTTTGTTTAAGATATTCAAAACTCTCTCTAGGAAGGGGTTTGATAATATATTTAAAAGTTTCTCTCTTTTTGGAATGTATTTTAATTTGACACTCTAATCAACAAGTTTTCCTTTGCGAAAATGGTATTTGATAGGAATGTGATTTGCTTTAAAGTACATAACATGATTTTTAGAGACATTGATAACATTGGTTTTTCCGCACATGATGGACACCGCTTGATCACCCTTTTTGTGAAGATCCTTGAGATTTTTCTCCATTTGTAGGACTTGAGAGCAACATGATGTTGTTGAATTATATTCTACCTCAACTGTGGATAAAGAATTTGAAATATGTTTCTTACTGAACCACGACACCAAATAACTACCTAGAAATAAGTCTCCCTCATTGTTTCTCTTCTTATCATAAGATATATTGACCAAATTTTCATTGCTATGAGATGTGAGTGTAAGTTATGTGCCCCTTGGATACCAAAAGCCAGAATTTATGGTGCTTTACAAGTATCTAAATATTTTTTTTATGACATCCACATGAGTTTCTTTTAGACTTGATTGAAATCTATCGACTAGTCCCATTGCTTGCATGCCATCTGGTATCAAAGATGTTAAATAAAGAAGGCTTCTAATCATGAGAGTGTACATTTTTTTGTTTACCTTTGGAGATTTATTATCCTTGCTGGGTTTACATCTTGTTTTCATGGGAGAGCTCATGGGTCAAAAATTTTCCATACCAAATTTATTCAATATTTCTTTAAAATATTTGGTTTGAGAAGTAAATATGCCTCTTTATGATTGGTGAACCTGCAAACCAAGGAAAAATAAATAAATTCCTCCAACATAGACATTCCAAACTCCTTCTAAATGTCAGTTACAAATTTTTTTCTCATAAAATGAGCATCACTTCCGAAAATTATGTCATCTACATAGACAATCATGACTAAAAAATTATCATTCTCAACTTTGATATAAAGGTTATTGTCTGTTGCCCCTTTCTTGAAACTTCTTTGTTAAAGGTATTTATCAAGCCTTGAGTACAAGTCACTAGATGTCTACTCTAACCCATACATAGATTTATTTAATTTACACACATGATATTTGTATTCTGATAGCTAAAATCCTTTTGACTGCTCAATATACACTTTTTATTGTAGTTATCCATTCAGAAATTTTGATTTTACATCCATCTATTAAACTTTAAATCCTTTAAATATTGCAAAATCCAAGAACATTCTTATTGCCTCAAATATGGGTATTAGAGAATATTTTTCTTCAAAGTCAATGCCTTCGACTTGAGCATACCCTTTACAAATATCGCTTTGTTCTTGACTATTTTTCCATATTCATTCAACTTATTCTTGCAAGCCCACTTAGTTACAATCATATTCTTGTCCTTAGTTCTTGATACATACTCCCATGTCTCATTCTTCTCAATATTGTCTAGTCCTTCATTCATGGCCCCAACCTAATGTTCATCTTGATTGGCTTGAGAAAAATTTTGGGATTCCATAAGGGATAACAAAGCTAAGTTTGCATGGCTTGATGTATTAATAATCTTCCTTCATTTTTGAACCCTTGATTCTATCTCCAAGAACTTGGCTATCTGGATGATGCTTTTGGACATACCTAGATGGAGATTTTAGATGTAATAGCTTATATTCTTCCTCTTGTTCCTTTTCTTTCTTTTCATGATCCTTTTTATTTCCCTCTTCCTATTCTTCTTGATATTCATTTGGTTGTGGTTGGGTGTGAGGAAACATTTTATCCATTCTTACATCAATACTTTCAACTACCTTGCATGTACTTTTGTTGTAACATATGTAGCCCTTGTTTCTATATGCATATCCAAGGAAAATTCATTTTTTATAGAGTCGAACTTCCCTTAATGGTTTTCATTTATCTTTATGTAGCATTTTTTACCGTGAGAGACAACCTCTAGCTGAGGAAAGGTCAGTGCCCGAGACATTTGTTAAGAACCATAATGAAATAAGTTTGTTGTCCCATTGTTTTTAAAACCACATAGATTTTAATTCTTATTAGTCTTCAACGTGAGAAGAGTCTTTCAGAGTGGCCTTATGATGTTGAATACAACTGAAAATATAGAACAAAAAGAAGTGATGGTGGAAAGTCTTTAACGACATGCTTTATTTGCAGAATCTCTTGTTTCCAACTTTAGAAGATATATATAGATATTATGAAGTGAAATAAAGAAAATAGGATCTCATAATTAAGGGTTTTAACTTTAATTTACAGGAATCAAACTTTGTAGAAATGTAAAATTAAATACCAGCAACTTGATTACTCTTTTCTAAAGAAGAATAACAAAAAATAAGATGTAATAGGAAAGACATATCATACTCAACAAATTCTGAAATCACTTGAAAGCTTGATTCATATCCACATGAAGATTGAAAATACAAAACAATTTATGCTTCTGAGGTCCAAATAGTCAGAAACCTCCCTTCTCCTTCTGAATTAAATTTGATACATAATCTCAAAAAGGGGACAATTACAAAACTGTCAACTACCAAAACTGCTAACCTCCTAAACTACTTCAGAATTAATTATTCCTTCAATGATTACATTTTGAAAAGAAAACACAAATACGACATCTGATAATCATTAAAAGGCCGATAGATGAAAAGTGGCATCTGTTCACCATGTGATTTGAGACTCAGGTACATTTGAAGGTCCATCTTCTGAACTCACTGCTACTAGTGACATCCATTCCTTGAAAATTTTCCAAATGGTTGTATATGGACTTGGAATCTTGACAAACCTAGTGTGTGTCATCCTAAAATCTGTAATTATGTTGTATATTCATTTTTAAATGAAAATGGTTCTTATTAACCATATCAAGTGGAAATATCTACGCAAGTAATTGACAATAATTGATCCTTTAAGAACTGTTGTTTTCTCATGAGTAGAACTGACTTTTCTCTTAGCCTCAACCAGTAAAGTTTCGTAGGTCTCCTAGGGTAAAAAATTTCCTTTTTTGTCCTAGCATGAAGGCAAGCCTTCTCTAGTCCTCTTACCAAAATCAATACTGAACTTCATTACTACCTCTTTAACCACTATCAATTTCTTCTCCGCCATTTTCCTGTATAAAATTTTCACAATCATTTTATTTATTTCCATGGCACACTCAGTTCTGTCTTCAACTCCTAATTCCCTTAACTGCTGAAAAGATCTTAAATTAAGGAAATCAATCATTTTCTTAGACAACTGAGCTCTCTGCTGTAATTTTTTATTATTGGAAACGATGAACTCTTCCAGGTCTCTGACAATGATTTTCTCCTCCTCAACTACAGTCAATGATTCCCAAATGTTATTTACAATATGAAGGATATCATTCCACACTATTTCTCTTGCTTGAATAAGGGAGATATTTCCCTTCACCTTTTCTTTTAGCTCATTAATTCCTTGAAAAGTAGTTTGAGTATCATTTTTGTACTTCACAGCATTTTGTTTGGCCATGTCCAATTCCTTCTTGGTGGATTTTATAATCTTCCTAACACTCTCAAAATATCTTTAAATCTTTTTCATTTCATTTTCAGAAAATTTTTAACTCACTCATGGCTTGAGTTAATTTATCAGCTAGATCTTCAGAATATGCTTGTACTAAGATAATAAAAACACGAGAATTGATTTTATGTTGCAAAACATAATTTATTTCCTTAAGCTTGGTGATTTCATCATTTCTCTATATAATCTCATTAGTCAATGATTCATTTTATTTTTCCACCTGTGCCACTTCTGAAGCCATTGGATGTTCTATGGAGGGAATCTTTAATTTCTTCCTCAACACTTGGACTTCTATTTCAACTCCCTGAAAAAATTTCAACAACATTTCTATGCTCTGGATTGACCCCAATTTTAACAATCATTTTCTTTAATTCTTCATTATGAGTGGTTAAAGCTTTGGAGTTTGGTTTTTATAATTTCAATTGTTTAACCACTTTCTCCAAAAAAGTTTCAGCTTTGCTAGCAGCTAAGGAAGCATTTTTCAAATCACTGTATATCAATTCACTAGTTTTCCTATGTAAGTTGATTTTACCAGGTAGTGGAATATCTCTAGCATCTACTGTCAAGTTGATAGTCTTGAAACTTGATGAAGAAGACATTGTTAGAGCATAGGGGTTAGAAAAAGCTGGTTTGAGTTGATTTCTCTCCAAATCCATAACAAAAAATAGACTAGTCTAATAATTTGAAATAAACTGAGCCTTTAATTGGGACTCCATACTTTCTTTAACCTTCATATTCTTTTCTTCAATATGAGAATACATATGTTTTATCATTGAAATAAAGCTCTGGCTAGCCTCTTCTGGAATAGGAGAATATGGTGTACAAATAGCTTCTCCTAACTGTAACTGAAAACTTGTTGCAAATGATGAACTACCATCCTCAGATAACTTAACTCTTTTAATACTTATATTTGTTTCCCCTTCCAAATCAATGACATCTTCATTGCCTCTCTTTAAATTCTTTTCACTTTGAAGAAGAGTTTCAACCTCCATCCCTCCTGACAAAATTGTTTGTCCTCCATTTGATAACTTCTCAACATCTGGTCGAGCTTCATGTACATAGGGAGCATAAGCATTTTACACTCTCCTATTTGAAATAATATGATGGGGGTAATATGCCCATTTTTCACCTAGCTGCAAATTCATATCTTCAAGAGCTTTCTGCACTTGTCCTGTAGCTTGCCTGTTATTCATAATGAAAGGTCCCACTGTCCTTGGAAATTTTAATAGATGCCCCTTATTTGCTGGAAAAAAATGTACTTGATCCACATTCAAACTCTACCTGATGAATTCCAGTGAAAAAAGTCTCATAGGCACAAATGTAGGCAACTTGTAGGGAGAAACTTCTGCTCCATATAATATAATTTCAGCATAATATTCAAATAGAAACCAATCACCTAATTTAACATCCTTACTAAGGTGAAGAAAAGATTGAACCTTTAGCAATATGCAAGGTGGAGGATAATTGTTTACGATTGAGTAAACAACTGATAAAAAAGAAGTAATAAAGTGCATCAAGCCCTCATTGTTTGGACTACCTCTTACCACATCAGTCTAAAACACCACCAATTGTTTGTTCTTGTGAGGGTCCATGATATTCAATCCCAGGTGCATGAATATTTCGACATGAGTGTACAAAAAGAGATAAGTAATGAAAGAGCGAAATCTAAAACACCTAGTGAGGGAAAGATATATTAATTGAGAATTGACCTTTTTCTCCTAGAAAAAAGGTATATCAAAAACAATTTGAGGCTTCATCATCAAACTGAAAATTCATATGATATCTCTGTCAATTATAGTTGTATCTTCTCTTCCTAAAATCTTGGCCAAAATTTGCATAATAGGTCTAACCTACTCGATAAAAGTCCAAACAACCCTAACAAGTATTGAAAGGTAGAGAACAAAATTTCTTCGGAGAAAAGAGTATAAGATCTTGGAGAGGGAAAACACAATTCTTGCCGAATTAAAAGGGAAGACGCTTGGAAAATATTTTCACCTAACTTATTCATGACAAAACACTTTTCAGGATAGAGGGAAGAGACCGGACGATGTATAAAATCTGGGAACACATGGGTTTGAGGAATCATTGCAGCCAACACACCTGACCTAATAGTAGCATTATATATGGGTGACTCAGCTTGGTTAGGAAGGAAAAGCTGGTAAATTTCCATATAATTAATAGAGAAAATTGGGTCAAATATGTCTCTCTCGGTATCCATTAATGGAATGTGGGAGGAAGAACTTGCTAAAACAAATTTCTTGGACATTTTGATGATTCTTGGATGTAGAGATATCGTGTAAATACCTGGGTGATAGCGGGCGATGCTGACTCGAGTTACAATTTTTTACAATTGGATCCCCGGAAGAAAGAGCAGAGGACCATGGTAAATGAAATGAGTAAAAATAATGATATTTTAGAGTGTTAACAAAACAATTGGTGGGAAAAATGGAATTAAATGCGAACATGGGAAATTTGAATGATGGCATGGTGACAAGATGAATGATGAGTTGACGAGTGAAATGGACAATGAGGTGGTAGAGGGATATGATGACAGGTGATGACAGAGAAGTGGGATAATGACTACACGAATCCACACTCGCTTGTTGATGTAATACGGAGGCAGACTCCTGTACAGAGGAAATCCGATGGAGTCCCCCCGTAACAATTTTGAGCCATCGATTTGCGGTCAAAGTAGATCGTGAAAATTCTATGCAGAGGCACTTAGAGAGATAACCATCAGGCATGTTGTGCCGTTGATTTTTCTCCATACGATAGGTCCCACTCACATTCTCCATCACACCCGAAAACATAAATGTTTTTTAATTATTCCAAATTAGTTGTTACCAACTTCAATATAGGGACCCACCTATTTAAGAACTTAATTCTGCATTAAAATTTAATTAGTGCAACTTAATGCAACATTATGTATTAATCAAAATTCAAAATCAAAATTCTTTTGCCATGTGATTTTCTTTCTCTGTTGATTTTTTTTTTTGATATATACATTTTTTTTCGAACACAAAGAAAATTAAAATGAGCTACAACATCTGACTCCACCTGGGGATAGTGTTTTGAAACAAAACACTAAGAATTATAGATTAGTGCCTTCACCTCAAGCATGGAGTCAAAATTATAGCTTGAAACATTACAATGAAGAGCTCAATGAATTTTCAATCACCAAACCGATATATAAAATGATGAAATAAAATGAAGTCAGTGCTGAAAGTAGTGTTTCAGAAACCGTCCATTGACTAGAAGTTGCAATTTTTCACCATCCAAATTCTCCAGAATGAAAGTGTTATTGGTTCTAACTTATACTATTTTTAAAGGACCAAACCATAAAGGATAAAAATTTCTATGTTTTCCTTTATCTTCTCTTCTTGTATCCCATCGAAGAACCAAATCTCTAGGCTGAAAAAAATTGTCTCTGGATTTTCTATCAAGTACTAAATTCATCCGATTTCTTGACAATTGATTAGATTCTCCATTACTTTCTCTCAGTTTTCATTTAATTTCGTTAACTAATTCATCCTTCTTGTTAGTGCATTTGACTCTTGTTGAGAATCCTGGATAAGTGCCACAACAAAGGTTTTACCAATTGACTAGGAAATAAGGCATTTGTTCCATATAATAACTCAAAAGGTGATTTTATAGTCAACCTTATAGTAGTAACTTTGTTTTCCAATAAGACATATTTTATCTTTGTATCCCAATTTTTATGATTCGCTGCAATAGTTTTATTAAGTATCTTCACTAGAGTTTTATTTGAAGATTATGCCAACCCATTTCCCTGGGGTAAGATGTGGTATGAGAGAGTATCACATTATATTTCTGGTAGAAGTCAAACAATTTTTCAGATCTAAATACCTAAGCATTATCTTCTATTAACCTTTTGGGAAAACCAAACCTACTGAAAATATTTTCTTCTAAAAAATTAGTTACCACCTAATCATTGACTCTCTTAGTTGGAACAACTTCGACCCATTTGGTAAAATAATCTGTACCTGTCAAAATCCACTTGTTTTGTCCACTAGAAGGTGGATTTATCTCCCCTATAAAATCTGTACCCCATTTTCTAAATGGTTCTTCAACAAACACAAGAATCAATGGTAATGGTGCTAATCTCTTCTTTTTAGAAAACATCTGACATTTTTCACAACTCCTCACTAATCTATAAACATCAGAAAACAGAGAGGGAAAAAAGAAACCAACCTTCAAGATCTTGTGTGTTGTGACCTTCCAAATGTAGTGAACACCACAAAAACTTCCATGGTATTCATTGATAACTTCAATAGTTTCTGCTTCTGTCAAGCAGAGCAGTGAAAAACCAGCTGGATCTATCCAATAAAACTTTCCATTTTCTATTACACACTTTTGAGCTTTGAATATGAGAAATTTGTATTTTCTTCTATTCAAAGAAGAAGGACAACTAAGGAAACATAGGTAATGGACAATATCTTTATACCACTGAGAAAAAAGATATTTGTATTGAATTTTATTATCATGTTCTTTATTCTTCCCTTCTTTCTCTTACGTTTTGGATTCATCAACTTCAACTAGAAAATTGATTCCCATAGCTTGATAATTAGCTTTTGTTAATATTTTTTCTAATACTTGTCCCTTTACCAACTTAGTTGGTTGGATGTCCATATCATATTCTTAACTTTTTTTTATCCATTTTCCTCTTTTTTCTTCACTATCACTCTGAGTCAGTGTATCTTTAATAGCAATACTAGGAACATAAGCAGTAATATGAGATTGAAGAATATAAACTCTGAAGGTTTTCAGTGCTTTGACTAAAGCATAAGTTTTTTTTTCCAAAATTTTATATTTAAGCTCTGCATCCCATAACACCTTGTTGAAAAATGCTATGGGTTGTTCCCTATCCTCTTGATTTCTTTGCAAAAGCACTATTGCAAGAGTAAAAGGAGAGGATAATTAAAATATCTGAAAAGGTTTTTCATAATTTAGAATCACTAGTACATGGGATTCTTGAAAAGCTTCCTTGATCCTCGAAAAAGGTTCCCTGGTAGCTGTATTCCACCTGTCTTTTGCATCCTTTTTCAACATGTCAGTAATATCCTTAACGATTTTTGCATAATTTGGGACAAACCTTAGAAAATTTAATTTTCCCAAAAATATTTGAATTTCCTTTTTGCTCCTTGGTAGAGGTATGTTTTTTATTACTTCCACTCTTTTTAGATCTATCTTGACCCCTTATTTAGATACAATATGACCAAGCAATTTTACTTCTTTCAAATAAAAATGATATTTCTTGGGGTTTAAGGATATGTCATACCTTTTTCATTTCTCAAAATTTTGCTGCAAATTATTCAAAATCTCCTCGTCTAATATGGAGAAATTGTGATATCATCTAAATAAATTACCATGAACTTCCCTTTTTCACCTACAAAGGCTATATCCATAGCCCTCTAGAAAGTAGCACCAACTTTCATTAATACAAAAGGCATCTTAGCATACATAAAAATGCCCCATGGAGTTGTAAACATTGTCTTTTTCTGATCTTCTGGTTGTACTAAAATTTGATTATAACTTGAAGATCCATCAATTATTGATAATCTAGAAGATCTTGTTCCTCTTTGCAATATGTGATCCATTTTAGGAAGAGGATAATTATTCTTCAGATATGCTCTATTCAAATTTCAGAAGTCAATACACAACTAAATTTCCCCATTTTTCTTCCTCATAGGTACTAAATTAGCCACCCAATCAGAATATCTTAGTGGAACAATTATTTAAGTCTGTAATAATTTCTTGACTTCCTTCTCAATTGATGGCAACATTAAAGGGTTATTCTGCCTCAATTTATACTTATATGGTTTAACCCATGGTTTTAGAGGAATTCTATGTTGAATGATTCTAGTATCATAAGTCTTCAAGTATTCATAAGACCATGCAAATATATCAACACATTTCCTGAAAATATATACATACCTATGCTTAAACTCTTTTGGAACATCCTTTGCAAATCTCACTATCTTTGGCTGCTACTCTGTTCCAAGATTACAATATTCAAGATCATCTTCTGAATCTGCTTTTTTTGTATTGACAACAACATCATTAGCATTAAACAATCTCTCCAAGGGTAACAAACCTTTAGGTATCGAATTTTTCTTTAGCTACATAATCTTTTGATCTCCTATAGAATCCTTTAAAGGAAAATTTCTACTTAATTCATCTTCTTGAACTTATTCAACTTCATCTTCTTGATAAATCTCTAAATTTGAAAATTCACCTACCATTTCCAAAAAAAAATTAATCTACTCTTCATCTTCAAACAACTACCAATATTTTATATATCTGGAATAAAAGGTTTGTTTCTAATTTCTACTGCATACCTAAGCCTGAGATTTAATGGAGGCTTAAAAGTGGTAGCTGCAACTGCTAATGAATCAATAAGTATATTCCCTTCTCTAGGTATAAATTGTATATTAAAAGTAGATAATAAGTTATCCACCAAATCCCACACTTCATTCCTATATGTTTTCAGCCTTGGATGTTTATCTTGACATTGATTCTTGATTTGCTTAACCACTAACTCTGAATTGCCAAAAACAGAAATACATTCTATTCCTAAAGTTTTTGTAGCTTGTAAACCAAGAATCCGAAAGCTTCATATTCAATAATATTATTTGTAGAGTCAAATACTAATTTATAAGAGAAGAGATATATGACCTTTTGGAAAAAGTAGAAGAAATCCATCTCTATTCTCTTCTTTCGAGTATGCACCATCGAAATACAACTTCCAAACTCCACTGTATCAAATCCTTGCTTTTAATTGCTGAAGGAACCTGCATTTCTGTGTCTTCAACAATTTCCTATGATTCTGGTAACATAAAACAAGAAAAATCATCTCGTTCTTGACTATAAATGGAGAATTACTTGAACCCTCTTTTGTGTTAGTCTTTACAAACACGATCTCTTGATACAAACTCCTTTCTTATCCACAAAAAATTGGAATAATAACATAAGTAAAATCCATTTTGAGCACTCCTCCTAGCTTGGATCCCTGGGATTTAGAGAGAAACATTCCAAAACGGGATGGTATATCTATAACAACCACGTCCATTACAATGCTTATGGCTGGAATTTGAGCCAATGAAACCACCAAATCCTTAATCAATACCACACATTTGAAATTTTTAGAACCAAAAGAACAAATGTCTTTATATGGATTTGTAATTTGCAAGTTTAATTGCTTCATAATTGAAAGTGGCATTAGATTATGAGAAGCTCCCAAATCCACCCCAAATCCAACATACAATTATGAAGAATAAAGGTATGCATCAACAAGGAAATATAGAAAGGAAGCGTGGATGAATCTTGTTCTTCCACATGATGTCCAAACATCACTACTAGACTTTACTCCTGCAAATTAAGTGTATGTGCTGAATGATTATCCTGTGAAAGACTTATAAAATCATAAACTTGTTTTTTGTAAGTACGAGTCTTCACCAACTCAGTTAAAGGAATTGGAACTTTATTTTTTTCTAATTATTTTAATAAATTAAAGAATAACCCTCTTTTATCGTTTTCAATTGTTCCTCTAGTTCATTTAAATTCAGATGTGAGACATTTTGAGAACTGACTATAGGTTATTGAACATATTTGTGTAACACCCTCGAGTTCTGCTTACTCTTGGAACTTTCCCCTTGTTGAACTGTAACTATTGGGACTGTGTTGATTTGTTGTTTTCCTTTATCAACTTATTTTGCAGGTTGTTGTTGGACTATCCGATTTGTTTTCTCCTCTACACTATCTTGAACCCTTGATCTCTTCCTCGATCTAAGATCATAATTTTTATGCAACTCTTCATGCATAAAATATGTAAATTTCTTACAATATTCTTCAATTTCTTCTTCACCCAGAGAGACCTGAAATTCCAAATTTGAATCTTCACCTATTACTTCCTCTCCTTCCTCCTCATACAAAGAAGAAATATGATTTTCATACTCTTTAAAAGTTTCCTCCACCACTTCTTATGGCTCATATTCAATATACAAAGGTGGTTGTAGCTGATTTTGGTCCTTTCTATCCCTTTTCATAATCTGCAGTGGATGCCTTCTAAATTGAGGATTGAAATTTATGTTCCGCCCTTGTTGAATCTGTCTTGGAGGATTTTTGCTTTCTAACTCCAACTCCAACAATTTATTGGAAAAATTCCTAATCACTTTAGTCATTTCATCCAACTTTTGTTTATGAAAGTCTTTAGGTTGACTAACAACCTTTACTTCTTCTTTTCCTTTTCCTTTATCTTCAACTTGTTGTTTTGAATTAATTTTCCCTGAAGCAGATAAATTAGCCTCAATTTATATTGGACACCTGATCCTCTATGGGTAGGTGTGGAAGCCGAACAATCATAAAGGAGTCCAAGTGACCTTGGAATGCAGAATCCAAGAGTCACGTTAATGTAATATAAATGTACATCTATGAGTAATAGAAATGAAACTAATGCTTATCTTCCTTTGTGTGTGTTTACTTTCTCACCCACCATGTGTGTGTTTAACATGGTATCAGAGTGCACGCTAAGCCTTGGCATTTTCAGATTCATCCAGCTCCATTTTTTAGGCTTTCTATCCATGGTTATGTAACTCTATTCTGCAATATTCTTGCAGCTCTGCCATTCCTACCATCCTTAGCCTATTTTGTGTACTTCCTTGGAGTGATTTTCGTTCCTTGGTGTGCTGGTGCGCTGCCTCCTGTTCGGTGAATATTTTATGATAGTTTGGTGAATATTTTTGTTGGTGCACTGTTTCCTACTTCATGCCACCTATTCAAAAATTTGTTGATGACTTTCAATACTCCGGTGTACACTCATGTTGCTAAAGCCTCTGCGTGCAATTTTCTTTGTTAAATTCGAGCCAAATTTTTTTATCTCATGAATAATATCTTCTTTGTTGTGGAATGGATGAATCTTCATTCTTGGAGCTTCAAGAAATCCATGCTCCATCTCCTATGCAGTTTGAAGTCTATGAAACCATTTGTTGAATGTGGGATTCCATAGGGAATTTGGGCACTTGTTCTGCTAATTTGAGGGGGCCTTGGCGGCGGTGTTGTGGAGCCTAAACTGATGTGAAAAGGACATTAAACTATGCTACCATTCTTGGATTGTTAGCACACTAAAAGGGGTTTTCATGGGTTTTGATTAGATGATTAGCAGTTGTAAAACAGTGGTCTGTGTTGCTAAATTATGGCGCCCACAATTATATCGCACTGCTCAGCCTCCTCCATATGCACTACTCGACCCGCCTAACAAGTCTCTCGACCTGATAGTGTGGCTTGGCCTCACGCTGTGGCGTGGTCTCCCACTACTTCATCTCCCAAACTACGGCTCCACCTCCCTACGCAGCTTCCTGCCTATGTGCTCACTCCCACTACACCCTGCACTCTTCCCTGCCCTCTGCTTTTCGCCTACTCCATGCTGCTTCATCTCCCACTATGCCCTTCCACTCACCTCTCCCGTAGCCCACACTCCACGTGCAATCCTATCGACTTCCCTCCCATGCTGCCTCACCTACTAATCCTGCAGCACCACCACCCTTCACCGCTCTGACCCCTGCCACTTCCCTCAGCTCTGATCGCTGCCTACTCCCGCAACCTCTGTTGTCTCTACCTCATCGATTACCCACGCTGCCATTACAGTCCACTCACTGCTCGGCCTCCCACTGCGCCCTCCCTCCTGCACGGTGGTGTTGCAACCATCTGGCACTCCACCACTTCATCTCCCGCATGTTGACTCTCTCTCTCCCTCCCCCCTTCACACTACTATCACTCCTCCCTCCCACACCTCACTCTAAACTTAACTCCCTCCTACCCGCTCCCTACCACTTGTTGGTACCTCTTGCTAAAGTCCTCCCCTCCCTCCGCAATACCTCATCCACGTTAACTCCCCCCATTGTGGCATCACACCTCTTCTGTCGACAATGCTCCTCCACGTTGTACGCACCACCTATCCCTCACATCATCGGTCGAATGATCTCCTTAGAGGTTTGATATAGAAGGTACTTGAATTCGTGAGAAAGGAAATGGAGGCGGAGTTGTAGAAGGTCATTCCCTTCCGATACCCAGAATAATTTCATATGTATATGCGCTCTTCCCATGTGGTTATGTTATTTTGTGCGATGTTTAAGTTTAGAGAGACCAGACAACGCTCATTTAGAAAAATTCCAGGTGCCACGATTGAAGGCGTTGAATGGATTTAGGCCGAATGATAGGAAAAGAACCCTTCCCTTCCTATTTGAAGTCCATGATACATAGAAGAATGGTTAATATTTGAAGTCCATGCTACATAGAATATTGGAACTCATGTTGAATGATACGGTGAGAGTGGAATGGTGTTCTTCACTTGTGCGTTAAAACTCTGTGTTAGAGCATAGAGTAGGTTGGTTCATTATTTATGCATTGTTTTGAAAGGGTCGTTTTATTGCTGTCAAATTTTTGGACCTAGAGAAGTGCAATAGAAATCTGATCATTCTCTTCATGTGCATCAGTTTCAGCTTTTTAAGAAAAATCTAATTCTAGAAGGCTCTTTCAGTCAGCCATGTTAAAAAGTTTCCATTTGTTTGTTGCAAATCAAAGTTTGCACTCGTGATTGCATTCATAGACTAAGAATATTCTCTTATCATTTAATGTGTTGAAAGTACAAGTGGGTGTATTTTCCCTCATCAGTTTATCTTTTGTTAAAAAAAAAAAAAAGAGAGAGAGAAGAAGAAGAAGAAGAGATGGTTGGGATTGACGACGCAATAGAATTGTTGAATACTTTAATACATTCCACTGGCGATGGGATAAAAAAAATCAGCAAAGACACTCTTTTTGAAATTTAGAGCTATCTACATAATGCACAAGAAAATATTGAATTTTTGCAACTTGAATCTCAACTTTAGCAAGCAGAATTATAGCAGAGGAGTCATCATTCTGAATTTATTTATGTTCAGAAAATTGAAAGAGACTCCCATAAGCAGCAAGCCAATAATGTTGTGGTTGATTCACATTCAATGCCTAGTACAAGAGAAGATTTGCAAGCAGAAGAAAAAATCCAGCCTGCACTTCCCAAGCCCATCATTAGACCTTGGGAAGAGCTTGTCCATAACAAGCACATAATTGGTCTTGGATATTAAAAGGAGTTGTCCTTTCATATTCCAGACTACTCCAAGCCCATAAAATTTCAGAGTGCCAGATTTCTTTATGATAGTTCACCTTCATCTGTTCCAGATCTTGCTCCTCTTCAACAACAACAACAACAACAAATTATAAAGTTCCAACACTGTGATCGCGTTGGCCATATGAAAGATCACTGTTTTGATCTTCACCCATGCAAGCACTATGGTCAGAACACCCATTATTCACACAGATGCTTCAGAAACAAGCCTCCTGCAAGAAAAAAGATTCATATTGGATGGATGGCTTCTTGGCAAAGGGCAGCAATAACCAAGAAGATGTTTAAGTACATGTCAGAACTTGTTCTAGAATATTGAACAAATTTGCAGTTGAGTTTTCGCCATCATCTCACCTTGTACCTGACAGGGGGAAAATGGTGGTCATCTACAAGCTTCAATGCCACATCAAGTGAGCCTAAGCCACAATCTCTCATTCCAGATACATATTTGTAGCCAGAGACACAACAGTTCAAGTGAGCCTGAGCCACAATTCGTCATTCCAGATTCATAGTTGTAGCTAGAGACACGGATGCCCATGAGCATACCTTTGGTTGGTGGACAACCTTAAACCGTCCATGTGAGGTTCATATTTTTCCTCTTCAAATAATTCAGAGCACTTCCTTTAGCAGAAGACTTCAGCTTCTTGCCATCCTTGGTAGAGTTCCGGGAAATGCATCAAGAATTACAGTGTTGGTGTTCATTCTCAAACCATCACAGGTTTTAGACTTCCCTTCTTTTAGGTTGAAGGTATCCCTCTTCAAATATGAGGGACGCTTCCTCTAGTAGAAGCCCTCAGCTTCTTGCTAGTTTTGGAAGAGTTCTGGGAACTGCAATAAGTGTTGCGTTCTGGTGTTGGTGGTCATCCTTAAACCACCTCTTTATGCCAACATTTTAGAGAGTTGATTCAGCCTAAGTGCTGCCATGCATACTTTGCAAATTTGTATTACAACTCTCTTCTTGGACTCACACATACCCCTTCGGATTAAGGGGGGGAATGTTGGACACCTAATCCTCTATGGGTAGGCGTGGAAGCCAAACAATCATAAAGGAATCCAAGTGACCTTGGAATGCAGAATCCAAGAGTCACATTGATGTAATATAAATGTACATCTGTGAGTAATAGAAAAGCAACTAATGCTTATCTTCCTTTGTGTGTGTTTACTTTCTCACCCACCATGTGTGTGTTTAACAATTTCTAATGCATCAGTCTAGATTTGGTCTAAAGTAGGATATCTCCTCTCCCTCAGTGTAAAACCAAAGTCAGATTCAAATTCCCCTGCAAACATCGTTTTTTCTCCTGCAGGTGGGGGATTTATTTATGCTAGAAGAATGTTATACAATTTATCAAACCTTTTAATAAATTCATTTACATCATATTCTGGTTTTCTTTCAATTGAATTGAATTCAGTCACAAAATAACTATGATTCTTTTTCTCAACCCATCTTTGTGTGAACACATTCTCTAATTCTTCCCAAGTATTAATAGAATTAGCAGGAAGTGTTTTAAACCACTTCCTTTCTTCTCCATAAAGTGTCTGCAAAAATAATCTCAACACTACATCCAAATTTCCACATTCAAATTCTCAGAAAAAGCACAAAAAAACAATATGTTTCTTTGTTGTTACTTCATCTTCTCATGTAAACCTAGGCAATAGTTTAAGATAATCTTATGGTAAATAATTCATTGGCCGAGGAAGATTTAAAGGTGCATATATGTTTAAGAGGAATGCCAGAATATCCATGTTTGAATTTGAGTGGGATACATAAGATAATCCTGCCTGAAATAAAAATGATTGAGGAGGGACAACAAAAATAGGAACTGATTGATTGATGGCAGAAATAGTCTGTCATGGAACTGAAAAATCAACTGTTTTTATTTCTTCAATTTCTGGAAAAGAAAATGACACTGAATCAAACGATTCTCCTTCCAATGCAAGCCCTGAGAAAATATTTTGAGGAAAAAATGAACTTTCCTGAGAAAAGTCAAGATATATTATAACTTCCTTTGAATGAAACCTAGAAATTGTGGAATATAACTAGTACATGGTGTTGGCCATCAATTTTGGTCAATTTTTCTAATTAAAGATCCACCTAATTTCCATCATTTTCCACCTTATATCATCCACATATGCCTTATTTTTATCTTATTATACATATTCAAGTAAATAAATTATGTTTTTCATTTTTTAGATATTTTTGTAAAAATTGGGTTTTAAGAGTATTTTTGGACAAAACTGAAAATTCCCGTAATTTCTTCATGGAGGCCATATGTGCATGACACCTGGGCATGAGATGAGCATATATTTTGAAACCTTGGGAACCATGGATGGAAAAACATCTATTGGTTTAGTCAAACTGAGCTAAAACAGGCCCCGTCAACGCTGGTCAAACATGACCTGTTTTTCAGAAATCCCTTGGAAAAAGGGTAGAATTAGTATTTTTCGGGATTTTTCCAGATTTTGTGTAACTGAATGGATGATTTCAACCTATATGGATGGGATTAGGATGGATAAGGTTGTTAGAGACATTGTATCTTAGTTTTTTTTTTATCATTTGTATATTTAAACTAAGCTTATGAACCATTCAAGCATGTAGAATTTGTACAATTTCATATTGAGACTTCTAAATATTGTGAGTTAATATGAGGAACTAGTTCCACCTTCTTTTTGTTGTTCAATGCTGTGGATGATTGATTGATTTTTTTGTACTTGAAAAGTTCTTCAAGTGTGCAAGGCAAGGGTGGAGGGCCCTGTTGTGCTATTCAACAACCTCCATTTATTTCACTAAATGGGTACGCTTTAAAAATAAATAGGAAGTTTATTTTGTTTATTTTTTTTTTATCTTAAATTAAAAAAAAATTACCAATAAATTTACTTTTACTTTTATGCTTTCATTCCTTAGTGCGCATCACAATTTGCATAGCTTACAAGCTTAAATGACTTAAAATCCATTAAGCTATGCGGGCTGCGATATGCGCTAAAGCATTTCCAAAATCATATTAAAATCGTATTGCAAACACCCTAATCACCATTATAAACCAAAACCGCATCGCGCCTTGTTAAAAAGATCAACTTATAAACAATTTGGTGAAAATTGCGATTAAATGAACCTAAGGAGACAATAAAGAAATAAACATAAACTTCAAGGTCCGATAAAGCGCATCAACTTGATCTCTTAATGTGCATTTCGCATTTCGCAAGACTTAACTAAGAGAAAACTCAATGCCACATAAAAGTTGCGATGTGCGATTTGCGTAGATTGCATTTCGCGGGATTTATGGGTAACATCACAAATGAGAATAGTTATTAGTTGCAATATGCGATGAATGGTAGTTAATTACTCAAGCATGTGAAATGAATCATGTCAAATCAAATTGAATATCAGATCCAATGTCTTAAATTAATCGATAGAGATTTCACGCAAAGATGTAAGATATTTGATTTAAAAATATTATTGGTGATTAATAACATTTAATAGAAATAAGGTTTTGATATATTCATATCTACTTCGAGCATGTGTTGAAGTGATTGAATGCCAGATTTGTTTTAATTCTATCCGCCTCTCTGTTCTCGATGTTTTTAATGTTTTATTTGTTCGCTTGAAAACAGGAAACCAATTAATGGAGCAAGGAAAATAGAAATGAGCAAGAAAGGAAAATAATTTTACCAAGCGTCATCTACCGAAGACTCAGATATGTCTCCTTTATTGTCAGACACCACCTGCAACGAGGAATGCAGAAGTTCTTCATGGGAGGCAATGTATACGTTTTTCGAAGATGAAAAGCCAAGGGTAATAGTCAGAGTTGCTACATCAGGCACATCAGTTCCTTCAGACCCGACCTATTTCAACGTTCCATGTTCATTCATCCATAAGGTAACAACAAGGCCAAACATTCTCCCCTATACAGATATTTTTAAGTGGGTAATTGACCACTTGAACATAGAATATAGAAAATTAAAGGATTTAAATGGCGAGAATATCGGTTCGTTTAGGGCAGAATATTTGAAAACAATGTACCACTTACCCATCCCACAACATAACTATGACAAATATTTTCTTCGAAGCTTTAGAGCAAAACATCCAGGCCTGATGAAAGTCATAAAGGAATGGAAGGAAGACCAAGCAAAGCTTAAATGAGATAAACTCAGTACGTACCCGATAGCACAAATTCCTTCCCCTTACAGTTATGTTGCCGGTATGTTGTGTAGATTATATGCAAAACATGATACCACTAGGTTTTCTATAGATTGGGTCCCATTAATTGACGCAATTTTCAATTCCTTAATTTTGAATTGGGTAAATATCCTATCTAATAATTTAGCCAGAAACATCATGGAGTATAGGAGTTAAAGAAGTGTTTCATCTAGAGAAATACCCCCCTTTTACATGAGTGTCTATGTCATGGACACAATTTTCTTTTCTTCTAGTTTTCCTAATATGGGATGGAAATGGATGACCCAAGACCCTAATCCAATCCAAATTTACCACAGAGCCCTTTGGGAATCAGACTCCCATCTGCATTTTTACAAAATTTATCATAGAGTCATGTTTCCTATGCACCAGATTATATTCAATGAGAAAGCCCCTAGGGTTTCCAAATAGGCTAGTACAAACATTTTTCCAGATGCTAGATGGTTCACAGAGGAAAGTTTCACATATGTAAGAGTATTTGGTAGTTACGCTTCTGCTAATGTCCTACCATATTATGTTCCTGATAAGTTACTTGCAAGATAAATTGCCTACAAGATTGTGGTAAATGGTATTTCTAAACAGCTTAAAGATGCTAAGAAGGCCGTTTGGCCTAATTTTCCTTTATAGTGCGGTACTTTTCCACTTTTTGATATTGGTCATGCCTACAAGGAAGTTTCAAATTTTAATCTATTGAATTTGGAAGTAATGCCTAAACAACTGTATGACCCAATGATGTGATAAAAAATTACATCGCAGGGCTCAAAGTAAAGCATTTTGTGAAAGAGATAGATAAATTTGATGATTCCTTTCAAGGTATTGAAATTTTTTCAGATTTACTTAAGTTTGCATCCATTCAACTCAATCAAGATGGCTTGGAAGCCTTCCAAGCATACAGAAACAAGAGATCGGAAAATATTCCTCTAGATTTATTGACTATTGAAGATGTCAACAGACCAACTCCAAGTATCAGCTCGGATAATGAAGTTAAAGACATGTTTGTAGATGATTCATGGAAATCAATACATCAATCTAAGAATTCAAATCATTCTAAAAATTCATCTGAAAACAGAAATGAGAACCCATAAAAGGTAATCAATCAAGTAATCAAAGATATTGAGATGCAGGAGAGAGGAGGAATTAATGGAATAGAATCATCTTCCCAAGAAGTTCAGCACAATCAAGATACACTTGATCAGTTAGAAAAGCCTCAACCAAAATATTTGAAGAGTGAATGGGATGAGTTTTCTAAAGCAATAAAAAATCCTCAAACAAATCCCAATACTAATCAATCTACTAGCTCTTAGACACCAGAACATTCCCAGAAGATAGTGGAAACTGTTACTTCACTACAACAAGTTCCTGAAACTCATGATCGAGAGATCATTACGTCTTATCCCATAGAATAGATAGTGTTAAAAATTGAGGAAATCCCTTCACTAGATGTCTTCTACAGTCCTAGTCATAAGGCTGTAGTCAAGAGAAGAAAAAGGAGAAGAATTGATGATACAGTCTCAAATATTACAAATTAATCTGTTGATGTTTTATGGAAGGATCCTCTAGCTGATCCTAGTGAACATTTAACCAAACTATCACAGTTTACAAGGGCATATGCTACTGCCACCGTTGATAAAGCCACTGAGGTTAAAATGTTGCTGAAGCAGAAATAAGATAGAATACAAGAATTAGAGAGACTTTTAGATCAATAAAAGTCTAACTCCAGTGAGAAAATATAATTAAATATGTCCCAATTTCAAAAGGATTTTGAAAGTCTTAATTTGCAGCATCAAGTACAACTCACTGAGAAATGAACAAAACAATGAAAAGATTACAAAGCCAGCCACAACTAGAGCAATTCATAAAGGAAGCATTGGATGTGAATGCTAAGTTAAAGCAACAACAAGAATAATTCTGCCAAAAAGTTTCCAACATTAGCTCCTAATGTGACTCAAGTGAAATATTGATCCAGCAAGTAGCTATCCAGAAACTTGAATGTGAGAAGATCGAGAAGAAAATCAATGAACACATTCAATAGCAAACATCGGACTCAGACAAGGAAGCTGATCTACCCCAGGTAGATAAATTACACAAAGAGATCTTATTTAAGGATTGGAAGCAAAGATAAAGAAAGTAGAGAAAGCAACAACAAAAGCATCAAGGTTAATAAAGGAAATTACTGAATCTATATGTGATTTTATTTTGAAAACAAAACTTATCAAAGAGTGCTCGTCTTAAGTGCTCTCAAAAGTCAAAAAACTGGAAATACAATAGAAACAAAAGGAGAAAATGTAGGATGAAGCAATTAAAAAAGAAAATAAGTTTGATCAAGAAATTTTTTGGATATTTTTTATCAAACCTTATCATTAGTACCAGATCCTGCAATCTTTAACAGATTCGACAAGAAGATCGCAGTCAACACTCTCAAATGCGATATTCAAGGGACATGTCAGATCAAGGATTTCGTAGCCAACTCAATTGAAGCCCATGATAGATATTTATCGACTTCGAGATCAAACCCAAATGAAAGATCAAAAATTATAATCATATTGTTACTTTATTTTCCTATATTGTAGTTAAAGTTTGTCTTACGAGGATGGTTGTTTGAAACCTCCTCTATTTTTATGTAATAATCTATTTTTAAAACATAGTTAGTTTAGTATTTAAACCCCTCTCATGCATTTAGAGAAGGGTCCAGAAATTTGTCAAAAACATTCTCAAAGAATGCACTTTTGTAAGTTTTTGAATGCTTTGATGATTTAATGGAACACACTCTATTATCTTTCCACATTTGAAGTTGTTTAACTGATGTTGCACTATTGTACTCTTTAAATTTCTTTAAAGTGAAGAGGAGAAGATATCTACTGTTAGTTTACATGAGTAGAACTTCGTACATATGGTACTTCTATTCACTTGTATTAAGTCTTTCTTTCTATATTGACAATCATCTTTTATTGCATTATATATTTGAAACATCATTATAGATGAATGTTAAATGCACTTATGTACTAATATTTGTCTATGATTTCTTATTAGATATATAATCACACATATGAATGTGATATAATTTTCACAATTCTTTTAGTCAAACTATTTTGTTAGAATAATCATCTTACATAATTTTAATCTCTTTCAACTGTTAAATAATCTACATTACTAATACTTGAAGGATATCTCTTTAGATCACATAAAGGAAGAAACACCTCAGGAATATAATAGAATAGATAGTGTTAGATAGATGCATGTGATAGATTAGAATAATTTTCCATTTCATGTTGTATAATCAAAACAAACCCCAAAATAATCCTTATTGGGAAATTGGTCCCACTATCCCCAGTCAGAGCCACCTCACCAAATGGAAAAGGAGTTGCTTTAAGGTCCGGACCGGGTAGTATTCCCCCATGTTGTGGCAGCGAATTCCAAGGCCTCAAAATTTTTGCGCTAGAAGGAGGGCCTTGTGAATGGAAAGAAGGTCCGATCAATCTAAAGGTCAATATAAAAGTCTCTCTCCGTCTAGATCCCCATCAACTTTGAGAAAATTATCTAGATCTTCATCTTTAAAATATGAAGTTGATCATCCTTCTCCTATGTCTCCTAATGATACTCAACCCATACTATCTCCCAAGTTTCATCAAAATTCCCCTGAAGTTCAGTCTTTGATAGAAAATTTAGAGAGAGTATCCATTTCTACTAAAAAGCCTAAACCTTCTCAAACATCGAAGATCAATATTTTGTCTTCTTTACAGCTTCGAAGAATATTAACTTGATCAAAAATTCAAAAGACATGAATTATTCCTTTTGAATTTCCCATCGATAGTACTCAAAAGAGAATAAATAGGACTCAATCAGAGTCAATTGCCAACGATATCTTATCTCATTCACCTCCATTACCCCCACTCATTTCCACCACTTCCACTCCAACAATCAATGTTACTTTAACTAGTTCCAGTACTCAGACTACTATCCCTTCAACTAGTTCTAGCACTCAGCCTGCCTCTTCTTCAACTCAAAATCAATCCATTACATCCACCCAAGGTCCAATGGCAGGCCAAGTACCTCCACCAAATGTACAACCATGGAACAATCCAGGGGCTGTAAATATGCCCGCTCCTCTTCATGCTCTACCAAAATCACCTGAAAGATGGTTACCTAAGTTTAATCCTGAAGATGGTCTTCCAACAGAAGAACACGTTCATAATTATATTCTAGCCATCAATTTAAAAGGAGTAGTTGAAGAGGATTGCATTGTAAGATTATTTCCATACACTCTCACATGATCTGGAGGATTCTGGTATTTTTCACCACCGGCCAGCTCTATAACTAGCTAGAATATGTTTGAAGAATAATTTATAGCTAAGTTTGGGGATGACAGGACCACTGTTATGCTCATCAATGATTTATCAAATATAAAAGCTAAATCAAGGGAGAAAATAAAATATTTTAATTCAATATTTAATAAATTGCTCAATAAAATTCCCGCTACATCAGTTCTTGGCGCAAAATTTCAAATTGAGTGGTATATTTCATCTCTTCCACCCAATTTAGCCATTTTTTTTTATAGATAAAAGCTGCCAACACTTGCATAAAACATGAAGGAATCTATATCTGATCAGGAGATCATATCCATTACTAAAAAATTCTCAAAAATGAAAGTGCTCAAAACAGGTCTGAACCTAAGCGACCGGAAATTTCTCGTCACTGCGATTCTAGCGCCACGAACGGTTCACAAAATGGAGGTCATATGCAGAAGTTATGAAGGTTTAAAAAGCCCAATAAACTAAAAAAAAATGACATTTGACTCAGTTTGACTTGTCTAATTTTTTTTTCAAAAAAATATGTTTTGAAAACAATTTTTATATTAAGGTTTTCTTTTTGGGCCTATCATCGAGTGACACGTGCCCAACCCAAAGGCTGCCACATGTCCCCAGGCCGAAGGAGAAGTCTATTGTAAAATTTTTGGAGGCTGCAGGAATCGAATGTGGGACCTCCCGCACAGCAGTGCACGCATCCGACCATCACGCCACAACAATTTTACTTAACCTCTAAGGCTGCTGCTTAAATTTATTGCTTAAATTTTTTGTATACGGGGGTTGGGGAGGCCCCCCTCGATATGCTCTTGTGCCCAGAACCAGGGCCTTGAACTGACGGTTAGTTCAACACAACCGATGACAGTTAATCTGAGACATTCACATGTGATTATCCACCACATTAAACTTAACTGCTAGTCTGCCCGGCAGTTCCACTGGCGGACCGCAAAATCCGGTGGCCAATGCCATTTTGGTCAGGTTAACTGGAGCTTTCCTAGGGGACATTGGGTAGTTTTCTGTTTGATCATAACTCTTGGATATTTTGACCATTTTTGAAGAATGAATAGTCATTTTTGGCTAATTTTGACATTATGAACTCTTTGGAATAGGTTTTAGAGCCATTAGAGGTCATTTCAAGTAGGTTTTGCTTCAAGAGAGGTCAAGGAGCCACTAGGGCCACTGGGATGTTTTCAGTGTATTGAGAATCCATTCTTTATTTTATGCAAATGAATAGTCATTCCTGACTATTCAAGCATTCTGAAGTTGTTTTTATAGATATCATATCCATTTCAAGCTTTTTATCACATGTACTTACCATTTTTAGCAATAAGATATGATGGACATGTCATTGGGAGCTAGACCAGTAGATTTAGCCCAGGAGGGGTGAACTGCTTCATCAATTTGCTGAGTATTTTCATATGTGATGCATTATTATATGTTATTTACTACTGCACAATGTTTTACAAGCTAATTTACATGCTTTAAGCTCACACATAAATCTGTTTAACTAAGTTAAAACCATTTGTTTAACCTGCAAACTTCAGTGAACCTTATGCACACATTTTAATTACTGTTTGGATACTTAGCACAAAAAAACTAATACATTCCATTCAGATCAAGTTGTTATCAGAGCTTGAGTTAAGCTAGAGTATTTTCTCTATTTAATCTTTGTGAAAAGCATTTGTTTAACAGTTTGCAAGCGTTTTAATGCTTACTAGGATGAAGCTTAATAGAGGAGAAGGTCAATTGGTGAAAGTTCAAAGTAATCCTTAGCTAAGGAGGGAAAGACTGCCATTATCTCCACCTCAAAGAGAAGCAGAAGAATCCATAAGCATGACTTCAAGGAAGGAATGAAACCATGAAGAGGTGGATCCCAAAGAGGAAGAAAGAGTGTTCAAGAAAGAATTCCTTGACATGGCTGAAATGGTTAGAGTAATTTATCAAGAAAGGAATGAAAGACTAGAAGGAGAAGGATCAAAACTTCACAAGGAAGGCCAGGGATCATCAGGAGGTCACAATGATGAAGATAAATCAAATAAGGGCAATGGAGGAAATGTAGGCAGTGGAAATTCACCATCCTCACCCTCATCATCCTCTACTTCATCTTCAGTACACCAATCACACAAGTCAGAGAACACTGGTAAAAGCCCTTTTCTAAAAATTGATATTAAGTTTGAATTGCCAATGTTTAATGGTGAAGTCAATGCAGAAAATCTAGATAATTGGATTAGGTAATTAGAGGTTTATTTGAGAATTCAAAATTTTCATGATGATGACACCAAAATCAAACTAGCTTCATTGAGAATGGAAGGTGCAACACTTGTTTGGTGGGAAGCCAAGACAAAGGAGGGGATCAAGAAATATGGCAAGATTATTTTATCATGGACTGATTTCATTTCTGCAATAAAAAAACAGTTTTATCCATTAGCTCACATGCAGAAAGCCATAATGGACTGGAAAAATTTTAAACAATTGAAAGGACAAAATCTACAAGTGTATACTCAAGAATTTAGAAGAAGAGCTCTTTTACTAGGAATATATTTGCATAGCGAAGACACTTTGCTCAAGTATATAGGAGGTTTACATACCTACCTAAGACATACAATCATGTTTAACCCTACAAGCCTAGATGAGGTTTGTGTTCAAGCCACACATTTAGAGGCAAGGGGAAAACAAAACTTAGATGGGAATGAGGAAAGTGAGTTTAAAGGAAAATGGAAGAAAAAGAGAAATGAAAATACTATAAAAGAGAAGGGAAAATTCTTTTGCAAACACTATTCTAAAACTAGCCATGATGAGGACCATTGTTGGAAACTTCATCCAAACTTGAAACCAGAAAGTTTTAAAGCCAAAGAGAAAGCCAAGGAAAAAGGCAAGATAGTTGCAATGGTTGAACAAGACCTAGGGTCAGAATAAGGAGATGAAACAAAAATCATAGCTATGGGACTAAATAACCTAAAGGGGAAAGAGATTTAAAATAAACCCAGTTCTAGTATTTCTAACTGTCACATAGAAGCTCCAAGTGAAGTAAAGAGAATTGAATTGTTTCATGTGAGGGTCATTTCCAAACATACCAAGGTTGACACGTTGTTTGACAGTGGGTCACAAGTATTTAATCTCTAAATACTTGGTCAAGAAACTAAATCTTGATACCATTCCACATCTGAAACCATATCCACTTCGTTGGATTTGTAAGGATGCAAATTTACAAGTTTCAAAGAAGTGCATATTGTGCTTTGCAATAATTAAGCATTTCATTGACACAGTTGAATTAGATGTTTTTCCTTTTGATATAACATGTATGGTGTTCGGTAGTCCTTACTTGTATGAAATGAAAGCTACATTTCATTGCCATGATAACAAATACCATTTATTCAAAGATGGAAAGGAGTACATTGTGAGAGCTCATAGTAACAAATTAGACTCTTCTTTAGTTAATGCGGGGAAGATGAAAAGGCTCGTCAATGAAAGTAAAAAATTGACATTGATGATGATTAAAAAAAAGGAAGTTTTACATAATCCTTTTCATGTAAATGCTGATATATGTAATGAGTTGTTTCAGTTTGAAAGCAGGTTGTCTTTGAAAGAAGATGACAAGCAGTTGCAGCAATCGATTCCGGTGTTGAAAGGTGTTGAAAAAAAGTGTTAGTGCAAGAAGTTGCAAAGGTCCAAGAGAGGGAGAATCAACTTGAGAGAGAAGGCACAAGATTCAGTAATGTTCATTGCTGGTTTCAGAAATTCATGGTACAATGGCAAGGAAACTTGGTCAGGAATCGTCACAAGTTCAAGGCAAATTCAACAAAAAATCTCCATAAGGACAAGATGCAAGGTGAAAGTAATTTTAAGTTTCCTTTGATTAAATACCAATGTAGAAACAATAATTTTACTACAAATTTAAGTTGTACTACAAATTCAGTAAATGTGCAGCAAGACAAAGTAAAAAACAATAATGGTTGGTCAATGGAATCAAGGAAAAATTTGTCATTTCATGAAAAGCTCCAATTAATGAAATTAGGAAAATTTCAGTGGATTAAGATTAGAAGAGTGGGGACATAGTCTCATCATCTTCATGTTCAGTAGTCTAGAGAGCTTTTGGGGTCCAAAATCTTCCCAATGGGGAGGTGTGATAAGGAAATCATGTCCATTGCTAAAAAATGCTAAAACAAGAAAGTGCTTGAAATACGTCCGAACCTAAGCGATCAGAAAGGTCTTGTTGCATCCATTCTGGTACTGTGAACGGTTCACAAAACGGAGGTTGTATACAGAAGTTATGAAGGTTTAAAAAGCCCAACAAACTAAAAAAAAGTGACATTTGACTTAGTTTGACTTGTCTAAATTTTTTTTCAAAAAATATATATTTTGAAAAAAAAATTATATTAAGATTTTTTTTTTTGGACCTATCATCGGGTGACATGTGGCCAACCCGGAGACCTCCATGTGTCCCCAAGCCGAAGGAGAAATTTATTGTAAATTTTTTAGAGGCTGTAAGAATCGAACACAGTACCTCCCACATAGCAGTGCACATGCCCGACCATCATGTCACAACAATGCTACTTAACCTCTAAGGCCACCGCTTAAATTTATTGCTTAAATTTTTTTTATACGGGGGTTGGGGAGGCCAGCTCCAAAGGGCCAACCCCCCCTCCATATGTTCTTGCGCCCAGAATCAGGGCCTTCAACCGGCGGTTAGTTCCACGCAACCAGCGATAGTTAATCCGGGACGTTCACATGTGTTTATCTGCCACATTAAACTTAACTTACAGTCTTCCCAGTGGTTCCACTAGCAGACCTCCAAATCCAACGGCCAATGCCATTTTAGTTGGGTTAACTGGAGTTCCTCCAGTTTTGGAGGAGCTTTCCTAGGGGACATTGGGAAATTTTCTGTTTGATTATAACTCTTGGAGATTTCGACCATTTTTGAAGAATGAATAGTCATTTTTGGCTAATTTGGAAATTATGAACTCATTGGAATAGGTTTCAGAGCCATAAGAGGTCATTTCAAGCAGGTTTTTCTTCAGGAGAGGTCAAGGAGCCACTAGGGCCACTAGGATGTTTTCAATCTATTGAGCATCCATTCTATGTTTTCTACAAATGAATAGTCATTCCTGACTAATTCAAGCATTCTGAAGCTGTTTTTACAGAGAGCACAATAATTTGAGGCTTTTTATCACATGTACCTACCATTTTTGTGCAATAAGATATGACGGACATGCCATTGGGAGCTAGACCAGCAGATGTAGCCCAGGAGGGGTAAACTGCTTCATCAATTTACTGTATTGTTATATGTGATGTATTATTCTTTGTTATTTACTGATTCATAGTGTTATACAAGCTAATTTACATGCTTTAACCTCACACATAAATCTGTTTAACTAAGTTAAAACCATTTGTTTAACTTGCAAAATTCAGTGAACCTTATGCACACATTTTAATTACTGTCTGGATACTTAGCACAAAAAAATTAATACATTCCATTCAGATCAATATATATAGAGAAACACATAACCGCTCTTGAGAAGAAGAATTCTCAAGAAGACAAAAAATAAAAAAAAAGGTATCCTTTAAAGATGATTCTAAAAATAGCCATCTAAATACCCTTTTGATGTAGAAGGTATTCAGAAAGTTTTTAAAACTATGAAAAATGAGATGGCAGATATCAATAAACAAGTCGCTAAAATTTCTAGCTCAAAAGAGACTTTTAGATCTTTCAAGAAAAATAAGTCCTCTAATACTCAACCACCAAATATCATATCTAACGCTAAGTCTGATCAAGATATAGAGGAAGAGAAAATAGAGAAAAAAGAAAATGATGAAAAAGAAGAAGTCGAACTAAATGGAATGTGGGACTTCATCCTACCAATTGAAGAACAACAAGAAGCTTTACCTATGAGTACAATAAGAAAAAAGACTACTGAAGCAATGCATTCAAATCAACAACAGAAGAATTCAATGCCTACTAAGGATAAAAAAAAAAGCAAAAAGTCAAATTTGAAGGCTACACAAACAAGTCGTGTTACTTCAGATACTCCACCTACATCAAAAACAATGGTAGTCTCAAACGCTATTGAGTATAATGTAGTTGAAGACATGAAGAAGACTAGGGCCAATATTTCAATTCACAAGCTTACTAAATAAAAGCAACAACATAAAATCTTACTTAGAGACTCGAATGTAGTTCCTGCTTGAGCCTTACCTACTCCAGTAGTAGTTCAAGATGCTAATGAAATGGGTAAACCACCTTCTCCTTCAAATAAAATAGATTCTACATATTTGATTATGATAGGTGATCGATCCATTTCTCATACTCCTCCATTTCTCTTAACCTATTAGATCTATAATAAAAATGTTCATAATTATTTAATAGACTCAAGGGCTTCCTCTAATATAATGCCAAAATTAGCCTGTGCTAAGTTGAACATAACTCCTCAGAGTTCTTCTGTTCATATAGTACAACTTGATAGAACTAAAGTAGAGGTTGTGGGAGAAATAAATTTTGTTTTTATCAGATTATCATCAAACCCCAAGGTTTCTCAAATAATCGATATATTGGTGGTTGATATTCCTGAGTTTACGGGTTAGTATTAAGCAGAGACTGGTCTGAAAATATTCATGGATATTTTGCAACAGACTGGTCAAATATGTGGCTACCATACAAGGGAAAGCCAAATCAAATCTGGGTAGACCGTGAAAATTTCATGAAACATACACTCATTGATCTTGAAAGAATAAATGAGCCAGTAGAATTCAATAGTAACATTATTGGAAACTACTCGAAAAAATATTTTTTGGGAAATTTTAATGCTCAACCCTCACCTTTTTTTGATAATGTAGTTATTTCACATATCGAGAATTTTTCCCAGATAGAAATTTCAAAATGTAATATTTTTTTAGATAAACCAGTAGTTAATTCTTTATTTTGGACTCTTTATTTTGATGGCTCTAACTCTGAAGATGGTGCAGGCACTGGCTGTATTTTAATAAGCCCAGAAGGAGAAAGAACCATGTTAGCCTGCAGGCTTGAATTTTATTGCACAAACAATATAACTAAATATGAAGCATTAATCCAAGGTTTGTACAAATACATTGATCTTAACATCAAATATCTGAAATTTCTAGGAGATTTAGAAATCATTGTCAAACAGGTAAGAAATACCATTCATTGTAATTATGGACATTTAAAGCATTACCAATCATTAGTACAAGAATTGAACATTCATTTCTTAGCCTTCAATATTTCTTCCGTGCCTAGAATGCAGAATGCTAGTGTAGATCTACTGGATAATGTAGCATCAAAGTTAATTCCATCTCAAGAGTTTAGTCCCGATAGATTTTCCATTGTATTATTTTTTAAACCATTTGTCCCTGAAAATATTACCAATTGAAGAGTATTCAATAATAATTCATATATCATAAATTTCTTAACATCTGAAGGATTTTATGATAGTCAAATTTTGGATGAAAATGAACATGACATTTATATTAAGGAAGAATAAGATGAAAATCCAATTCCTAAGTCATTTGTCAAGTTAGAAGACCTCTATGATCTGAAAGATAGGTTTAAAAGAGTTACTAACTCAAAAACGCAAAGTTCTACCTTAATATTTGAGTTAGTAAATCTTGGAACTGACGATAAACCTCAAAATGTCAATCTAGGTCTTCGTCTATGTTCCGACGAAATATTATCATTTATTAGGTTGTTTAGAATGTAAAAAAAAAAAATTTCTTGGGATTACACTAATCTTAAAACATATGATACTTCTGTGATTCAACACACAATTCCTATGATTTCATATGAGAAACATATACAACAAAAATTGAGGAGGATTCACCTAAATCTTGAAAATCAAATCAAAACAGAACTGAACAAACTGCTCAAAGCAAAGATCATATTTCCAGTTAGACATTCTAAATGGGTTTCAAATTTTGTTCCCGTTAGGAATAAAAATGTCGATATTAGAATTTTTATTGATTTTAGGAACTTAAACAAACCATGTCAAAAGGAAAACTTTCCATTACCAACCATGGAACAAGTACTGCAAACAACAACTAGTTCTGAAGTTATGTCATTTTTAGATGGATTCTCGGGATATAACCAAATTCTCGTGCACCGAGATGATAGGTTAAAGACTACATTTAGGACAAAGTGGGGAACTTACGCCTATCAAAAGATGCCATTTGGATTAATTAATGCAGGTGCCACTTTTTCAGAGATCTAACACAAATTTTAGGGGGCTCATAAATAAATCAATGGTTATTTATTTGGATGACATTACAGTATTTTCTAAACAAACAACCAATAATGTGAAATACCTAAAGCAATTTTTCAAGCGATGTAAAAGGTATGCGATCTCATTAAACCCAAATAAATCATTTTTTTCCTTAGATGAAGGAAAACATTTAGGATTCATTATGTCAAAGAAAGGTATCTACATTGATCCTGAAATAATTTAAGAGATTAAAAGAATTCCTTCTCATAACAAGAAAGTTATGCAATTGTTTCTTGGACAAATTAATTTTGTAAAAAAGTTTGTCCCTGAATTTTCACAAATATTTTTACCATTACAAAACATGATATAGAAAAATTTAGTCTTTGAATGGGGACATAATGAAAGAGAAGCATTTGACTTGATCAAACAATCCATTATTAGTTCTCCATTCATGACTACCCCTAATTTTCTTAATCCTTTTACTTTATATACTTTTTCATCAGATACATTATACATTGTTGTTTTAACACAACTTAATGACTAAAAAATTGAAGCACCAATATCAATTTTCAGTTCTAATTTGCAAGGTGTAGAACTAAATTATTCATCTGTCGAAAAGCAAGAATTTGTTGTCTTTAAGGCTATAAATCATTTCAGGCCATTTATACTAAAAAATCGCACCAAAATCATAGTTCCATTCTCTACAGTGAGAAAACTATTAATGCAAAGAGAAATAGGAGAGAAAAGGGATAACTGGATGATATATTTACAAGAATATGATGTAGAAATTAGACCCTCTAAAATTGTTAGAGGTCAAGGTTTTTGTAGAATGCTAACAGGAGCATCCCATTTATCATCAGAAGAAGATTCAGGTAACAATGTGCAAATATCAGAGGTAAGCCTCAATGATGTGCAATCTCAATACAATGATCTCATATTTTATTTAAAAAATGGATATGCCCCAACCCAACTCAATTATAAAACGAAACGTGCTTTAAGATTAAAATCCAAGAAATATGAATTAATCAACGATGTATTGTTTAGGAGAAATTTTGATTATTTAATATTAAGATGCTTAGAAAAATCTGAAGCAGAGAAAGTCTTGCAGGAACTCCATGATGGAGTAGCTGGAGGACATTTTGGAGGAAATACGACCGCACACAAAATCCTACATGCAGGTTACTATTGGCCTACACTTTTCAAAGATGCTCACGAATATGCAAGAAAATGAAAAGTGTGTCAAAGTTTATCTGGAAGACAAAGGGAACCAACTTTCCCATTACAACCAGTTAATATCGAACAACCATTTGAACAATGGGGATTAGATATAATCGGTGAGATTGTTCCTAACTCTTCCAAACATCATAGATATATTTTTACAGCTACATATTATTTCACTAAATGGGTGGAAACAATTCCATTGAAGGTCGCCAACTCTGAAAATATCATTGATTTCATTGACCAATATATCATAACTAGGTTTGGTTTACCTATTGCTTTAATGTTCGATAATGCATCTTATTTCTTAGGAACTGCCATAATAGAATTTGCAATCAAAAGTGGTTTTAAACTTAAGTATTATGAAAATTATTACTCGCAAGGAAATGATTTAGCATAATCCACTAACAAAAACTTGATTAGAATAATCAAACGAACTGTTGATCAAAACCAATGAAATTGGCATAAGTCATTAATCTTTGCTCTTTGGGTAGACCGAATAACTCAAAAAGCTTCTATTGGCACTTCTCCATTCAATCTTGTTTATGGAAAAGAAGTTGTTCTTCCTACCAATGTAGTTATTCCTTCCCTTGCCTTAGTTCAATTCATTGATGAATCTCCTTCTTCTTCATTACAACTAAGACAATTTCAAAATTTTAAGCTAGAAGAAGAAAGATACAAATCTAAACATACACATGCACATCATCAAAATATAGTAAAAGCTTCATTTGATTCAACTTCTGTTACTCCAAAAAAATTCCAAATTGGTGATCTGGTATTGAAATGGGACAAAGTGCATGAGGAAAAAGGTAAACACACTATGTTTGAAAAACTCTGGCTAGGTCCATTTCAAATAATTGAAGAAATAGGCCCATCAACATTCTTATTGCAAGATCTATCAGGCAAAAGAGATTATTTTCCTGTTAATGGGAAAATTTTGAAGAAATACTTTTCATAGGAGGTAACCCCTTCTATTCCTGTATACTAGTGTCTTTTTTATTTTTAGGAAAATAAAAGTTGCATAGTAAAAATTTTTGGCTTTTCAAAATAAACATCTCAGATGATCTTTTTTATTTATTACTTATAGAAATAAGAGATGTTAAGGAAACAATTGAAAGATTTGAAAGACAAATAGATTATATTTTCATTGAAAAGATGCAATTTCACTGAAGTTATTTATTCTCTAATGAACTCTCATCTTTATAAAGAAATTTTATTCTGTTATCAGTCAAGAAAAGAATATTTAACATAGTAAAGACTCTTTTTATAGAAAAGAAATCTAAAACTCAAAATTATCATCCATAATCATCAAAAGGACCAATGATTCACCCCATCCGGGAAAACTTATCAATTTTTGAAAGAAATTAAAAAAAGATTATACTAGAAAAGCTTAAAAGATAAAAAGTTTCATCACGAGCTTGTTTACCATGTTCATAGGGAAATAGTTGAACTAACATTACCAATAATGCCTACCAAAACATGGTAATGACTTGAGATTATATCAAGAGGACAAGGGGTCTCATCAAGAGCCAGCTTGATCAGTTTAATTACAACTAGTGAAATGAATTGTCATTATTTTGTTACCAAGCCAAGACAATGGATTTTAAGTAAATAAAAATACAATAAAAAATCTACAAAAAAAAAAGAAATTTTCAAAAAAGATCAAGTGTATAAGGTTGGAATTTATTTTTGGAGATTGTAAAAAAAACTGGATGGGATAATGAGTCATTGCTGGGTAAAAGGTAACCCTGCCAAGAGCTTAAATTTCCTATTGGATCAGAGGTTCTACCTGTGATAAAACAGTAAATATTTATAAAGCTAATCTGAAAAGAGCCACCTACTTTATCTTTTTGAACTGAGTAAAGACTGATATAGATTCTCATACTTTTATCTTTTTAAAAGAGGAATTCTTATGAATTATAATTAAGAGAGATTTTGTTACTTAGTGAGATATTATTTGTTTAAAATTCATTCCCGCAACTATTTTTATTTCAAAAAGGTTTTTAGAAATTTCAAAAAGTTAGTTAGAGATAGCTGGCTCTCCCAAGTGAATTGCCAATTGTTGTGATATAAAACAACCCCATTTATTTCACTAAATAGGGACCCTTTAAAAATAAATAGGAAATTTAATTTATTTAAAATTTAGCTTAAAGTCTAAAAAATTTAGGAAATAAAGTTTATTTTACTTTTCCTCTTTAATTCCTTAGTGCGCATCACAATTTGCATAGCTTACAAGCTTAAATGACTTAAAATCCATTAAGTTATGTGGGCTGCGATATGAGCTAAAGTATTTCCAAAGTCATATTAAAATCTTATTGCAAATGCACTAATCATTGTTATAAACCAAAATTGCATCGCACCTTGTTAAAACTATCAAATTATAATAAATTCAGTGAAAGTTGTGATTAAAAGGACCCGACGAGCCAATAAAGAAATAAACATAAACTCCAAGGTCCGATAAAGCACAGTGGCTTGATTTCTTAATGCGCATTTCACATTTCGCAGGACTTAACTAGGAACAAACTCAATACCACATAAAAGTTGCGATGTGCGATTTGTGCAAATCACATTTCACGAGATTTTGAGGTAAAATCACAAATGGAAATAGTATTAGTTGCGATATGCGATGAATGGTAATTAATTACTCAAGAATGTGAAATGACTCATGTCAAATCAAATTGAATATCAGATCCAACGTCTTAAATTAATCGATAGACATTTCACACGAAGATGTAAGAGATTTTATTTAAAAATATTATAAGTGATTAACAACATTTAATAGAAATAAGGTTTTGATAGATTCATATCTACTTCAAGCATGTGTTTAAGTGATTGAACACTAGATTTGTTTTAATTCTATTTTCCTCTCTATTCTCTATATTTTTAATGTTTACTCTGTTCGCTTGAAATCAAGAAACCAGTTAACAGAGCAAGGAAAATAGAAATGAGCAAGAAAGGCAAAGAAATTTCCCAAGCGTCATCTACCGAATACTCATATATGTCTCCCATATTCTCAGACACCACCTGCAACAAGGAATGCAGAAGTTCTTCATGGGAGGAAATGTATAAGTTTTTCGAAGATGAAAATCCAAGGGTAATAGTCAAAGTTGCTACATCAGGCGCATCAATTCCTTCAGACCTGACCTATTTCAACGTTGAATGGTCATTCATCCATAAGGTAGCAGCAAAGCCAAACATTATCCCCTATATAGATATGGTTAAGTGGGTAATTGACCACTTGAACATAGAAGATAGAACATTCAAGGATTCAAAGGGCAAGAATATCAGTTCATTCAGGGTAGAAGATTTGAAAACAATGTACCACTTACCCGTCCCACAATAGAACTATGACAAAGATTTTATTCAAAGCTTTAGAGAAAAGCATCCAGACTTGATGAAACTCATAAAGGAATGGAAAGAAGAATAAGGCAAGCTTAAACAAGATAAACTAGGTGCATACCCAATAGCAAAAATTCCTTCCCCTTACAGTTATGATGCCGGTATGTTGTGTAGATTATATGCAAACCCTGATACCACTAGGTTTTCTATAGATTGGGTCCCATTAATTAACACAGTCGTCAATTCCTTAATTCTGAATTGGGAAAATATCCTATTTGATAATTTAGCCAGAAACATCATGGATTATAGGAGTAAAAGAAGTGTTTCATCTAGAGAAATGCCCCCCTTTTACATGAGTGCCTATGTCATGGACACAATTTTATTTTCTTCTAGTTTTCCTACTATGGGATGGAAATGGATGACCCAAGACCCTACTCCAATCCACATTTACCACAGAGCCTTTTGGGAATCAGACTTCCATCTGCATTTTTACAAAATTTACCATAGAGGACATATTGCCTATGCACCATATTATATTAAATGAAAAATTCCCTAGGGTTTCCAAAGAGGCTAGTACAGACATTTTGCTAGTTGCTGGATGGTTCGCAGAGGAAATTTTCACCTATGTCAGAGTATTTGGTAGTTACGCTTCTCCTCATGTCCTACCATATTATGTTCCTAATTTACTTGCAAGATAAATTCCCTACCAGCTTGTGGTAAATGGTATTTCTAAACAGATTAAAGATGATAAGAAGGCCGTTATGCCTAATTTTCCTTTACAACGCGGTATTTTTCCACTTTTTGAAATTGGTCATGCCTACAAGGAAGTTTCAAATGTTAATCTATTGAATTTGGAAGTAATTCCAAAACGGCTGTATGACCCCAATGATGTGATAAAAAATTACATCATAGAGCTCAAAGTAAAGCCTTTTGTGAAAGAGATAGATATATTTGATGATTTATTTCAAGGTATTGAAAATTTTTCCGATGTACTTAAGTTTGCATCAAATCAACTCAATCAAGATGAATTGGAAGCCTTCCAAGCATACAGAAACAAGAGACTGGAAAATGTTCCTCTAGATTTATTGACTATTGAAGATGTCAACGGACCAAATCCAAGTATCAACGTGGATAATGAAGTTAAAGAGATGTCTGAAGATGAATCAAGGAAATCATAACATCAATCTTAGAATTCAGATCATTCTAAACATGAATCCGAAAATAGAAATGAGAACCCAAAAAAGGTAATCAATCAAGTAATCAAAGAGATTGAGATGCAGGAGAAACGAGGAAGTAATGGAACATAATCATCTTCCCAAGAAGTTCAACACAATCAAGATACACTTGATCTATCATAAAATTCTCAACCAAAATATATGAAGAGTGAATGGGATGAGTTTTCTAATGCAATAAAAACTCCTCAAACAATTCCCAATACTGATCAATCTACTAGTTCTCAGACACCAGAACATTCCCAAAAGATAGTGGAAACTATTACTCCACTACAACAAGTTCTTGAAACTCATGATCGAGAGATCATTCTGGCTTATCCCACAGAATAGATAGTCTTACAAATTGAGAAAATCCCTTCGTTGAATGTCTTCTACAGTCCTAGTCATAAAGCTGTAATCAAGAGAAGAAAAAGGAGAAGAATTGATGATACAGTCTCAAATATTACAAATGAATCTGTTGATGTTTTATGGAAGGATCCTCTAGCTGATCCTACTGAACATTTAACCAAACTATCACAGTTTTCAGGGGCATATGCTACTGCCACTTTTGATAAAGCCACTGAGGTTAAAATTTTGCTGACGCAGAAAGAAGATAGAACATAAGAATTAGAGAGACTATTAGATCAAGAAAAGTCTAACTCCAGCGAGAAAATAGAATTAAAGATGTCCCAATTTCAAAAGGATTTTGAAAGTCTTAATTTGTAGCATCAAGTACAACTCACTGAGAATCAAACACAACTTGAAGCAGCAATGAACAGATTACAAAGCCAGCCACAACTAGAGAAATTCATAAAGGAAGCATTGGATGTGAATGCTAAGTTAAAGCAACAACAAGAAGTATTCTGCCGACAAGATTCTATCATTAGCTCCTATTGTGACTCAAGTGAAATATTTATCCAACAAGCAGTTATCCAGAAACTTGAATGTGAGAAGAGCAAGAAGAAAATCAATGAACACATTTAATGGAAAACATCAGACTCAGGCAAGGAAGCTGATCTACCCAAGGTAGATAAATTCCACAAAGAGATCTTATTCAAGGATTGGAAAGAACAGATAAAGCAAGCAGAGAAAGCAACAACAAAATCATCAAGGTTAATAAAGGAAATTACTGAATATGTATGTGAACATCTTTTGAAAACATAACTTATCAAAGAGTGCACGTCTGAAGTGGTCTCAGAAGTCAAATAGCTGGAAACACAATGGAAACAAAAGGCATAAATGAAGGATGAAGTGATTAAAAAATAAGATAAGCTTGATAAAGAAAATTATTGGAATTTTCTGATCAAACCTTATCATCAGTACCAGACCCTACAATCTCTAACAGATTCGAAAAGAAGATTGCAGCCAGCACTCTCAAATACGGTATTCAAGGTACAAGTCAGATCAAGGATTTTGCAGCCATCCTAGCTCAAACCCAAATGAAAAATCAGAATTCATAATCATATTAATACTTTATTTTCCTAGATTGTAGTTAAAGTTTGTCTTACGAGGATGGTTGTTCGAAAATTACTCTATTTTTATGTAATAATCTATTTTTTAAAAATATTTACTTTAGTATTTAAACCCCTCTCATGCATTTAGAGAAGGATCCAGAAATTTGTCAAAAACATCCTCAAAGAATGCACTTTTGTAAGTTTGTGAATGCTTTGATGAATTAATGGAGCACAGTCTGTTATCTTTTGACATTTGAAGCTATTTAACTGATGTTGAAATATTGTACTCTTTAAATTGCTTTAAAGTGAAGAGGAGCATATATCTAATGTCATTTTACATGAGTAGAACTTTGTACATATGATACTTCTATTCACTTGTATTAACTCTTGCTTTCTAGATCGACAATCATCTTTTATTGCATTATATATTTGAAACGTCATTATAGATGAATGTTAAATGCATTTCTGTACTAATATTTTTCAGTGATCTCTTATTAGATATATAATCACACATATGAATGCGATATAATTTTCACAATTCTTCTAATCAAACTATTTTGTTAGAAGAATCATATTACATAATTTTAATCTCTAAAAACTATTAAATAATATACATTACTAAAATTTGAAGGATATCTCTTTAAATCACATAAAGAAAGAAACACCTCGAGAATACAATAGAATAGCTAGTGTTATATAGATGCATGTGATATATTAGAATCATTTTCCATTTCCTGTTGTATAATCAAAACACACCCGAAAATCATCCCTATTGGGAAACTGGTCCCACTATCCCTAATCAGAGCCACCACACCAAATGGAAAAGGAGTTTCTTTAAGGTCTGGAATGGATGGTTTTCCCCCATGTTGTGGCAGCAAATTCCAAGGCCTTAACACGTCCCCACACCAATCTAAGTTCACTTTTTGATTAATTTAGCTTAATTTTCATAAACTATTTTTGCTTCAGATTTGTTCAGTCATTTAGATGTGAGAAGATTTATTATGTTTGCTAATTATTCTTGGTTTAATTCTAATCTGAATATGAAGGGAAAAACAAGAGTTTAAGTTCAATTCTCCTACTATCTCATCAAATAACAACTAAAATTCATCTTCTTTTCTTTGTTTGCGTTATTTTCTAAATTTTTAGTTTTAACGCAATGGTAACAATGATGAATAGAATTGTAAAGAAGGACAGCATGGACCTCCTCATTTAGGAGCCTCTTCTTTTACTCTTTATGCATCATATATTATTTTCGATCAATTATTTGGTTTCTCTTCATGAAGGTAGTACTGTGGGGAAGGAAAAAACATGATCTCCTAAGTTAGGAGCCTCTTCCCTCAGTTATTACATATTGAATCAGAAATTACTTAGTTAGATTTTATATTTGTAATATGAATTTCCATAAATCTTAGAATCTATAATATATTTGTAATATGTATTTCTTTCATTTTCTACATTTTTTCTTCTAAAATTGACTACATATGAAATCCATATACTTTGGACATGCTTCCAAGTTTACAAACTCAGATTGATAATTAAATACTTGTGTCAGTTTACTCAGTAAATTGACCCAACATTTTTGGCCCCATTTCCAGGGAAGAATACATCAACATAGTCAATTAGGAGTTTTAAAAAAAAAAGAAAAAAAGAAAACAATAACAACAACAAAAACAAAAAATTTAGTTTTTCTTTCAGTTATGTTTCTTTATGCCTAGTGAAAGAGATCAGAAAGGTATATTTACTAAATAAAACCCCCCAACAATTCAACCATCCATAGGAGCAAGACCATCAGGACTAATTACACCAGTTGCTGGGAGACCAACTCTAGAGGAATTAGAAGAAAAACAAAGACCAGGACTGTTACACAGTAATTTGTCACCGTCCTTATCATTCCCCATCCCGCACAATGGAGGACCCATTCTGTGACCTGTGAACATTTTCATGCCTTGAAATCATCATCAATGCATCCCTCTGAACATGAGCTTCATTTTCCCTTGAGGCATCTCCTTGCAAAAGTCATGAAAAACAGCCCTTTTGGCATTGGCGCGGGCAGTCAGTTCAGCACTCGCGCCAATGGAGAAATTACTGCAAAGGGGTCGCGCCACTTGGCGCTCTGTCATAGAGCCGTAGTCACGCCACCCAATTTGGGAGTTGTTTTTTAAATAAGGATGGCGGAAGTTGAGTTCTAACAAATTCACAAACCATCACCTATCTTGAGTTGGGAGGTTGGCTGCGGGAGTTCTATGGAGGGAAGTGGTTTTGCTACCTCCCATGGAACCTTCCTTGTTGATAGGGCCAATCCCATAATAATAGGGATCCCAACTCCTCCTTCCCCATCTATAAAAGCTTGCTCAAATCAATGGCAAGCTAGTCTTGAAGTGCCTAAGCTCTGAATCTCCATATTCCCAAGAGCCTTTGTGTCGTAAAGCACCCTCTCTTTCCCTTAAGGCTGACTCAAGTAAGGAGACCATTGTCACGAGACTCTGGAGAGGTTTTCCCTTTCCTTGGCGAGCTTTGCGAGACGTGGACTACTGGAAACCCATCCGAAGGAGACCGCGACGTCAGAACTTGGTTGTAATCTTTCTTCGCTGGTTATTTAATAGATGATTATGATTATGGTTCCACTCCGTTTTCCATCATGTTAATGCGAGTAATGTCCTTTCTGACTGATGTTTAGTTACGTATGCCGGTTTCCATGCTTGTATCTGTTCGTTTCTTCCATGTGCAGGTGTTCATCCGCGGAGATCGTGGAGGGATTGTGATCTGCCGAGGCTGAGGAACGGGGACGCTTCTTCTTCAGATCCTAGCGTTGGAATCCAGGTAGACTTCTATTCCAGGTCTTTCATTCGTAACTAGGAACTTGCGTCATAACATTGTTTGATTGTTGCTAGACCCCTGCTGGGCTAGTAGGGATCGCCTCTGTCCGCAGAGGGGTTTTACCTCCTCAACAAATTGGCGACTCCACTGGGGATCCAGCTTGTTGTTTGATTGTTGTTTGATTTGTAAACTGTAGACGGAGTCTGAAGTACAGCCAGATAGCCTTCGAAACGCTTCTGCCTTGCATTAGCGGAGTAGATCAACGCTACTTCAGTCAATCTCCGGTTTGGTTTACGGACTGAACGACTTGGAGTCTTTGTCTTGCCTTGCCGTTTGTATCTTGCTTTTCCTTGCTTGATGAACCTTCTGGGTTGGGTTTTTGTGTGTTTTTGCTTCTTGGATTGCTTAGCTTGCATTGGTCTGTTTCTGGAGTAGCTTATTTTTAATTTTTTGCTGAGAAACTCGACTGGCGCGGTTTTTAACCCGACAGTCGCGCCACTTGGCGCATGTTGCCTTTGTACAACCCGCGCCAATCGCCTTCTGGCGCCAGTTTCACTCTTACAGTCGCGCCACCCCCGTAAGTTTTTTGAGTTTTCTCATTTTTGAGCTCTCTAAAGTTGATCAGTGTTTTTCTTCTTGATTTTCCGACTGCCTGAGTCTGTTGGAGTCTTGTTTGGCTGGGAATTCACCTCTGTCCTTTGGTTGTTTGCTTCTATCTACCGATTTCACGTTTTAAGCCCTAGGTCATCTAGTGGCTTGGTGTATCGAGCCCTCCTTGGGAGTTTCGGTGTTTGGATTGTCCCGTCAACTGCCTGATTGATTCTCCACGTTCTCTAAGTAGTTGTTCATTGTTTCATTACGATTTTTGGGTGATTGTTCGTTTCTTCATTCGAAACTCGTTTGGTCTTTCTCTGGACCTAGATCACACGGTCCAATGGAAGCTTTTGAGTCTTTTCTTCGCTTTGAGAGACTTTGGTCGATTTGGGGATCTGATTGCTTGTGTTGTTGAGTGAAATGTGTTTGCTTCGCTCTCTTGAATATCGTTTCTCAAGTTGCTCCATTTGTTTTCAAGTTTGATTAGTGCATATTAGCCATTAAACATTGAAAATCAAAAAAAAATCTCTTATGCTTTTGATTAGTGCAAATTGTAATCTTTTCCACATCGCTAGTGATTAGTGTTTTGAATGAAAGGTTGTCAATTGCATTAGTTGCATTATAGAGCTCATTGTTTGGTTTCCGTTCATTTCGTTTGTATAAAAGCTCTCAACTCTTCTCTAATTAGTTTTCATCGAACGAAATGTTGCATTGTGGCATATAGCTTTGCATTTAGGAGACACTACATACGATAGGGCCTGGAAATTGAAACTTAATTGAAGATCAACCGTAAAATTTATTCAATTAACCTAAGGCAGCATTGGAACTTAACGAAACATATTTAGAAGGTCTAGGCTAGAGACGTGTTCCGGCGTCGTTAAACCTAGCAGCTGTCGTTCGCCTGTTGGCTTTAGACAGCGCTAGTACGGACTTGCGCTCCCCGTACCGTCGCGTATATAAAGGGAGACCCCTCTAGGTTTTCAATCCTTTATCCAAAGGAAGCCGAGTCTGCCGCCCTATACCCGTGATACACCGAACACAGCATTCGGGGAGACTACCTGCACGTACGGAAAGTCCTTGGTCGATTTCTGTTTCATTTTTGAAACCAAGGTGTATATTGCAGTTCACGGATATTTGGTACACCCTTTGTGCCTAGTTTTTCCCGAGCAGTCATTTGGTCTTTTCTGACTCCCTAAACTTGAAAAGACCGTCAAGCGCTTGTCCTTTCACGCTTGTGTCAACTCTGAAAGAGATAGAGTCATCTTTTTATCGTTTCTCGACTCTTGAAATATGAAACGGTAGAATTTCTTACTTTCCAATGTGGTAAAATTAATCGCCCACGATTTCACACCTATTTAGACGTTGCTTGTTGACCGTTTGAGCGTGTGTCTTAACTCATTTTCAGCCCGTGTGTGTGTGTGCCCTTTTCTTTTAGTCGTTTGCCACAGTGGCAGAACCATCGGTTTCGTCTACTGGTAGTCCTTACACGAACGATTCTTCAGAAGCTTCTGAGCCTTCTGTTGAACCACAGCAGCCTGTTGTTTCCGAGTTTCCTGACGGGGGACCGGTTCTCGCCGAGCAACCTTTTGGAGGACCAGTTGAGTTCAATTGGCCCTTTTCGGACCCTGTGTCTGAATTGAGATTGGGAGCTAATTTCCTTTCTCTTACATCGGGTTCACCGTTTGTTGCTGCTGTTTTTCCTCCTAGTCCTCGCCGTCTTCTGTGTGATTTAACGGCAGGATCAACCATGAGTGATTCTGGTGAGGAAATTCCGGGGTCTGATGACTATCAGCGCATCCCTCGTAGATTGTTTGAGGGAGACGGTTCCGAGCTGGCTACCACATCGTCAGCCAGTCCTTCTTTGCCACAGGGATACAGATCTCTGGGTCAGATCATTTCAGTTGCTGCCTCTATGGGGATATCATCTCCCGCGTCGAGACCAGCTGCCACTACACCCGGGGTGTCCCCTTCGACGCCCGTCACTTCTGTTCCCGTTCGGCCCATTGTTTGTGTGGCTGCCTCTTCTGCTGTTGTCTCAGCATCTGCTACCAGGGCTGGGCCAACTCCGGAGGACATTTACCTAGCTACTGCTATACCGGAGAATATCTCTCCGGAGGAGTATCGGTTGTTTTTACAGCAGCCGAACGCTGGAGCTGGACAAATCCCCCAGGATCCTTATCGATCCTTCTTTTCGCACTATGCACAGGATGGCACTCCCGTGTATATGTTCCTAGGTCAGTTTGACGAGCATGGGGAGGTTTTGCGCCTTCCTGCTCCTGAGGCTTATTTATATGCTCAAGGTTCACCATACAACCAGGCTTACAACCCACAGGGACAACCCTTTCAGGGCCAACCTGCAGGCCAACCTGGCTATTTGTATGACCCACAGGGACAGCCTAATCAAGGCTACCCTGCGGGTCAGCAAGGGCCATTATACAATCCGCAAGGACCGTATTATAGCCCTGCTGGCCAACCTGCTCAACCTCACCTAGGGTATCAACCGGGACAGGCCTATGGTCCTGGGGGGCAAATTCAGCCGTCTTTACCAATGCAACCGCAATATCCTGCTGTTTCTAACGTTGCATATCAGCCAGGACCACCCTATGGTTCTGCTTCAGGTCAAACTGGTTTCCAGCAAGCACCTGGTCCTGTTCCTCCACCAGGGCAACCGACCCATTCGGCACAACCTGGGGCTCACTTACAACCAGGTCAGCCTGCGCAACCAACACCGCCTGGTCACCCGGGCCAGCCTGGTCATTCAGGCCAGCCCCCTCACTCGGGTCAACCTGTTCATTCAGGGCAACCCTCTCATTCTGTTCACTCTGCTCAACAGCCTGTTCATTCAATGCCGCAACCAAATCAATAGCTGCGCCCTACGTACCAGGCTCCGCAGGGTTCCACTTATCAGCAGCCTACTCATCCTCAGAGTGGTTATTATCCTCATGGTCAGTCTCAACTGAACTATAACCACTTTGGAGGCTCTCAGTATCATCCTCCTCCACCCGGTTCTACCTACGCTCAGCAGCCAAATCCAAACGCTACTTATACAGGGCAGACACATAATCAGGGCCCGAACCCTGGTTATCAAGCCCCGCACTATGGTTACCAGCAGCCAAATCAGTCTGGTTATACGAACTATGCCCCCTACGGTCAGAATCCTTCGGGACAGAACCCATGGGGGCAGGGATATTCACAACCATCGTGGAACACGGGTACCGGACCTTATCCTGGGACTGGTATGGTAGTTAATCCTCCATTGCCGTTCCTGGCTACCTTGGAACTGCCGGACGTTTCAAAGTTGACCAATGATCCGATTTCGCATAATCCATATTGGCCTCCGGTTCCCACCAAGATACCAGGAGATTGTCCCAAGTTTGAGGGCAAAGCCGGCGAAGACCCCCAGGCGCATGTGATGACGTACCACCTCTGGTGTTCGTCTAACTCTTGGGTCGACGATTTGATTCGTTTGCGTCTTTTCCAGCGTACGTTAACAGGAGCTGCTGCTAAGTGGTACATAGAACTATCCCGTGGTATTTTTCAAGATTTCAACTCGTTAGCCATGGCTTTCCTCACGCATTTCCAGTTACCGGTCCGGTATGAGGCCGGGACGCACCTCCTGTCTTCTTTGAAGCAGGACACGGCCACTCACATCTCGGATCACATCCATGAGTGGCGGCGCCGTCGTCGACTGATCAAGTTTCACATACCTGATCAGATTTTGACTCACTGGTTCACCACCTCCTTTGTGAATAAAATCGCTCAAGATATCGCGATGGGAGCGTGTGTGACGGAGGAACAAGCTATCGCACGTGCCCAGTACTTGGATCTTGTTTATTCACAATCTGGCACGCTTTATGACATCCTGCCTGATGCACCACGGCCCGGAGCCAAAAAGGCCCCGCCCACCCCTTCGGTGGATGGTGTCATTGGTTCCGTTTCTCAAAATTCAAAGAAGTCTTCGAATGGGAAGCAGAAGGCTAATTCTTCCAACAATACCTCTGCTAATCCCGCCTCATCCGATTCTGGTAAAACCGCGGAGGTGAATGCCGTCCAGGCTAATCCTGCGGACAAATCCTCCAAGGGGAAGAAGAAGGGCAAAGGCAAATCAAAATCTGATGCCCCAAAACCAGAATCTAAAACTCGAACTGAGGATGGCTCCCAACGTAAGCCGAAATTCCCTTGCCTCATCTGTGAAGGTGACCATTACACTAAGGATTGTCCACGACGGTCCGAAATTAGTCAACTTCTTAAAGGCTCAAAAGGGACTCCGGTTGTTTTGAAAGAGCCATTTCCATCTCAGCAGACCCAGATGGTCGAACAGGGGTCACCATCTGCACCGTTTGGGTCTCAGGTTTTCATGATGAAGACTAATGCACCTATCACTATCGCTACGCGATCGAAGGATTACAACAGTTAGCAGCAGGCACCCGGGAAGGCAGTTGCGGAAGGGCCGCCTCCCCCACCTGTTTCTGGTCCGTTGGAAATCGAGAAGCTGACTCTCGAACCCGTTGTGAAGCCACCTCCCAAGGGTGTTCTTCGGAGATCCTCCTACAATCCAAATGCTCGTGCCGCTCAACATTATAGTATCGTTGAGGATTTGGCATAGGCGCCATGTGCCATGTCTGCACTTGAGGTTCTTCAAAGTTTTCCTTCACAACGGAAGGCTTTACTGTCTGCCATCGGTGGTATCGATCCCACCGACTCGAGCCTTCTCACCTTTGATCTAGAGAATTTTACTCCCCGACTTCCACATCAAATCGCTTTGGTCATTCAAGTCGGGATTAACGGTCTGAACATTCATAGGGCCGTCGTAGATGAGGGTGCATCTACTTGCGCTATGTCCTCCGCCTGCTGGAAGGCCATTGGCTCTCCAGCCTTGTCGTCATCTCCCAATGCCCTTGAGGAATTTGATGGTCGGGAGTCTAAACCCCTGGGAGTTCTTGAGAGTCTTGCGATCACATTACAGGGAAAAACCGTCAACGTGGAAGTAGAAGTGGTTGACGTGAAACTCAACTACAACATACTTCTTGGCCGCAGCTGGACCCATGCCATGCTCTGCGTGCCGTCTACCGTCTTTCGATTCATTAAGTTCCCCCATGAGGGCAAGATTGTCACGGTAGATCAGTTGTCGTTTTTCACCTCTAGCTCTGAGAACAACGTGCCATACGTGGATCAAATTCCGAATCCCCCAGACAGCATAGGACCTGGTCTTTTCAAAGACCCTGTTCTCATGGGTATATTCCCCGCATCGCCACCGAATACCGCTCAAGTCAACATGTTGTCCAGGACTGATGACCCCTGGCTTATTCCTACACCTGAGCAGGTATATGAGTTTGGAGAATCCATGCCTTTAACGCCAGTAGAGATCAGCTACTGTGAGATTGTTGTCGCATCGGACCCTCCACCTCCTCAGCATGCTCCGATGAGCATGGCTCTCGACGTCTACTCACAATCCCCCTGGCTTGGTCAGGCTGATTCACCTGATCCTCTTAGAGAGACTTTTCCTTCAGATGAGGCTATCATTGAAACTCTGTCTCTTGAGGAGCTGCCCTGGGGCGATGGACATCATCGCTCCTCGTTTATGCCCAGCTTGGGGGCAATGACTGATTGTCTGGAGCGTTATGCTACTCAGGTTCCTTCCCCTCCTCTTCAAACACCGATCTTAATGCACGAGGTCTTTTCGGAGGGTAATCTGAGTAACATTACTCAAACTGTTCCAATCGACATCTCCGTTAAACCGGGGATTATTGAGAACATTCATGTGGGTGTGACTTGTTCTCCCAAGGAGATTCAGGTCTATACTGAGCTTTTCAAAGAATTCAGAGATGTTTTCGCATGGTCTTACGAGGAAATGTCGGGAATTGATCCGAGTATTGTCGTGCACAAGATTCCAACCTACCAAGGTGCGAAACCCGTGCGCCAACGCTTACGTCCCATGCATCCTCGGAAAGCCGCCGCCATCAAGGCAGAAGTTGAAAAACTTCTGAACGCGGGTTTTATTTATCTTATCCCCCTTACAGAATGGGTGTCCAATATCGTCCCTGTTGATAAAAAGCAGGGTACCATTCGAGTCTGTGTGGATTATCGCGATATCAATCGCGCCTGTCTTAAGGATAATTATCCCACTCCGTTCATCGATCAGATCATCGACGAATGTGCTGGGAGTGAGATCTACTCCTTAATGGACGGTTTCTCAGGCTATAACCAAATCAATATTGCACCTGAGGATCAACATAAGACCACATTCATCTGTCCGTGGGGCACTTTCGCGTACAAAAAACTCCCGTTCGGCTTAAAAAACGCTGGCGCCACGTTTCAGCGTGCGATGTCCTACGCTTTTCATGATATTCGCCATATTGTCCAGCCTTATCTGGACGACTTGCCAGCCCATTCGGGTAAGCGAGAGGATCATCCTGAGCATCTCCACCAGATATTCCTTCGTTGCAGACGCTACAACATCAGGCTCAACCCTCATAAGTGTGTCTTCTGCGTCGATTCTGGCCGTCTTTTAGGCTTTATAGTCTCGAAAGACGGAATTCGCCTTGACCCTCTAAAGGTTGAGGCCATCGTAAATCTCCCATCACCCTCCTCCCTGTATTAGTTACAGAGTCTACAAGGGAAAGCGAATTTTCTCAGGCGCTTTATCCCGAATTATGTCGAGATGGCCAAAGGATTCACTCGTTTGTTAAAGCAGAATGTTCCCTTTTACTGGGACGAAATTGCTCAAGAATCCTTTGAGAAGCTGAAGACATTGCTAGTCAATGCTCCGTTGCTTCGTCCTCCGGACTACCACCGCGACTTTACTTTGTATCTAGCCGTCGCATTAAGCACCATCGCCATGGTCTTGGTGCAGGATGACGAGAACGGTGACGAACATGTTGTTTATTACCTATCTCGGAACCTTCTCGACCCGGAAACGCGTTATGCACATGTTGAGAAGTTGGCCTTAGCAGCCGTACACGCCATACAACGCTTTCGCCATTACATCCTTTTGCGCATGATAACAGTGGTTTCAGACTGCAACCCCATGACGTATATTCTTTCTAGACAATTACTAGGGGGCAAGTACTCCAAATGGATCGTCATCCTGCAGGAGTTTGATTTGGAGTTCACAACTGCCAAGTCAACTAAATCATTGGTCTTCGCGGATTTGATATGTTCTCTCCCTACAGACTCTATTCCTGAACACTCTGAAGATCATATACCGGACGAAACGTTGTTTCTTATCGATACTCGTGATCCTTGGTACGGTGACATCATAGTGTATCTTCAGACCGCGACATTTCGGTCTGAGTTGGATAAAGCTGCCCGCCGTCGGATTCGGCACCAATCCCAACCCTACCGTATCGTAGGAGATACCTTATATCGTATTGGAGTAGATTCGGTGCTCCGACGATGCCTTACCTTGGAAGAGGCTGAGAAAGTCTTGAATGACTGCCACAGTGGCGCCTGTGGCGGACACATGTCCAGGTATGCTAATGCCCAGAAGATTCTGCAAGCAGGTTATTTCTGGCCTTCCATATTCAAGGATTGTATCACTGCAGTCCGAAAATGTCATCCATGCCAGATTTTTCAGCGCAAGATGCGCGCACCGCCATTGCCTTTGCATCCCGTTATTACCGTCGGCCCTTTTGTGAAATGGGGCGTGGATTTTATGACGTGTAACCCTCACTCGGCCGGGGGGCATGCGTATATCATTGTCGCCGTCGACTACTTCACTAAGTGGGCCGAGGCGATGCCTACACTAGCTGCTGACGGGAAAACGGCTGCTTCATTTATATTAAACCACGTTATCGCACGATTCGGGGTTCCTCAAGCCATCGTCACTGATCATGGTACTCATTTCCGTGATTATATGATGACGGAGCTGACTTCAACGTTGGACTTGCGTCACGACAGCTCAACACCATACTACCCTCAAGCGAATGGTCAGGTTGAAGCGGTGAACAAGGTCTTGGTCACCATGCTTCAGCGGACAGTTGGGATTCATAAATCCAATTGGCATCTCCAACTGTTCTCAGCTCTCTGGGCATACCGAACATCTGCTAAGAGTGCAACCGGGTTCACACCTTTCCAATTGGTGTATGGTCTGGAGGCTACTCTGCCGGTTGAATGTGAAATTCCTTCGCTTAAATTAGCTGTGGAGCTATTACCGGATACCTCCCCTGAGGAAGAACGTCTTCTGTATCTCGAACGATTGGATGAAACCCGTCGACTGGCTGCTTTGATCATCGAAGCACAAAAGAAGAGGGTCAAAACTCATTTTGATCAAACTGTTTCTCCTCGTTCTTTCATCGAAGGAGACCTCGTTCTCTTGTACGATCAGGCACATGATAAGCTTGGAGCCGGTAAACTCCAGCCTATGTGGCACGGTCCCTATATAGTAAAACGCGTTTTGAAAAATGGGGCCTACGAGCTTATAGATTACGAAGGAGTTCCGTTGGCGCAGCCCAGGAATGGGCTGTACCTTAAAAAGTACTATGCCTGAAGTGATTTCTTGGTGTGGTGTGTGTACATAGGTGTGTGATTGTCATTTGTGTGCATAGTGGTGTGCTTTGTAAACATCTTTCTGCTGATCGGGTCTTCCTGGTTGTGCAGATGTCTATTCATCCATTTGTTGGTTTCGCGGATGGTGCCTCCCGCAGTACCAGGAATCTGTCTTCCGTAGCCTGGGTAATCTACGATCCTGCTGGTGAGTTGATTAACCTGCAAGGTGTGTGTTTAGGACGTACCATGAACAATATCGCGGAATATAGCGCCATGTTGGAATTATTAACCGAGGCAGTAAACCTTGGTATCCGTGAATTGCTCGTGTACCTAGATTCACAACTTGTAGTGTTACAGCTGAACGGACACTATTCGGTAAGGAACCCGTCCATCTTACGTCTGTATTTTCGTATTCGATTACTGGAAAGGAATTTTGACTACATTACATATCATCATATACCCAGGCATTTGAATACATTAACAGATGCAGTAGCAAATTTGGTATTAGATAGACATTTGCGCAATTTATAAATCATCATCACATGTAAAGAAAGACTCATCCATAAATAGATATGTATATATAGGTATCGAAATGTTTACATAAAGTGTGTCACGTAAAACTCAAAAAATATACATAATCATCTTAGTACATCCTGAGACACTGTGTCTCTCAAAAAATAGGTGTGGCATAAATCCTAAGGACTAATCCGCATGGTGCTCATGATAGCACGTCACTGCACGCACTAGGCGCCTCAGGATTCGGTGGATCCGATTCGGAACTCCCACCGTGTGGCGCTGGTATGCCATCAGTACATCTGATAGCTGGGCATAGTCTGGAATCCCATGGGCAATCCCCTCGAGGTTCTGGATTAGTTCCTCTCCTCCGGTACCTTCCCCCTGGATCTCAGGGGCGAGTTGTGTCCTCCGGGAGATTGGAGACATCCCGGCTGGTCTCTCAGGTCCTACATCTGCATGCATATATAATTGTGTTAAGACGAATGTGTATTAACAAAAAAAAACATATAAACATAAAATCAAAAAATATGAGGTCTTACCCAGCTCCTCGTCCCAGTCATCTCCTTCTGGTAATGGGAGATCTGGGTCCCCGGTAAAGTCAGTTCCCGAATAGGGCCAATCTTCCACGACGATCAGCTGGCGCCGTAACCACCTAAAAAACTCTGGCCTCCAGGACATCTGTTGGCCACCTCCAGATCTGGGCATCAGTGCTGCCCAGCGAGCCATTCGTGGCTCTCGTGGTATCGGACTCGCCACTGCGGCCCCTTGGCCCTGGAAGATTGGTATGCGTTCCAGAATGAACGATACCAAGATGGAACCGTAGCCGAACTGTTTCAGTTTCCCCTGTTTGCACTTGGTGAGCTGCCTTTTCATGTTAATCGTTACAGCTGTTGCCCAATCATACAGTCGGGGACCCATACATTCTGAGGCCAGCAAGAGTTGGGCCTTTGTAGCCTCGTGCGGAGCCTGCGACCCAGCAGCCCGCATAATGGTATGGAGAACTACTCTCAGTGCTAGATCAGGGATGGTGGAGATATCCACCTTCTTGCTTCCTGATCCTGTTTGTGCCCCTCGGCACACCCGTGCCATTACTTGTTCCATATTTTTCGCGGATGGTCTGCTCCCAGTCAGTACAGGGATTGGACCTCTGCGGGACAATCCGGTAATGAAATAGACGTCAGTGACCTCCAATTCTAACACCTGGTCTCGTAGCCTGAACACTTGTTCGTTTTCATCCCAGATGCTGATTAGATATTGGAGGAGCTCGGGCTGAGCTCGTAAACATGGCGTGAGGAAGAACTTCTTCAATCCACAGTTTCTAAGTGCGTTCATGCAAGCTTGGCTTTGCATGGCCTGTTCATCCTCGTCTCCGTGCTCTCGTTCCTTCCATTCGATTGCCATTTTGAGTGATTATCTGCATTCACATGGTCAAAAACCCCTGATTAGATCTTTGATGAGCTTCAAATTCCAAGAAATTTGGTTTAAATATCGAAATTTTGGGCGGAAATTTAGGTTCGGCCGCTGGCGCGGCTGTTTTGCTAACAGTCGCGCCATGTGGCGCGAGCCCTTTAGTAAAAAGAGCTCATTGGCGCAGGTCCGTGCCCGATACCCGCGCCAATGGGCCCGGCCCTAAAATTTTAAAAATGCCCATGCAAGACTGATTTTTAAGGGAAAATCATTAAAAGATGAATGAAAATGTGGAGCAAGGGAGCGCCTTTTACCTGTGATGGACGAGAAGCTGAATGGTTGCCTGGATTGGTCGCAATCGTCGACGGAAGTTTCTGCTCCAAATGGACCACTGTTGTTTTTTACCAAGGTAAATAGTAAAAGTAATTTTATTTTTACCAATTAGACATATTTATAACTTTTTCGACATTAAATGAGTTTTAAAAGTGATTTTTATCAAATATTTTCATATATTATGTCGAAAATGGGTTTTACGCTTGCTTGGTATGTGCAGCAGCAGGTTTTGCGACTCAAAAAGATGGACACGAGTTGTATTTTATACTTTTTCGGACTCGGTAAATACACGAAAAAGTCACTTTGGAGTCATCTTTCAGCTCTTTTCTGACTCTCTAAATATGAAAAGATCGCTGAGGCCCTTGTCATTTCGATCTTGTTAAAATGGACACGAATCGACATCCACCCAGTATAAGTTTAACCCTTTTTCGGGCTGGGATGGATTGATTACGAAAAAGGAATACCCTAGCCTATTGCGACTAGGAGGTTTTCCCGGATATTGTTTTCTACCTTTTCGGATCTGGGAAACTATTTACGAAAAGGGATCTGTGGAGTTTTCTTTTCCGCCGTCTTTTCAAACTCTCTAAACATGAAAAGACGCCGATTTTTTCCTTTGTCAGACTCGTTAAACCCTGATGACATCGGATCTAGTCGAAATGACGTTCTCCGAGTTTCTCCTTCCTGGGACTCGTTAAATGCACCAGGATGGATTCGCCTGAAGGGCGGACTTATATCGCAAGCATATGCTATCCCCTTCAAGCTTGTCATTAAAAATAATTGGGGTACTCGCCAGAAATGGTGGGGGAAAAATGGAACCATCGTCATTGTCGTCGGCAGTATGTCGCTCTTGAACATGGCACTTGTCTGCATCCGTGTCAGGTTGGGGACATCTCATCTCGTTGTTTCACTTTGCCTCCATGGGTTTGGGTAATCTCTTTTGACCTCTCATCTGTTCACTACCTCGTCACCATGACCTCTGATCCGTTGATGTCAAATACTGCCAAGTCCACTGTCGTGCCGTTCATGTGTTCAAGAGAAGTTGGCCTCTGCAAATATCAACCTTCCTCTGTTTCTCATACGATCCTGATTCACAACAAAACATCATGTTCCTCTGTCTCATGTCGATGATGTGGGAATCATTATGGCCCACCTTCGATCAAGGTCACTTCCTGTCGACATCAACTCATTATCCAGGAAGTTGGTCTAGAGACTCCTTATGGTACCTTGGAGCCTGCATGCCTCAATGGCAGGTTCGTCGCATTTGACGAGAGGTTTACATCATTGGCCTCCGATCGAGTGATTCTGCGGGTGTTCGACATCAGCTCATTTATTCGCACGCCGTTGATTGTACCAGTAGTACCTTGAGAGCCATTGTCATTATTGGTGGTTTCTCTCGCGTCGGTTAACAGCTTTCATCATTGGCTGGTAATCCGACGATGTTCTTGCATGTTCGACTTCAGCTCACATATTCGCATGCATGAACTTGTACTTTGTTGGGTCGAGATGGAGCGCAAGACCCTGGATTGTGTCTGTTGTAATCCAGGCTGCGATTGTGGATTATTATCATTATGTACATGACTCATTGATTGGATGGCTGCGACCATACCTGAGTCTATTTGTTTGATCCTAGTTGGATGGCTGCGCCCATACCCTGGATCCGGATTATAGCATACTCTGTTTCGGATGGCTGCGTCCATACCACTTATACATCATGTACTTGAGATATCAGTTGTATCTTTCTGCGCAGGTTTTCCGACGGCGGGCCTTCAGTGGAACATGTTCTCGTAAAGCATTTCACCCCTCTCCCTCTCGGGCCTCATACTTTAGGGGGCATCTGTTACACAGTAATTTGTCACCGTCCTTACCATTCCCCATCTCGCACAATGGAGGACCCATTCTGTGACCTGTGGACATTGTCATGCCTTGAAATCATCATCAATGCATCCCTCTGAACATGAGCTTCATTTGCCCTTGAGACATCTCCTTGCAAAGTCATGAAAATAGCCTTTTGGTATCAGCGCTATGTGTCAGCTCAAAGACTCGCGCCAATTGGCTCCTTGTCGCAAAGGGGTCGCGCCACTTCGCGCGGCGCTCCGTCACAGAGCCGTAGCTCGCCACCCAATTTGGGAGTTGTTTTTTAAATAATGATGGCTAAGTTGAGTTCTAAGAAATTCACAAACCATCACCCATTCGAGTTTGGGAGGTTGGTCAGGAGTTCTATGGAGGAAGTGGTTTTGCCACTCTCCTGCGGAACCTTCCTTGTTGATGTGGCCGATCCCATAATAATAGGGATCCCAACTCCTCCTTCCTCATCTATAAAAGCTTGCTCAAATCAATGGCAAGCTAGTCTTGAAGTGCCCAAGCTCCTCGACCTCCATATTCCCAAGAGCCTTTGTGTCAGAAAGCACCCTCTTTTCCCCAAGGCCGACTCAAGTGAGGAGACCATCACACGAGACTCGGAGAGTGTTTTCCCTTTCGGGCAAAGTTTTTGCGAGACATGGACTACCGGAAACCCGTCCGAAGGAGACCGCGACGTCGTAATCCTGGTTGTAATCTTTCTTCGCCGGTTATTTAACAGATGATTATGATTATGGTTCCACTCGTTTTCCGTCATGTTAATGCGAGTAATGTCCTTTCTAACTGATGTTTAGTTACGTATGCCGGTTTTTATGTCATCCGTGCTTCTTCCATGTGCGTGTGTTCATCCGCTGCGAGATCGTGGAAGGATTGTGATCTGCCAAGGCTGAGGAACGGGGACGCTTCTTCTTCAGATCCTAGCGTTGGAATCCAGTTAGGCTTCTATCTCCAGCCTTTTCATTCGTAATTAGGAACCTGCGTCATGACATTGTTTGTTTGTTGCTAGACCCCTGCTGGGCTAGTAGGGATCGCCTCTGTCCGCAGAGGGGATTTACCTCCTCAACAAGGACAAAGATTGAATCTTATTGAAAGACAAACCTTGTTAGCCTATTAGGTGAAAAGAAAACAAACTCCAAAATAAACCCCTTTCATAGAAAAACAAAAGGAGATAAGGAGACCAATTATTAAACAATTAGAGAAACTGGTTCTTGAACAAATAAAGATAGTTGGGGAAAACCAATTCAACCTCATATTGAAACATTAAAAACAACTAAAGAGAAAATGACTGAGGAAGGAGAAGGATATAATATACCAATTATGACTCCAGAACAAAAACTTCGGTATGAGAGGCAACAAAAATAATGAGAGAGAAAAAGAGAGGAAGACAAGAGAATAGAAGCAGAGAGAAAATGAGAGGAAGATGCAAAAAGAGAATATGATAACATAAGACAAAAAGATATAGAACCAAACAATTATCAGGAAGCTACCTTTAGCTTCCTAATACTAGACACAAGAGCAATCCTAGGAGAAGAAGTGAAAATGAAAAACATTCCACCTTCTGTTTTGCCCAATTTTTATTGAATGTCAACTGAAGATCCTGATTCATTTATTTTTGAGTTTGACATCTTATGCCATACTTATGGCTACACAGATGACACACAAAAACTTCGTCTCTTTCCTGCTACTTTGAAAACAACAACACTAAAATGGTTTATGGGTTTAGGAGAACATACCATTGCCTCTTGGGATGACATGAGGAAAATTTTTCTCAAAAAGTATCAACCCTATTGTAGGCCTCGAGCCTCAAAAGAAGATATTTTCATAATGAAACAAGAAGAAGATGAAAGTTTGGAAGAGTACTTGGAGATATTCATTTACAATCTACAAAAATCCAAACAACACTCTCTGAATCCTGATACCATCCGCACAATTTTTCTTAAAGGTATAAGAGATTAATACCTTGATATTGTCAATGTGATGGGAAAAGTAGATATCTCAAACTTACCATTTGATGAGATTGTTGAACTATGTCAAAAATATTCTAAGGGAAGAGAAAAAAGTGGAAAAAGAGATGTTACATCAAGATCTTCTAAATATGCAACGGGAGGAGTAACAAGAGTAGAAATAGGAAGTTTGCTAGAAAATTTTAAAACTGCTCTTTTGAGCACTTTAGGAACACAAGTTGATGTTTTGAAATAAAAGAAAAAGAAAGAAGAACAATATCAAATCTTATCATTATTTTTTCCTGAGTGTAGGAAGAAACATCCACTAAGAGAATGTCCTTTGGATAGTATTTAGTTGTGTGGACTTTATACATAGAATCATTCAAATGAAAACTATCCAACGATTAAATAATTTCAAATGGAATAAGTACAAGGGAAAAAATATCTTTACTATATGGCACCAAGGATACCTTGGAAACCAAGGATTCCTCAGCAATTCCCTCAACAAATCCCCTAAAATTATCAGTATCCTCCTCAAAATTCATGGAATACTCCAATGCCATGGCAGGCTTGGCCTCCACAAAAATACCAAAACCAACCTGCACAAGGTTGGAGAGGATATAGTTATGGAAACAATCAACCTCAACAAATTTATCCTCAACAATACCAACAGCCATATCAACAACCATATCCTTAACAAACATTTCAATACCAACAATTCCAACAACATCCTCAACCAATGCCATTTCTACAACAAAATCCTGCACCCTTACTAACTCAACCACAATAGCTTCAATTGCCTTCTAACCAATCCCCACCTAGACCAACTCAATTACCAGCTCAGCCAGTAGAAAATCCGAGTAACAAGGTGGAGAGACCATCATACAATGTGGAAGAAGCAACATATTTTCCTACATACTTTATTCTTCCTATACAAGATGTCCACTTAAGGTCTGGGAAAGTATTACACAAATATTCTCCATCGATCATAGAAGAACAAACTAAATAAGGAAAACAATCTGAAAAATATCATCCAGGAAATCAAATTCAGAAAGGAAAGGCTATTATGACTCAAACACCACCTTATCCAGAGAGTTAGTAGAGCAAAAAATTCCCATGCCTCTTCCCGAACTTGATATTTTGGATGAATTGAAGAATTCTTATGTCAAAATTCCTTTGTTGCAAGCTATCCAAGATATTCCAATTTATGCAAAAACAATAAAGGAGTTATGTATTAAGAAAACTGGCAGAAAGAGAAGAGATCCACCCATAATCTAGGTCAATTGAAAATTAGCTAGTCTCATGTTTGCACAAACAACAATTGAAAAATACATTGATCCTGGGATACATATGGTTGCCATTTCAATCAATAATTTTTTAGTTCCAAACACTTTAATAGATTTGGGAGAAGCTATAAATGTCATGACAACTGAAACTATGAAATATTTTAAATTACCCAATATTCGACCTACTACTACAATTTTGGAGCTAGAAGATAGATCTAAAGCTGTACCAGAGGGAATATTAGAAGATATCATTGTTTCTTTGGATTCATGGGAATATCCTGGAGACTTTCTAATCTTGTAGTCAAAAACAAATCTAGGAGGCCATCCTTTAATTCTAGGCAGGCCATGGTTAGCCACAACAGATGCCTTCATTAGATGTAGATGAGGAAGTATGATCATAGAACATGGGGATGAAAGGAAACATGTTACACTCTATCCTCCAACACAATATCCTTCTTTATTATCATGGCTTGATGAACAACAACAACAAGAAACTCAACATGTTCTAAGTATTAATCAAGTATTTAATTTTAGAGAAGAGGAAGAAAATGAGGATATACTAGACCTTTTCATCTCAAAACCTACTATTTCAGAGAAGCTAAGAATAACACAATATGAAGCTGAAAATCATCTTTTAAATCCATGTTTTCAAGAAAATTGTACAATTCAATCATTGCAAAATTCTTTTGAAAATATTCTTCCTATTAACTCAATTACCAATTCATGAAGTAAAATCATTGAAATCAATCCTAGAAGGAGTTTGAATATTGGTAATAATTTACAATAATCATAGGAACAACAGGTAATTGCATTATTACAAAAATATTCAAAATATTTTTCCTGGGAATATACAGACATGCAAGGAATTCATCCAAAGACATGTATTCACCACAACTATACTGATGATCATATCAAATCAATGAGACAACCACAAATAAGAATGAATCCTATGATGAAAGAAATAGTGAAAGAGGAACTACAAAAAAAGTTATAAGTTGGATTCATCTATCCTATTTCTAATAGTCAATGGGTTTCTCCCTTAGTTGTGGTGCCAAAGAAAAATGGAAAGTGGAGAATATGTGTAGACTATAGGGAACTGAATAAAGCCACATTGAAATACAATTTCACATTTCCATTTATTTACCAAGTACTAGATTCATTAGCTGGAAATAAATTCTTTTCTTTTCTTGATGGATTTAGTGGATACAATTAGATTAAGATCGCACCCATGGGGAACATATGCATATAATGTTTTTCCCTTTGGGTTATGTAATGCACCTGCTACTTTTCAAAGAGAAGTCCTTGCAATATTTGCTGATCTAATTCATGAATGCGTAGAGATATACATGGATGATTTCACTGTATATGGAGGAACATTTTTTATTGTTTGAATAATCTTGAAATTTTTTTAAAAATATGCATAGAGACAAACCTATCCCTCAGCAATGAAAAATGCTTTATGATGTTAACTAAAGGGATAGTTGGTGAGCCCTTGTATTGCACCAAGAGTGCTGCAACTCCCAGGAGTTGCCCTACTTTACTTTATCAACCTACATGCCATCCTCTTTTGTTTTACGAAACGGTGCTATTTCTAAGGGTTCTCAGTGAAGTCTGTCACACTTAAATGAAACTAAAATAAGTTGCAGAAATGAAATGACAGAAAGGAAACTAAATTAAATTTTTGAAAAGAAATGATAGGAAGGAGACTAATCTAAATTGCTGAAAAGAAATGACAGGAAGGAAACTAATCTAAATTGCTGAAAAGAAATGGAAGAAAGGAAACTAAATTAAATTGCAAAAAGGAAATTAATTTAAATTGTAGAAAGGAAACTAACGTAAACCACACTTAACTTGGCCAATTGGCAAAACACACCCTACTCTATCTATCATGCTCCTATATATGCAGCTATTCAAGACCTAATTCTAATTTGAAGAAGTGTGCTTGCAGTTTGGGGGAAAATGGGCTAAAAGTGCTAATGGGGGGCTTAATAGAATGAATTGAAAAGTGCGATGGCGAAGAAGCATGAGTCCAGTTCGGGAGCGGGAGAGAAATGAAATTTGCGAAAAGGGCAAAGGTTGCGATCTGTGATATGCGATATCACAATATCGCAATCGGAAAAAACGAGCGGTAAGTGTTAACAGGGAGTAGATAAATATCGTGAAATGAAATTTGCGATGGGATAAATATTTCGATTGGTGATGGGTGACATCGCGGTAGGACCGACGGCGGAGTGCGATAACAATATCACAATCGGTGGATAAGAAGTGATAAGTCTTAAAAGAAAACAACAGAAACTGTGATTTACGATTTGCGATTTCGCAATATTGCAATATCACGAGGTTGGTGGAAAAGTTATAGTGAAGTCGGGAGAAGAGTGCAAAGTGCGATTGCGATGTATGGTAGTTATCACAATTGGAACAAAAAAATGAGTGGAAATTGTTAAAGGAAGAGACTAAACACTGCAATGTGTGTTTTACGATGTACGGTAGCAGGAATTTAGAGGAGGAAAGGCAGAGGTCAAACTCCAGTGGGTTCCAAGTGTTTTGCGTTAAAAAGGTAAAGATGAGGTGAAAAAGGGAAAATCGCTGAGATTTTGAAGAACGAAAAAGGAAAGGGAAGGGGTTTTGCGATGGCCGAGATTTGATAATCGAGAAAGTCCAAGGTAAAATATCTCATGCGAAACTTTATGGTTTCTATGAAAAAAAAGGTGCGGCAGCTGATAGGAAGAGAAAATAAGGAGGGAAATGGAGCGTAACAGAGGCGTTTGGAAGAAAAACACATATATGGAAAATGAAGCAGGAAGGTGAGGGTGAAATTCTTCGAAAATTTAATACTGATTCTTGGAAACAAACCTGCAGATTCATGCACGGGAAAACATAAAAAATGCGTGATAAAAACAGTGAACAGAATGCAATTTTTGGGTCTGTGGGAAGGTTCACCCTCCTCGAGCTCTATTGACAGAGATGAGAAGGGGGTCTCGATCCAAATATTTTTGGTCTTCCTCTATTCTATTACTCTCATAAGAAAATGAAAAACTACAACATCACACTGAAAGAAAAACAAAGCAACAGTGAAACTATCAAAAACTAGCTAACTGTTTAAGAATAAAACTAAATAAATGGCATAAAAAAAACTAGAAAAATGACAGAAAGGAAAGAATGAAAGCAACAGAGAAGCTGAGGCACATGGGTTGGGCCCTAACCCATGATCCCAACTCTCTGGAATTAATTTAGTAAAAATGAATTTTGTCTACTCATTGTATTAAAAATGAAAACTTATTACATCCCGAAGGTCTTCAACAACAGAAGCCTAATAGAATGGAAAATGAATGGCATGGAATGGAATGGAATAGAATGGACTAGAATGGAATGGAAGAATCAACTGGAATTGACTAACTGACCAATTAAATCCTTCCTAGCTCTAGCTCTAGCTCCGCTCTATTTATTCTACAGGGCAGTTATGCAACCATTGTCACTACAATTTGTTGTCATATTCTAAAATCACTGCCAAAAACTATCATATAAATCACTATCACTCACTATCATGTTTTTTTCCACACTCTACCATACCCTATCACAACTTTGCTTCAATATGTTCATCAACTTGGTCGCATATGACTCATCTCATAAATTGTTCTTGCCATATATCCAAAACTACTTCAACATGCTCATAAACCATCAAAGACATGAAATAGATATTTTGATCATCAAATGTATGTCAAAAAGGAATTTCATGCCTTTAGATGCATTCACCTCTTAACGTTGATCACTATGCAACTTTTGGATTTCAATTTGGACTAATAATGAGCCCAGAAACCCATAAAACCCATAAAAAAACATTATATAAAATTAAAGGATCTACAAATTACCCTTTTCCAGATGCCATTTTACAAAATGGTTTTTTATGGGTGTCGATGTTACAAAATGTGCACCATTGGTTGCTTAAAAAATTGAAAAAATGAAACTCGTGGCGGAAAAATAAAACTAATTTCAAACCTAGTGGATGAGCAGTTTTGAACTTGATAATGGCCAAAATTTACCATGTCCAACATTAAGGAAATCACCCAATCACGATTGCAACTAGACCCTTTTCCATTTGGTGTGGTGATTTCGACCGATTGACTCAACCTAAATATAGCCTAAACTTAATGCATCATCTAATATAAAACTAATCTAAATGCATAAATCTAATTCTAACTTTAACTTTTACTTATTCTTGTTTTATATTGTATGATTGTATTAATAACAAAAATGACATACTTGCCTTTTTTCAGCCACTTGATGATCCAGACTTATGAAAGAATGCAATAAAATACATAAATAAACATCAATGTAAATATGCAGTAGGAATAACACTTCATTTCATTAATATCAAATACTAAAAAAATGCTTACATATAGAATGAAAAACAAATTATCTCGGGCGATGTTAGCTTATCTATGAGAAGAGATGTGGTAGCTACATTCCTCTGAACTGTGTTACAATGAGGCTTGAAGGCCTATTTATTATTGAGAAACAATGAAAAAAACTAACTCTAGGATATGAGGGGCCAAAACTATGGGCCCTGTTTGGGTAAATTTGTACATCAACTTCCTGGGGACATAACTTTGGCATATGATCTTCGTTTGACATGCACAAATCCTCGTTAGAAATATCTATTCAAGGACTACAACTTTCAAGTGACCAACATCGGTTGTAGACTTATGTTGGTCCTGGTTTTCCCAAAAGCATCATTTAGGGCCTCAAAACAGATTCGAAAGTTCATGACCTGGAAAACTGCCAAAAATAGTAAACTCTGCTACAATTAAGGAAAATGAAAAACTGAAAGAAACAATGGTGGGGGTCCGAGTGGAATAGGTGGGTAGCCCCCAATATCCACCTGGATCACTTGAAGAAAAAATATTTTCAATGGGATGAAATAAGGGCTTGGCTAATCCATAAAAATCTTTCTCCCACATAAGGAGACATTTGTTTAAAATGAATTAAAACAAAATCTAAATGAAGTGCTATCGAATAATGTAAAATATAAATAAAACTATCCTTACCTGGAAAATAGGAAGCAGTTCCTAGATACCAAATGTAATGGTTTAAAAATGTGGATTAAACATGAAATTTATGATTAATATTGAATTACAATAGTGGCTCTGATAACTAATGTTATTTAATCTCATTCACTCTTTATTTGAATAATTATTTCAAATTGAAAAATGATCAAGAATAAATCTCTATAACATGGAAATAGTTCTCATGATTAAGTGTCTGTTAAACAAATGTATATTAATAATTTTTTGAACAATTAGTTTAGAGAGATTCATTTACATAAATGATCAGATTCTAGAAATAATAATAGCATTTAGAACATTAAGATCAAGACAAGATTGTTATTGAAATGACAATAATGCACATTTACGCAAATTAACACACAGATCTGAAATCAACAGTGAAGATTTATTTTATCAAAATACAATAATCGTATATAAATTAAAATAAAAGAAAAACCCCAAACCCATAAATGATTTCTCTCACTAGGAAAATCCTCTAAACAACCTTTCAGAAATATGATGCCCTTCCTTCAAAGGACTGATCTATAGTAGTGTACAATCTCCCGTCTCTGCTACAAACATTAAGAATTCAAAAAGAATTCCCAAACTCAGATCTGAGTTTCTATCTCATTCTATATAAAATGGAACCCTTTTATAATAGTGCAAAGGGTTTTATCCTTTTTAGAAAAATAGAACCCCTTTCTCATTAACACGGTTATTATTTATAAATCTACAATTTAATTCCCTGAAACAAAGAGCTGTTTCAAGACAATTTCTGGAAGATTTTTTTTCTAATTTGTGAGATGGAAAATTCCTTTTTTCTATTTGTAAATTCAATCTGGAATTCAGAGGCTCCAAGTCATGATTTCCCTCAACAAACTCTATAAATTCATAACAAAATTTTCACTAAAATCCTATGAGAATTGTAAATAAAACCCAAATCTAAAAACATTTGAAAACAAACATTTTAACAATATTCAATTTTTAATTAATTAATAAAAATGAAATATGAGCTCACCATTGCTTCTTGAAACAATATTATTGGAAAATAGTTTATCTAGAGATAAAATCCCATTAGCAAAATGTTTTGGCAATCAACTTTTCCAAAACAATTCACTCAAAAAGTGAGTGTGTTGCAAATTTTCAATCTTATTTTATATTGAATTTAAGGATTGTTTCATGCATGTACTTTTTTCAAATACTTGTTTTCATATTGTGCTCATCTCTTTTGCCTTTCCTGTTGTGTAACCAGCTCCAAAAATAGAAGAAAAGAGATATCAACGCCTTAGAAATGAGCCACTTCGAGGGGGCAACCTCCAATACATTACATAAAAGAACAATTCTTGGATGATACAATTTACAAAACCTCCTTTCTATATATAGGAATCCATGGGGCCATAATGTAATCCTAGTGGGCCACAATGTAATCCTAGCCGACCTAACAATAATAATTTAAGGGCACAATAATAACAAAATGGGGGTTACAAGGGCACAATAATAACAATAAAGGGGTTACACTAACAACAATAAGGTACTATACTAGTAATATAGGGACCTAACATGCCCCTCTCCTTCAAAAAAAGCGTTGTCCTCAACGCTTGAGTAGCTCTGGGTGCTTCTGTATAAAATTCTCATCCTCCCATGTAGAATCTTCAGTGGGTAAGTTCTTCCACTTTATGAGATACTCTGAAATTGATCGATTCCATAGTTGTCGAGTTCTTGTTTCCGTGACCGCTTTAGGTTCCAATATGATTTTTCCTTCCTCGTCAAGTTTTGGCAATATTGTTTGAACTAGAATATTTTCACCTATAACCTTCTTTAAGCATGAAACATGGAAAACTGGATGTACTCGCAAAGAAGCAGAAAGCTCCAATTTGTATGCCATAGTACCAATCTTTTGCAACACCTTGTAAGGACCATAGTACTTTGGTGATAATTTATTATCCTTCTTATCTTGATTGAGGGAAATTTTTTTGTATGGTTGTAGCCGTAAAAATACCCAATCTCCTACATCAAAACTTCTCTCGCTGCAATGTTGATCTACCTATTGTTTCATTTGATTTTGTGCCAAATTCAGGTTATCCTTTAAGAGTTGGAGAACTTCTTGCTGATGCTCGATGTGATCTTCCACTGCTTGAACCTTCAAATTTTCCCTTAAAGATGATGTGATCAATGGTGGATGATATCCATAAAGTGCCATAAATGGGGTCATTTTTGCTGCAGTATGGAAGGAAGTGTTATACCACCATTCAACGAGAGGTAACCACTTGACCCATTGTGTTTGTTTATCAGATACAAAACAACGAAGATATCCTTCCAAACATTTATTTACTATCTCAGTTTGACCATCGATTGAGGATGATAAGATGAGCTATGAGCTAATTGAGTACCCAAACAAGAAAGTAACTCCGTCCAAAAATTTCCAGTAAAAATGGGATCTCTGTCGCTGACAATAACCCTTGGGCTTCCATGTAGCTTTTGAATTCTGTCCATAAATGTAGTAGCAACTGTACTTGCTTTAAATGGATGAGATAATGCACAAAAGTGTGCATACTTGGTAAGTCTATCAACTACCACCATGATGACATTATTTCCTTCGAACTTAGGTAAACCTGTGATAAAATCCATTGAAATCTCCTCCCAACGTTGACTTGGAATGGATAAAGGTTGTAGAAGTCCCGGGGTCTTAATTGTTTCCACTTTATTCTATTGGCAAACCAAAAATTCCGCCACAAACTTTTGAATATCAGAGTTAAGGCCATCCCAAAAAAATTCTTTCTTCACCCTGTGGTAAGTTTTTAAAAATCCTGAGTGTCCTCCTAAAGGAGAAGTGTGCAATTCCAGAAGAATCTTTTGTTTTAGTTGGGAATTATTACAGAGATATAAGCGATCTTTGTACCATAAGGAATCATTTTTCCAACTAAATGTATCAGATGTACTAGGATCTTGCTGCAACTTTTGAATGAGTGTCCATACATCTTTGTCCTTCTTCCATTCATCTTTTGCTTCGATTATCCAATCTGGTTGGATAATAGAAATGGCACAAAGCAATGCTTCCACCTCTTCATTCTTTCTTGAGAGTGCATCTGCAACAACATTAAGCTTTCCTTTTTTGTAGATTATTTCAAAGTCATAACCCAAAATATTTGTGACCCATTTTTGCTGCTCTTCTGAAGATAGTCTTTGTTCCAAAAAGTGTTTAAGACTATCATGATCAGTTTTTACCTTGAAGTGTCTTCCCATTAGGTAAGTTCTCCATTTCTTTAGTGCATGCAAGATTGCTAACATTTCCTTCTCATAAATAGGTTTCTGTAAATACTTTCCTTTGATTGGACGACTTTCAAAAGCAATGGGTGTTCCTTCCTGCATTAAAACAACACCAATTCCATTTCTTGAGGCATCACATTCCACAATAAAGGTTTTTGTGAAGTCTGGCGTAGCTAAGACCGGTGCTAGGCACATTGCCTCTTTAAGATGTTCAAAGGCCTTAGTTGCTTCAGGAGTCCATGAAAATGCATCTTTCTTCAATAATGTTGTTAGAGGTGCCGCTATTCTCCCATAATACTTAAAAAACTTGGGATAATACCCTGTTAACCCGAGAAATCCTCGCAACTACTTTATGGTTGTGGGGACTTTCCATTCCTTAATGGCTTTAATTTTGTTAGGGTCTACCTTAACACCCTCGTGAGATACAATATGACCCAGATATTCCACCTCTTGTACTCCAAAGAAACATTTGGATGTTTTTGCATATAATCGTTTCTCCTGCAATAGTTTGAGCACCATGTCAAAATGTTCAACATGATCCTTCCAAGACCTACTGTAGATTAGTATATCATCAAAAAATACTAGCACAAATTTTCTAAGGAAGGGTTTGAAAATGGAATTCATCAACCCTTGAAATGTAGAAGGTGCATTGGTAAGGCCAAAAGGCATGACCAAAAATTCATAAAGACCCTCATGAGTTCGAAATGCTGTTTTTGGAATATCTTCAGTCTTCATTCTAATTTGATGATATCCTGAACGAAGATCCAACTTGGTAAAATAAATTGCTCCATGTAATTCATCCAATAATTCATCAATCACAGGAATGGGAAATTTATCTTTAATGGTGAGCTTATTGAGCTCCCTATAATCCGTACACATTCACCATGATCCATCCTTCTTGTGTACCAATACTACAGGAGCAGAGAAAGAACTTTGACTAGGTTGAATTATACCCGCCTCTAACATTTCTGAAATCATACGTTCAATTTCGCTCTTTTGGAAGTAAGGATATCTATAAGGCCTGATGTTTGGAGGAACACTTCCTCGAATCAAATGAATAGCATGATCATGATCACGAATAGGTGGGAGTCCTTTGGGAGTTTCAAACACCTTGGAATGATTGTCCAAGACTTGTTTGAGATCTGCAGAAATAGATGATTTTGATGTTGGAACTTCTAGTGAGCATAATTGTGCAATTACGCCTCGTTGTTCTTTCTTTAGAAGCTTTGTCATGCCATTAGAGCTTATTATCCTTCCTGGCTTCCCTTCAATACCCCGTAATTCGACTTCCTTTCCTTCTAAAAAAATTTCAAGAAAAGTTCTTGAAAATTAAAAGCTACCGTCCCCAAAGATTGTAACCATTGTACTCCTAGTACAACATCAGCACCTCCCATAGGAATGGAAAGCATTGGACTAGTCAATACATATTCCCCATGGTTAGCTTGATATTATGGCATTTTCCAGAGCAATTTATAGTTCCTCCATTTGCAACCATCACTTGACATTCTGGTGCTTGGTATAGGAAACAATTTAATTCCTTGGCTACCTTACAATGAATAAAATTATGGGTGCTACCTGAATCAATCAACACTATTACCTTTTTCTTCTTGATTTTTCTTTCTATCTTGAGAGTTTGAGGAGTGGTAATTCCTGCCAGTGCATTACACGATATGGTCGGATTCATTTCTTCCTCTTCTAGGGCTGGTTCCAGGTGTATATCCTCTTCTTGTTCATTTTCTTCTTCCCCTTCACAATATCTGTAAAATAATTTCTTCTCAGCACACCTATGACCTTTAGTGTATTTGCTATCACAATTGTAGCAAAGCCCTTTTGCTCTTTTTTTCTTCCAATTTTTGTGGTGTCAACCTTGTAGGTTGTGGAAATCTAGACGTAGCAACACTTCCTTCTTTATAGAATTGAGTGGTAGGCTTCCTTGTCGCCATAATTTTACATTCAACTTTTCTTGCCAACCTGAATGCCTTCTCCAATGAATCAAGTTCCAAAATGCGAACTTCATGTTGGATGTTATCCTTTAAAGTGCCTATGAAGAGATCAATCTCGTGTTCCTCTGGAATATCAGTTACCCTTATATTCAATTTTTGGAAGTCCTCAATGTGCTGCCCCACTAAACCCTTTTGTTTGAGATTTATCAATTGGCTAAAGAAGGTGTTGCTCTTTGTATCCTCATAATGTGTTATCATTTCTTCCGTAAAAATTGACCAAGTGACAATTTTTTTATGGGAGCAAAGCCATCGATACCATACAAATGTATTTTGTTCTAAATGTAAAGTTGCAATGCGTACCTTTTGTGTGTTTTGCACGTTATGGAGATCAAAATATTGCTCCATCTGTAGTATCCATGTTACATGATCCTTTCAATCAAACTTCCTCATATCCATTTTTGGAATATGGTGGTTCTTCCCGCCAACATTAGAGTTTATGAAATCACGGTTAACATTGATTTTGTTCTCATCATGAAGTTCTTCTACTATCTTTTCACCATTAGGAAACATTTCTTGTATCAACTTTGTCAAACCTTCGATGTATGTTTTTAGATCATTCTTCATGTTTTCCATGTTGTATTTCATGTCATCCATCTTAGCTTCCATGCCATCTTCCATGCCATCCATCTTAGCTTTCACGCCTTTCCTCAAAACTTCCATTTCATTTTTTATTGCTCTTTGCAAGAGTGAAATTTGTTGCACTTGCTCTTGTAATTTTGATAGATCATGTTGCAATTCTTCATCTTCATGAGTCATAGTAGAGCCTTCTGAAGGCTTAATGGGTGTTGAGTTATTTTTACGGGGCATCTTTTAGAACCCAATACTGATATCTATTCTACAATATGCCCTTGGAATCAATTCAAATTGATTCTTCAAACAAGACTTATGCAATTCGGAAAAAAAATACACACTTTTTTCTTGCTTATGAGAAGCTCGATATTGAAATTGGATTATCTTTGTGATTGCAGAACTTCAATATCTGAAATTCAGGAATGAAATACCCCTCTAAATTATCTGTTGAATGCCATAGGTCTGACTTGATTTGGATTCTCCAAGACAAAGTTGTGTCCAATCTCCCACAATGACCTAATTATGGACTGGTTCAGTAGAGTGAACTTGTATGACTTGACACGTGTCACTATTTCGTCTTTTGTCTCTAAAATTGATAGCCAAGAAACTATAGTCCATGTACTTGCAACCACTTTTTACGGCACTCCAATCCGATGCCCCCAGAGAGAGTTATTGAAATTTTTCTACGATCACCTATTTGAGATGAAATTCAGGAGCTTGAAAAAGCACTACCTTCCACAGATCATATCTCCAAAAATATTGCGAACCAAGCTCTGAAATTTTTTGACGAATTTCCTCAAGATTTCAGCTTCGCACCATATGAATTTTAGACTCTGAACCTTCGTAAAAAACAAGTTATAGCGACAATTCCACGATGACCTGTTTAGGAGCTTGATAAAAGACCTAACTTCCACAGAGGATATCTCCGCAAATATTGTGAACCAAGCTCTGAAATTTTTAGACAAGCTTCCTAAGAATTTCGGATTCGCACCCTAAAAATTTCAGCTTCAGAAACTTCGTAGAAAAAACTTTATAGCGAAAATTCCACGATGACCTGTTTGGAGCAGTGAAACCCTAGAATCCAAAGCTCTGATACCAAATGTTGTGTAACCAGCTCCAAAAATAGAAGAAAAGAGATATCAACGCCTTAGAAATGAGCCACTTCGAGGGGGAAACCTCTAATACATTACATAAATGAACAATTCTTGAATGAAACAATTTACAAAACCTCCTTTCTATATATAGGAATCCATGGGGCCATAATGTAATCCTAGTGGGCCACAATGTAATCCTAGCCGACCTAACAATAATAATTTAAGGGCACAATAATAATAATAAGGGGCTTACACTAACAAAAATAAGGGACTATACTAGTCATATAGGGACCTAACATTTCCAATGAGTCCTCATGGGCTTGATTTCGTGTCATAGATCTCGAGATATGGCTCCTAAAAAATAAAGTTTTGTAACAGTCCCCACATCCACTGAAAGTTTTATATTTACTGTGGATTTTATAAATATAATAAATTAAATAAATAAATAAAATATTAGGGAGGAATTATTAAGTGGAGAGTGGAAGCCATAGTATAAGCATGGGAGGTATATGTTTTGGTTATCTCTACCATATTGAGATCATCAAATATAATAAAACAAAATCATGCAATTATATAATATTACAAACCATATGATGCAACCCATGTGCTCATGAATGGAGGTTCACATGAACACCATTCCAAGTGGACTTAAATTAATTAAAATAATAACCACCTTATAACTCCTTCACGAAGGAAAATAATCTCAGTGTCGATAAGCTATGACCTACTCTAGGCTCTATCCTCAGTGGAGGCACCCACCTCCTTTTACAAGTCCTTGTCGATCTATTTTCGAAATCTTTCAATCTAGATCCATCGTCATCATCAATCATTGAATCATAAGTAGTGTCCCTATTTGAAATCACATTATATAAGCATTTTCACTGCAAAACTTGTCATATTATGTAATCACTGTAACTACAACATATGCAACCACTGTCACTACAATTCGTTGTCACAATTTGAAATCACTACCACAATTTGTCATATAAACCATTGTCACTTTGTTGGTCAAAGTTTTCATTGATGTCAATGTGGCATTGTTGGAGATGGAAAATATTCTTATGATTCATGAATAACCCCTTTGTGATGTTTCCCTAACCTCATGCAAACCCTAAGCATGAAGATGATGCACATTCCCTAGCTACACGATAACCGTAAAGACCTAGCTTCATGATGCCCTAATGTCCATGAAACAATAGATAGATCTAGATTATTGTTTCCTAATATAACTCAATGAAGCCCTAAGTGCCTTATTGAACATGCCCATGAAGACACTAAAAGGGCACCCTAGCCTTATTGAATCGGATATTCATGATGCCCTAAGGAAGCCCTAATCATTATAAATGAAGTATATAATAAGGAACCCTTACCTTTCATATCATAAGCTTGAAATCCTAAAATATATGAATAAGGAACCCTAGACATAAAATACTATAGGTTTCCATGGATAAAATAAGGATGATTTTTTCAAAAATGTAATTTTATTGTTGGTAAAAATACCTTAATTGAAGATGAAGTTGGCATAAGCTCGTAGAGGATATTTTCCCCTTTCCAACGAGCTATTACACGCCCTCTAACTCCTCATAGGCTGAGAGAAATTGAATTTATAAGATAGAAAATTCATATTTTAGGTAAGTCGACTTATGTAGGCTTGACATTTCATCCAAGGGATGTGTCTGTTAGTGTCAGCCTTTGCAGCTTTCCTTCAGTGATCAAACATGCTCTTACAAAGTGATTTTAAGGTGTCAAGGTCAAATTTTGTCATTTCAATGAGTCTTCAAGAAAAATTTGGTCACTAGGCATTAGGTCTAGGGTTTGTTTTCACGCTATTCAAAGTTGTCCAAATGTCGGTCCATGTCACCGTTCAGCTGAGTGTACCATAATTCAGAGGGTTGTCATCATCATGTCAAGTTCCATTGGGTCATTTTACAGCTTGTTCATGCTTCAGTTGTGCCTAGGTAAGATCCATTTCCCTCTCCTAGGGTTTTGGAGGTAATTTCTCTTGGATGGTCAAATCATTAGAAAAACTTGTATCCTGATGTTCATACACCTTCTCCTATCCTTAATGTACCTTATTAAACACTTCCCATCACTGAGATCCCCCAAATTCCTCATTTTTGCACAAACCCTAGTTTCTTGCCACAACTTGGCAATTTTCTAGGCTAGGCCTGTGTTTTTCCCTTTTGGACCCCTTCCCCTCACTCAATCTCCGAGATTCCACTTTCCCCTACTTCCTAACATCCCTCCCTAATTCCCAAAATTTCCCCAAGAATTTAGAAGCCCCTTATCCCCTTCATTTCGCTTCATTTCGACAAAATCCCTTGTTTCACACATCGGGATAGGTTTCACTCAAATGATGTTTCAGAGCAATAAAAGATGAATTTTGGAAAAATGAGAGAGGTTTTTGTAAAAAACATGCCAAGGAAGAAAAAAATCCTTCACTTTTTACACAGGTATAATGGTTTTGGAGAAATGTTAAGAATACCGTTGCCTCAGGAGAATTGATGCACCTGCAGGAAGTAGTGTTGGGAGATTTGATTTTTGATAGGGTAAATAAAATCCAAATTGAACAATTTTACTTGGGTTGGAAAGTATACTCCAAGAGATTTCCAAAGCGCTATCACACGCCCAATTTGGACACCAGGAAGGCCTCCAAAAGCCTCCTGAAAAATGCACTATGTAGCGCGTGGCGCATAGAAAAGTGAGCGCGGCGCATTGGGCCAGAACACTAATTTTTGTCATTTTCTCTACAAAAGCTCAAATCAACTCAATATTTGATGTTTCAAGAAGGTTTGTGAAACTTTTTCATAGCTTTTTAACCCATTTTCAACAAGAGATATGCTCAAAATAAGAGTAGAGATCAAATTGGAGTGTTGAAGGGAGAAAATCTTGTTTTGAAGCTGTGGAAGTGAGTTTGCAGTGCGCGCGGCGCATACAAGTGGCACGCGGTGCATAGGGAGCGCGCGGCGCACTGGGAATCAATAGCCAGTGTATTTTTTCACGCGTGCGATGCACACAGAGCGCGCAGCGCATTGGGCATGCGCGCGGCGCATAGAGCCCTAAGGCCAGAAAACTTCAATCCTTCGTCCAAATTCGCATCAAATCACTTCATTTTCCTGCAAGTAAGTCATCCAAGCTTGCTTATTAATTCATGGCTATGTTATGGTGTTTCAAATGAGGAGAAAATAAGTGTTTGATATGGTGAAATGTAAACCCTATATTCATTGCCAAATTCACTCCATAAGGTTTTGAAAGAAGTGTTGGTGATATTGTTGGTGTTTGAACTATTTGTCCACTCTCATCGTGCTTTCATACTTGTCACAATATTACCACAGTCCCTATCCTATATTCATTATCCCATATCCCTAATACCATTTCATTCCCATGCTTTAAATTCCCAAACCCTATTACTTACTCCCACATCTCTCTATCGACAAAGCCTAATGGTCATGACATGCAAGGATTGTTTCTTTGTCCTTGATTTCACTTGGCTCATATATATGTTCCCTTTTCATTTTCACTCTTGTTCCTAATAACTTTCTCACATCACTACACTCATTCCTATTCACTTGTAAAATCCCCATACAGTCAAGCAGTGGCTATCTTCATGTTCAAACTCACTTGATAGTCCTTTTCCCACTGTGGTTTTTATTATAGCATCTTGATATATATGTGTGACACGTTTGGGCATTGAAACAAATACACCAATTTTCTCATTTCCCAACCAACCAAGCACACAGTTGACAAACACATTTCAGCACCATGCCAGAGACAGATTCACCTTATGAGTAGGACAGTGTTTCATCAACTGCAGAGCTAAATGTGTCAAGGAGATCTCATAAAAGCGGCCGTTACATATCAGAGAGGCGCCAGAGCCTTGTTTGCAGCATCACGACGAGTACTATCTCCACCTGGGGTGGAAGGGGTCTCGTTAACTTCATCAGTAGCGCGAGTACTATCTCCACATGGTGTGGAAGGGGTCTCGCCTTCGTCATCAACACACGCTCATAGAGTTGCGTCAAATCCAGGAAGACCGTGCATTGGCCCGGAAGAGACCAGGTGACATGACACTGGTTGATGGAGAGACCTGCCTCACGCATGTTAACATCATCTGGAGAAGTTGTTGGCGAAGGCCAATAGAGACAAAGACATTCTCCTTCATATGAAAAATCACTATTGGGCCCGTACTCACGTTTGCAAAGCTAAAATGAAGATCCTGAAGGCAAGGTTGAGTAAAGCACTAAAACGGCGAAAGAGGCATTATCCACTCCGTATTTTGGCCGAGGCTTCATTGGCTGAGCATGAGGCATGATGAGGGATCTTCGCTCCGAATTTCAGCAAATTTGGAGAATTTTTTGTCATTTTGGAAAATTTTGGTCTCAAAACACGTTTTTCCGCCCAACGCGTAGCGCGTCACGACGCGGGCTTATGATTGGGACACTTTCTGGAGGAAAACTTTGTCTTTTTGGATTTTTCATAGTAATTTATGCATGCTCAGAAATGGCCAAAGTATTTCATCAAGTTCTGGATGATCAAAAGGGCCAAAAACACCATGAAAATCACCTTTCTGCCACCTTTTGCACCAGCAGGAAGTACTTGTGGGAAAATGAAGTTTTGGAGGGGAAAATGAGCTCCAAATTGGGAAATTTCACTTGGGTTGGATAGCAGAAATCCAGGTATTTACAACAAGCTATCATGAGCTTGATTTTTATGCCAGGAAGTGCCCAAAAAATAGGCTGAAAGGCGCGGGACGCATAGAGATTAGGCGCGCGGCGCATAGAGATTTTTGGCTAATTTTTCATCTTCCAGCTCAGAATTTCGGCCAGTTGGACAAGTTTTGATTGTGGATGTAATTTTTGAATTATCTTGATGTAATGTTGTGTTTGTAATGTAATTTTGACTCACTTTTACCTATTCTAGAAGATTCACTCACAAAAAAGTGAAAATCAAGTAAATGAATCAGTTTCCTTCCTTTTAGAGGCAAGTTGTTTGGCTGCCTAGATTTTAGCTCCTTGTTTAGAATTAGTTGAAACTGCTCCTAGAAGGAGGAATTCGACCCCTAGAGGCATGGGAAGGAGTTAGGATGGTCTATATGATGTAATTTCTGAGACACTATCAGGGTTGGACTCTTGGGAAAAGTTTGGCACACTATTGTACATATTTTTCATATTTTGGCTAAGGAAAGATCAGAGGTTTTGCAACACCTGTTGGGATTCTTGTGGCTTTTAGTTCTTGATGGTGTTTTCTCTCATTTTATTGTAAGTTCTTTCATGTTTAATGTATTCCATTCCCTTCTTATGCTTCTGAAACTAAATGAATGAGTAAATGAGGTTGAATCCATTGTTTCCAATGCTCTGCCTTTAAATTTGTTTAGTTTTACATGTTTTCGCCAGTTTGGAGAGGATCCATCTTCTCCCTTGCCCTCTTCATCTCCTTGTCATTCTGATCCATCCATACACCTGATCAAAAGCATCAATACTACTGCCTACCTTGCCCCAACTCGAATTCTGCAAAGATCTGGCCTCATCCCCGAGCCCAAAATTGTTTTTCCTATTTTTCCAACGAAAACCAAAAAATTTAAATCAAACCTTCCTATCTATTTACTAGCCTAAAATCAGTATCCATTATAAGTCATCTCAGCTCCTTTGAAGACCTTTTTCCGAGATAGACTCGGAGAGAGCCCTCTCCTGTCCTCGTAGGGCTAGCTACGAGGCTGAGCGTGGTTTGATGTTGCTTTGAGTTTTACCTTATTTCAGCCTAAGGTAGATTTGAGCGCTAACATAGTGGCGACCATACTGGGGAAGAAAATGGTTTTCTTATTACTGTCATTTGCTATAGACGGAGTCTGAAGTCACGCCAGTTAGCCTTCGAATTGCTCTTGCTCTGCGAGTGCATAGTAGATAAAAGCTGCTTCAGTCGATCTCCAGTTTAGCTTGTGAATGTGCTCCTTGATTTGTGAATTCCCCCAGTATATGTATCAAGATCAGATCTGATGGTTGATGGTGGACAACGATCAGACATAAGAAGGCTAAAATCATTCACCTGGTGACTCCAATTCAAAGTAGAGACTCCACTGGAGGACTGACTTTTTCTCTGAGAAAATGGAAGGATCTTACACAAAGTTCAGGTATCTAAAGTGGAATGGTATTCAGGATCTAATTTGCTTTCTTGTAAATTACTTCTTTGCTGTTCTTGAACCTGTCCTGAAGGTTATTCCGAATTTGTTGTATGATAAAGGTGATCAAAATATTCACTCGACTTATTCAAAAAGTATAAACACTGAGTTTCCCTTTGATCCTGGTCTCCTTACTTTTCCCACATCTTATGTTGACTCTCTTCAGAGTGATGAGCCAGAAAATCAAGCTGATCCCGCAGCACTTGTACATACCCCTACACCTTGTAAAATTCCAGATCGGTACAAACCTCTTGTTTTACCTTCTGTTCTTCATGCTTTCCCTAAAAATTATGACCTATATCTACCGAGATTTTATGGTGAAAGCGACAATGTCAACGCTGAGCAACATGTGCAGAATGTTGAGACTTTTTTGGATTTTTTCGAAGTTGATGAAGAGGATGTTAGTATTAGGATTTTTGCTCTTTCTTTGCAAGGCCAAGTAAAGAGTTGGTTCAAAGCCCTTCCTGATGCGAGCATCACAGATTTCCAGCAGTTTGTCAAAGCTTTCCTTGACAAGTGGATGATTGGACAGAACCCTTTCTTGATTTTAGACGAGTATGCCCAGCTGAAGAGACAGTCAGGAGAGACAGTACAACAGTTTTCTGCCAGATTTAATCAAGTATATTTTTCGATACCAACTGATATAAGACCTTCTCCTAGATCTTCTCTCTTGCACTACCTGGGTGCCTTTGATCCGGAAATGGAGTTTCAGCTGAGAGAAAAGAATATTGCAACACTTCACGAGATGCAGAACAATGCAGTAAATGTAGAGGCTCATTTGTTGATCTTGAGGGCAAGGTTGAAGGAAGAAGAAAAGAAGAATGTTTCAGAGCAGCTGACACCTTCAGAGGAAAAGCTTGATATTTTAGTAAATGCAGTAGAAGAGATGGTGGTGAAAATGACTGCAAAAAATGAAAATGACATTCAAGAACAAGTGGCTGACCCAAAACATTTTGTTTCTTATCCCAGTTGTCATACCGATTGTTTTATAGATCATCTTGAAGAAGAGAGAGCTGTTGATATGACATGTATGCTTGATGATGTGTTGTATACTGATGATTTGCCTCAGTTTGATCAGTATGATGATGACTATGTTCTCCAAACAGAAGCTAATCTTGCAGACGAATCAACAGCTAGTTTGTGCGAGGAGGAAGTTCAATTTCAGCAGCTCGAGTACAGTGATCAACCAATGCATATCAGCTATGACAATGACGAGGAAAGTGCAGCAGATTTGGAAGTAAGTGAAGGATATTTGCCTTTTTTTTTTTATTCGTTTCAGTTCATCAGAGATAACTACCATGCAATCAGAAATCAAATGTCAACAAGTCTTGATCTGGACCATCTTGAGCGCAATGAAAACCTTGTTCAAGACTTCTCATATTCAGATTTTCAGCCCCCGAAATCCATTGATTGTCAAGCTGTAGATGAAGCCATGGAAGCTGGCACATTTGATCAAATGATACAAGGTGACTCCGTACCATTCTATTTTGAATCATTTCAGTTTTTGAGAGAAAAATTGCATAGTAAATCTTCAAATGAGCAGCCTGTAAGAAATCAGAAATTTCTCAGTGTTAATGTTGAGGATGAGACAGATAACGAAATTCTTGAGCAGCCTGTAGCATCAGATTTGCAGCCACCAAATGAAATGGAAGGTCATATTATAGATGAAGTCGTGGAAGCTGAAATACATGATTTAATGATGCAAGAGGATTATGTACCCTTTTGTTTTGAAGCATTTCAGTTTATAAGGCAGAATCTTCGTAATATCTCTCAAGAAAAAGATGAACGACCAGTAGGATGTCAGACAGTTTCAATGGATACAACGCAGCAGTCTTCTCAAGTTTTTAATGATCCTATTGCTCGTGTGTTGGATGATGTTTGCTGTAAAAGTTCTTCTCCATTAGCTAACCATGTGCCTGAAAAGAATGTTGATAATAATCTTGTTCAAAAGTCAATTTCATTGTGTTGTTCAACAGATTTTTCATATGAGGAGATTGATGAAGGAGACTTTTGTTCTGTTTGTAATCAGCAACAGTGTTTGGTTATTCACAAAATTCAGGATCCTTTTGGCAGCTTGCTGCAATCACCAAAGAAAGACAGCATAGAGGTGAGAAAAATTTTAAGATTAAGGTATGAATATTATCTGGATCAGAGCAGTGATGTGTTAATGGAAATCAGTAGCTATGTGTATGAAGATCCTTTCGCAGTATTCTTGCAGTCATCCAGTCAATTCATGCTTTGCAATTTTATCAGCAGTCCACTTGGTTCAAAGTTTCCATGGGAGTTTCCTTTCAGTAGTTATTTCTCGTTGTTCATAAGCAAGCACTTGCGGAGAATTAAGATAACAGCCAGCATGCTTACATGGTTGCATTGGCTATTCCATTTCACTTGATCAGGTGGTGAAAAGAAAAATTAGAGTAGGTTGATGAATAAGCTCTACTTTGAGCATATTTTCTAGTTTGTCAGTTGTGTTTAAGTATCGAGTCAGTTTTTAGTTGAGTGAGAGTCAATTTGTGTCATCAAGTCATCAGTTTTCAGTCATGCATTTCAGTTTGAGTTTTTAATTCCATGGCCCAATGGACAAAGGCAGTGGTCTGCTCTCCCAAAGATCTGTCGTTCTTGGCACCTCCAAGGAGATACCATCCCCATTGGAGCCAATGTTAGTGTCAGCCTTTGCATCTTTCCTTCAGTGATCAAACATGCTCTTACAAAGTGATTTTAAGGTGTCAAGGTCAAATTTTGTCATTTCAATGAGTCTTCAAGCAAAATTTGGTCACTAGGCATTAGGTCTAGGGTTTGTTTTCACGCTATTCAAAGTTGTCCAAATGTCGGTCCATGTCAACGTTCAGCTAAGTGTACCATCATTCAAAGGGTTTTCATCATCATTTCAAGTTCCATTGGGTCATTTTACAGCTTGTTCATGCTTCAGTTGTGCCTAGGTAAGGTCCATTTCCCTCTCCTAGGGTTTTGGAGGTAATTTCTCTTGGATGGTCAAATCATTAGAAAAACTTGTATCCTGATGTTCATACACCTTCCCCTATCATTAATGTACCTTATTAAACACTTCCCATCACCGAGATCCCCCAAATTCCTCATTTTTGCACAAACCCTAGTTTCTTGCCACAACTTGGCAATTTTCTAGGCTAGGCCTGTGTTTTTCCCTTTTGGACCCCTTCCCCTCACTCAATCTCTAATATTCCACTTTCCCCTACTTCCTAACATCCCTCCCTACTTCCCAAAATTTCCCCAAGAATTTAGAAGCCCCTTATCCCCTTCATTTCGCTCCATTTCGACAAATCCCTTGTTTCACACAAAGGGATAGGTTTCACTCAAATGATGTTTCAGAGCAACAAAAGATGAATTTTGGAAAACTGAGAGAGGTTTTTGTACAAAACATGCCAAGGAATAAAAACATTTTTCACTTTTTACACAGGTGTAATTTTTTTGGAGAAATGTTAAGAATACCGTTGCCTCAGGAGAATTGATGCACCTGCAGGAAGTAGTGTTGGGAGATTTGATTTTTGACAGGGTAAATGAACTCCAAATTGAAAAATTCCACTTGGGTTGGAAATTATACTCCAAGATATTTCCAAAGAGATATCACACGCCCAATTTGGACACCGGGAAGGCCTCCAAAAGCCTCCTTCAAAATTCACTATGTAGCGCGCGGCGCATAGAAAAGTGAGCGCAGCGCATTGGGCCAGAACACTAATTTTTGTCATTTTCTCTACAAAATCTCTAATCAACTCAATATTCAATGTTTCAAGAAGGTTTTTAAAAAAATTTCATAGCTATTTAACCCATTTTCAACAAGATATATGCTCAAAATCAGAGCAGCGATCAAATTGGAGTGTTGAAGGGTGAAAATCTTGTTTTGAAGCCGTGGAAGTGAGTTTGCAGTGCACGCGACGCATACAAGTGGCGCGCGGCGCATAGGGAGCGCGCGGTGCACTGGGCATCAATAGCCAGTGTATTTTTTCACGCGCGCGATGCACACAAAGCGCGCGGCGCATTGGGCATGCGCGCGGTGCATAGAGCCCTAAGGCTAGAAAACTTCAATCCTTCGTCCAAATTCGTATCAAATCACTTCATTTTCCTGCAAGTAAGTCATCCAAGCTTGCTTATTAACTCATGGCTATGTTATGGTGTTTCAAATGAGGAGAAAATAAGTGTTTGATATGGTGAAATTTAAACCCTATATTCATTGCCAAATTCACTCCATAGGGTTTTGAAAGAAGTGTTGGTGATATTGTTGGTGTTTGAACTATTTGTCCACTCTCATCATGATTTCATACTTGTCACAATATTACCACAGTCCCTATCCTATATTCATTATCCCATATCCCTAATACCATTTCATTCCCATGCTTTAAGTTCCCAAACCCTATTACTTACTCCCACATCTCTCTATCGACAAAGCCTAATGGTCATGACATGCAAGGATTGTTTCTTTGTCCTTGATTTCACTTGGCTCATATATATGTTCCCATTTCATTTTCACTCTTGTTCCTAATAACTTTCTCACATCACTACACTCATTCCTATTCACTTGTAAAATCTTCAAATTCCATAATTCCCAAAAGAGTGAAGTGTGACTGTTCTTCTATTCAAACTCATTTGACAGTCCTTTTCCACTATGGTATTTCTTATAGTACTTTGGTATATATGTGATCATTTGGGCATTGAAACAAATACACCAATTTGCTCATTTCCCAACCAACCAAGCATACATTTGACAAACACGTTTCAGCACCATGTCAGAGACAGATTTACCTTATGAGTAGGGGTATGAGCAGGATAGTGATTCATCAACCGCAGAGCTAAATGTGCCAAGGAGATCTCATAAAAGTGGCCGTTACATATCATAGAGGCGCCAGAGCCTTGTTTGCAGCATCACGACGAGTACTATCTCCACTCAGGGTGGAAGGGGTCTCATTAACTTCATCAGCAGCACGAGTAATATCTCCACATGGTGTGGAAGGGGTGTCGCCTTCGTCATCAGCATACACTTGTAGAGTTGCGGCAAATCCAGGAAGACCGTGCATTGGCCCGGAAGAGACCAGGTGACATGACACCGGTTGATCGTGAGACCTGCCTCACGCATGTTAACATTCATCTGGAGAAGTTGTTGGTGAAGGCCAATAGAGACAAAGACATGCTCCATCACATGAAAAATCATTATTGGGCCCGTAATCACGTTTGCCGAGCTAAAATGAAGATCCTGAAGGCAAGGTTGAGCAAAGCACTAAAACGGCGAAAGAGGCCTGATCCACTCCGTATTTTGGCCGAGGCTTCATTGGCTGAACATGAGGCATGATGGGGGATCTTCGCTCCGAATTTCAGCAAATTTGGAGAAGTTTTTGTCATTTGGAAAATTTTGGTCTCAAAACAGGTTTTTCCGCCCAACGCGTAGCGCGTCACGACGCGCGCTTATGATTGGGACACTTGCTGGAGGAAAACTTTATATTTTTGGATTTTTCATGGTAATTTATGCATGCTCAGAAATGGCCGAAGCATTTCACCAAGTTCTGGATGATCAAAAGGGCCAAAAACACCATGAAAATCACCTTTCTGCCACCTTTTGCACCAGCAGGAAGTACTTGTGGGAGAATGAAGTTTTGGAGGGGCAAATGAGCTCAAAATTGAGAAATTCCACTTGGGTTGGATAGCAGACATCCAGGGCTTTCCAACAAGCTATCATGAGCTTGATTGTTATGCCAGTAAGTGCCCCAAAAACAGGCTGAAAGGTGCACGACGCATAGAGCTCAGGCGCGCGACGCATAGAGAAAATTGGCTAATTTTTCATCTTCCAGCTCAGAATTTCGGCCAGTTGGACCAGTTTTGATTGTGGATGTAATTTTTGAGTTATCTTGATGTAATTTTTTGGTTGGCATGTAACTTGGACTCACTTTTACGTATTCTAGAAGATTCACTCCTAAAAAAGTAAAAATCAAGTGTAAGAATCAGTTTCCTTCCTTTTAGAGGCAAGTTGTTTGGCTGCCTAGATTCTAGCTCCTTGTTTAGAATTAGTTGAAACTGCTCCTAGAAGGAGGGATTCGACCCCTAGAGGCATGGAAAGGGGTTAGGATGGTCTATATGATGTAATTTCCGAGACACTATCAGGGTTGGACTCTTGGGAAAAGTTTGGCACACTATTGTACATATTTTTCATATTTTGGCTAAGGAAAGATCAGAGGTTTTGTAGCACCTGTTGGGATTCTTGTGGCTTTCAGTTCTTGATGGTGTTTTCTCTCATTTTATTGTAATTTATTTCATTTTTAATGTATTCCATTCCCTTCTTATGCTTCTGAAACTAAATGAATGAGTAAATGAGGTTGAATCCATTGTTTCCAGTGCTCTGCCTTTAAATTTGTTTAGTTTTACATGTTTTCACCAGTTTGGAGAGGATCCATGTTCTCCCTTGCCCTCTTCAGCTCCTTGTCATTCTGATCCATCCATACACCTGATCAAAAGCATCAAGACTACTGCCTACCTTGCCCCAACTCGAATTCTGCAAAGATCTGGCCTCATCCCTGAGCCCGAAATTGTTTTTCCCATTTTTCCAACAAAAACCCAAAAATTTAAATCAAACCTTCCTATCTATTTACTAGCCTAAAATCAGTATCCATTATAAGTCATCTCAGCCCCTTTGAAGACCTTTTTCCGAGATAGACCCGGAGAGAGCCCTCTCCTGTCCTCGTAGGGCTAGCTACGAGGCTGAGCGTGGTTTGATGTTGCCTTGAGTTTTACCTTATTTCAGCCTAAGGTAGATTTGAGCGCTAACAGTGTCTATTCATTTAATGTAAAATCCAGTATAAATATGAGTTCGATATCCTCATTCTATCCATCAATTTCGATGAATAATTCATAGACAAAACCACAAGAGTAGATAAGAGGCCGAGGAGGACATTTAAGTTTATAGTTTGGGCTAAATTTGAGCAAGGAACTTGGATTGTTAGAATTTGATGACATCAAACTTGTAATAGTCTACTTGAAACTCAAATTGCAGACCTGAATTAGCTATGACTTGTGACAAATAAATTCTTGTGTGGCTCGGACTAGGTTCTATCGAAGAAGTGTTGTTAGTAACCTCCCTTCAAGCTTGAATTGCAGAGTTTTGAGAGCTCAAACAATGAAATGTTTAGTGATAAGTTTCAGGCTCATCTCGGTGGACAGACCTTGACCTCAGACCTATACCACAGTCTTATCATAATTCAGACAACTTCTTGTGACTCACGTTACCTCGAATCTCTAAAACAGAGGCTCAAAATTACATGCAATCAGTCTCTTGGAGGCACAGACTTCAGTTTGACTTGTGGCTACAATACCTCGAACATACAGTGGATAATTGAAAAGTTTGGACCAACATTTGAACTATAGTATCGGTCCTGTTAATGCTAGAATAACAATTACAATCAACTTGACTCATCACTAATTCTTGGTCAATATCGTGGTGAAGACTCAGACTTAACCTTCAAGATTTGTGTGTACAATCATCCCTTTCTAGCTTGGACTTGAAGACAAGGGTAAGCACAACTATGGAAGAGATACAATAATTTAGACCTCAGTCATGTAGGAGCTTGGTTCTATGACATCCTTGACAGCCACAACAACTTGGTGCGGTGATTATAAATTCATACTATTGTGTGAAGGATTAAACCTTGGAACTGTGGCACTTGGTAGGAAATTTAGCATCTTTTGAGAAGAAGACTATTGGTCATTTGTTGAAGCATCCTAGTGACCTTTTTTGGGAGAAAAACTTGTTGAAACATCCTTATCTACAACTGGTGCAATATTGAAGGGTGCTTTTGGAACCACTATTAAAGGAATTTTTAGAAACATTGTGAGGCACCTTGGTGAAGACTTCTTGGTGGAAATTTTGATATACATCTTGAAGAGTATTTGGAGTTGTTGATCTGAAATGAATGTATTAGTTTTGATGTGCTAAGTGTATTTTAAGCTTATAAACATGTGCATATTTGCCTCATTAGTTTGCTTAAGTATTGAGGATTTTAACCATGAAATGTAGATGATTTTTATTGAATTAGAAGCATTAAATAAGCACAAATAACGTTGAACAACAGTGTAAAATAGAGAAATAAGTCACCACATATAATTTACACAGCAGGCATGATGAAGCAATTCACCCCTCCTGGGCTACATCTACTGGTCCAGCTCCCAATGGAATGTCCATCTTTCATTATGCTAAAAAAATTTCTATTACATGTAGTTATAGGCCTCTAATTGTTGTTTCTCTGCACCAATGGCTCTAGAATCCTCCAATTAGTTAAAAATGACTCTTCATTAACTCTAAATGGGCAAAAATTGAGTCTCCTACTCTTTTTCCTAGTTACATCTAGAAAAAAATCCACTAAAAGTGGAGAGCTCCACTTAACTGGAGTTAATTTAGCACCTTCCGCTCAAACAGGCGTGTTTTGAAAATACCAGGCCAAAATAACCACAACATTAAATATTAGTGGTTGGGGTGGCCACGTGCGCACCCCAAACCCCACGGTTACAATTATTGTTGGGTGGAACCCAAGATGAAACTCTGGTGGGAGACTTTGAACTGTGGTTGAATGTGTGTTTAATGTTGGAGGTTAGCGCTAACTGTCGGCATAAATAATGTTGGAATTAAACCTATGTCATGTGACAACAAATATGTTAATGGTGCGGAGACTATTGGTTAGGCTGACCGTCGGTTTGTAACATTTGTGGTTGTAGTTAAACGTTGTAATGTTACCACCCTGTGGGACCACTGGAAATGTGATTACATTCAAACATAAATAGAACTTGAAATGTTACCACCCTGTGGGACCACTGGAAATGTGATTACATTCAAACATAAATAGAACTTGAAATGTTACCACCCTGTGGGACCACTGGAAATGTGATTACATTCAAACATAAATAGAACTTGCAAACAATTAATGTTAAGAACCAATGTGTGGCTCGGGCAGTGTGGCATGTGCGTGCTCTGCCGAAGGTCGCAGGGTCGAGCCCTGCAGACCTCACCCAAAATTTTAAAATTCCATTTCGGGGACACGTGGTGGCCTCAGGGCTAGCCACATGTCACCCCCTAATTGGTGCAAAACATAAACGTACAACCATTCGACTAAGAAAATTGTGCCACTTGTCATCCTGCGGTTTCCTTTGAGGAAGGAATATTCCTCATAATATTCATTTTGTTAACTGTGCATCCCAGTCAACCCTAGTCAAACTGTTGCAAAATTTACCTATTTGGCTTTTCAATCAGAACGTGGTATCTCCCTCATATGACATTGGTTTTTTGAACTGTTCACAGTGTCAGAATCAAGAAGACGAGATCTATGCAATCGTCCTGGTTTCAACCCAATCCTGTAACTTCTAATTTTGAGAAAAATTTATGAACTCCTAATCACTCCTCCCCATTGGGAAGCTTTTGGACCCCAAAAGACTTGATTACCTATTAAATAGATGAGGGTACAACTCCCTCACCTTTACAACCTCCATCCACTTTTCCTTACTTGGTTTAGTGCCTTTGAGCCCAACTCGAAGGTAGTCAACACTTCCCCTCTTTGATGCTCTTGTCCTCCTATCAAGAATTGTATCTTATTTGAGCTCATCCAGAAATTCTTGTGAGAAATATTCAATATAAGGTAGTTGAATATCACTTCCTTGATCATCAATCAAAGGTGGCTCATACAAACGTAATTTTTCAACATTAACAACTGAATACATTTTCATATAAGAAGGCAAGTCAAGTTGAAATGCATTATTACCAACATGCTTTATGATCTTGAAAGGACCATATCGGACGGGTTTGAGATTTTTACCTTCCCCTTGCATCCTTTCTTTGCTAATGTGAAGCCATACCTCATCTCCCTCTTGAAACTTGTGATCAGCTCTATGTTTGTCATGCCTCTCTTTGTAATTTCTTTGACTTTTCTCAAGTTGTTCTTGAACTATTTGATGTATAATCTGAATTTTCTCAATGAACTTTCGAGCCTTGTCAATATCACTATGGCCATCAATTGCAACATCCTTTCCAAAGATGAAGTCTAATGGCGATTTTGGCAAATACCCAAAGCATACTTCAAAAGGTTATGTTTGAGTTGAAGAGTGATTTGCCTGATTGTAAGCGTGTTGAATGTAATGCAGTTGTTCATCCCACAACTTAGGATGTTTGCTGCAATATCCTCTCAATAGATGCATAACGGTTTTGTTCACCACCTCGTTTTGTCCATTGGTTTGCGAATGAAAAGCGGTACTCTTTTTCAACTTTGTGTCCATCATCTTCCATAGATTTGACCAAAAATTCCCAAGGAACCTAGAATCCTTGTCACTAACAATAGAATTTGGAAATCCAAAATGAACCCAAACATGTTGAAAATAAAGTTTAGCAGTTTGTTCAACAGTAATGGTTTTCTTACAAGGCATAAGTATACACATTTTACTGGATCTATCCACAACTACATAAAGATAATCATGTTGTTTTATTGACATAGGTAGACCTCCAACAAAGTCCATGGAGACACTCTCTGATGCAGGATAACCCTGCAAACCTAGAATCTCTCCAATTCTATGCATATAAAAATGCATCTCAATAACTGCCCAAATAAAAACTACAAGTCCAGGCAATTTCACACACAATCATTTGCGGAAGCTTGTGACATATGTTCACAACTTTTTTATATGGTTTATGAAAACCATACTTCAACACCACCCTAAAACTCAATTCCTTCATGCGGAAGCTTTAGAACTGAACTTCAATCAATGATATGAAACCATCAACAATCAATTTTTCATGTGATTAAACCCAAAACTTCAAATCACATTTGAATCCAATTCACAAGTTTTATACTCAAATGTCAATATTGAATAATTGACATTAAAACCACATCGCCCTTGAATTCTCTGACCATTCAAATTTGTTCTTGGTCCATCTCTCAACAATTCGCATTATTTATACGACTCATTCAATACTTTTCACCATATCATAAGACCAATGTTAACACAACATTAAACCTTAAACCAAAGCGTTTATACTCTTCAATCGAATTTATGACTTCTGACTTCAAAGTGACAGATATAAATGTTTTCCAAGTCATACTTACCTCCACACGCCTTCATAAAAGCGATGAGACACATCATCCTTGCCCCAATGTCAATTGAAGACCTTTACGCTCTCATTTCCAGTAGTCACGCTACTAAAATGTGAATTTTTAATCACATATCCGTCTGGCTCTGCGTTAAGATTATTCTAACGTTGTATTCGAATACTGCTTCAATAAAAACCTCCGCTTTTGGTCCTACGCCTTGCATTCATAACCACGCCATTACTCGTGGCTTTACCTTATCAATTCCATTCAATTTTAATTTAAGAATCGGGCAGGCTTAAAAATCTCTGCACCGATTTTCAATGCCGCATTCTCCGACTTCCAACTATAAACAATCATCACTTAAAATACTTAATGATTCAAACCAGCGTTCTTACCATTCAACGGACGATGCTTCTTCATATTTCAATCGACCACCGGCTGCCCTCCTTGGTAACTGCCCACAAGTCGAAGCTCCATTTATATATCTTTCTGCTCAACAACAACACATCTTATGCCATTGCTTCTGCCATCAATCATTCGATCACCTGCAATGTGATTCGACCAGGCTATGGCTACACTACTGCGATTTCAATTGCTTCCAACGCTTTTACGTTTCCTCCATAGATCACACAGAGTTTAAACAAATTTCTGCGTCCTTTTTCTTCAAAGTTCTTCACTGATTTTCAGACTCAAGACGTGTAACCTTCACACAGCGCTCACCTTTGAATTCCCATTTTACAACTGTGTTCTCCTTTGCTGTTGCACATTCAACAACCAGAGATCGATGAAAATACGTTCACATTGCTTATGTCTTTCATCAAAAGGCCGCACCTCATCGACTTCTTATACCGTGACATAAACATAAGAATCAATATCGATTTATATAAATCGAATTCTTTCTTTTTCCAACTCAAATATTCTTCAATCAGGAACTACGTCTTAATTTGAAGCTCCTGAACCCTGCAATTTTAATTCATGCCAAACACATCTACACCTGTGGTTAAATCCACAAATAAACCCAAACCACAATTTCAAACATTAGTTCTGCGCTCTTACACAACAGTTCATTTAGATTTTCATCCAAGCAATTGCACCATCCATGAAATCGACTTTCCAAAGCCAACATATCAAACCCAACTTGATTGATATTCGATCTAGTCCTCCTCCAGGATGATCAATCCCTTTTCCTGTGTCTTCTTCACAAGTGCAGATTTAATTCAATTCAATGCATAAATCGATTTTCTCCTCCTATGCTTATTTCACAAAAATCCAAGCATTCTTTAAACAGAATTTAACCAAGAATATATATATATATATATATATATATATATATATATATAATTCACACAAAAATTCCAAAACAAATCCCTTATAAACAAATGCCAGATTTTCAAATCAATGGCCCTTTTACAAAAGCCCGTAAGCTTACAAACTTTGCTGTCCAAACCTCACCTCTAAACACTCTATCTTTCTTGATCTATTTTGCTTTTGAAGCTTATTAATTTATACAAATTGAATTGAACCAATTTAGGTTCAAATCCCTTTAATCACTCAACAAAGTCCTCAAATATCTCAACACCCCTACAATCTAGAATTTTATCCTAAAATCTTGAAACTAAATCTAACTTAGGCTCATAATTAATTCTAAAACATCTCAAGTCTAATTTCTCTCATGTTTTCCAATTATTTGGAAACATTTACAAATCCTCACATATAATTAATTAAAAACATCATTTAATGACTCAAAAATTTAATTAATATTTACATAGAATTAATATTTCCTCAAAAACATGAGACCCCTAGGTTTAATAAAAATACAAAGTACTTTTCCCAGCTAATGCTCCTGCATCAGACTCCCAAGGTTGAAAATGATCATGATCTCCTGATCATGCATTTTAAATCTTTGTCCGCCTGGATCCCACACTTTGTTCTGTAACTCATCATCTATATCTGTCGTTTGCTGCTTTTCTCCAGGTCTCCATATCTTCTGCTGCCTTGCTCCACTCGCTGTACTTTCACAGTCTGTCTCTGTCTTTCTTTTGTTGCTGCTGCTTCTCTTCCTTGCTGATATCTTTCTCTAAGATAATTTCATCATGATTCTTCTGATTAGTTCAATTTCCTTGTCCAATAAATCTCCAGGCTGCTGATTTCTTGCTAACTGCTGAGCTTTTTCTTCTATGCTTACTTCTGTTCTTACTCGCTCAGTTCTTACTTCCATCCAATCATCCATGCCCTCTTGTTTTCTGTAATAGAAAACTTCTTCTCTGCCTTCTCTTATCAGTAACTCACTGGACTGGTACATTTTGTACTCTCTTCTTCTATCTTCATCTCTCTGCATCTGCAATTCCCAATTCTGAAATTGAGATTTTCCCTGCACTGAATCTGAACTATTCAGCATCATTTCCAGAAACATAACTTCTTCATCCCATGGATTTGAAATTTCCAGAGAATTTTCTTCTTCTTTCATTTGACTGCTCAGCTGAGTCAAATGTTCTTCAGCCTCTGCAATAACACCTGCATTCACAAAACACTTGTTAAAACAAAAATCATAAGGCCTCAGTGCCTTTTTCCCCTTTGCCAACATTTCAGTATGCTGCTCTGAATTCTCCTCCACTATCAGCACATCAGCATGTTGATTCTCTCTTCCCAAAGAATTCTCTGAAGAACTCTCAAGACTGTCAACCAGTCCTTCCTTCACACCATCTGTTTCCATGATGTTTTTCTGCTCTCGTTCACTGTAATGAACTTTACCTCCTGCTGCAATCTCCCTATCATACTCTGAATTTACCAACAAGTATTCCAACAATGCAATTTCTCTGTGGCATTGCTAAAGCATTTCACCATCACTTACAGTCCCTGCATTCATACACAACTTGTCAGTTTGAAAACTACAAGTTTCAACAGTCTCAACTGTTGCTTCACTTATCAGTGCTTCAGACTAATCCACTTCTTCTGCATCCACAAGAACTTCCTCTTGTACTGTAACAGCTTCAAGTACAAACGCATCACTGCTTTCTTCTTCATAGTACTTATCTTCTGAAAGATTCTTTTCTATGCTTGTGACAGCTTCACAAGATTGCGCATCCTCCTCAGTAAAACCTGTAATCACATCACAATTGTCAGCTATAAAAATACAAGGGTTTACATTATCCAGCTGATCTGGATTTTCCCAATAACTCATCATCTGCTCGAGCTCCCTCAGCTCTTCTGTTAACTGCATGTTTATATGTTGATCTCTTTTCTGTTGTAGCCTCTGCCACTTCACTCTCTTCCTCATGAGCCAACCCACTCTCTGGCTTTCCTCTATCCTCATCTTCAATTTGTAAAACTGTTCCCTGATCTCAGCTAACTCTTTGTCATATTTTGCATCAGCTAACTGCTGTCTTATGCCATTTGCCTTGGCATCTTCTTTCTCCCTCTTTATATTGTGGCCTCACTCTGAACCTATGCTCTCTCCTTTATGAATTTCAGTAGTCATCTCCTTCGCCATGAGTTTCTCACCCATGAGTTGCACCAAGCCTTTGCAACAACAAGCTCTCCTGCTGCCACTTACCTCACCAATCCCTTCCTCCAGATCTGGTATTTTGGTAATCACCGGTCCTCTGCTGGAACCTTTTGAGCATTTCTCCACTGCTCCTTCAGGCTTCACTCATTTGCAACTTTATTCAACCTCTGTTGAATCTTCAGGTTCTGCCACTCTCTCTTAGATTCCCTTGCTGGACTCCTTCATCACTTCTCTCCAGCTGTAATCTGCTTCTTTCTGCTGAGATTTCTTCACTATGCCTGAAACCAAATTCTTCAAGCATAACCTTCAAACCAGAGTTCAATAATAATGATCATCAACTCACCTCCAAGACCCTGTTGATCTCGCTTTATCTTCCTCAACTGCACTGCATCCCTGTGTTGCAGTATTCATTAGTTTCAAAATCTGATCTTAACACATGCAATTAATTCAATTTAAAAACTTGAATCTTCACATAGAGCTATTCCAGCTCTGATACCACTTGATGCAGGAGAACCCTGCAAACCTAGAATCTCTCCAATTCTATGCATATAAAAATGCATCTCAATAACTGCCCAAATAAAAACTACAAGTCCAGGCAATTTCACACACTATCATTTGCGGAAGCTTGTGACATATGTTCACAACTTTTTTTATGGTTTATGAAAACCATACTTCAACACCACCCTAAAACTCAATTCCTTCATGTGGAAGCTTTAGAACTGAACTTCAATCAATGATATGAAACCATCAACAATCAATTTTTCATGTGATTAAACCCAAAACTTCAAATCACATTTGAATCCAATTCACAAGTTTTATACTCAAATGTCAATATTGAATAATTGACATTAAAACCACATCGCCCTTGACTTCTCTGACCATTCAAAGTTGTTCTTGGTCCATCACTCAACAATTCGCATTATTTATACGACTCATTCAGTACTTTTCACCATATCATAAGACCAATGTTAACACAACATTAAAACTTAAACCAAAGCGTTTATAATCTTCAATTGAATTTATGACTTCTGACTTCAAAGTGACAGATATAAATGTTTTCCAAGTCATACTTACCTCCACACACCTTCCTAAAAGCGATGAGACACATCATCCTTGCCCCAATGTCAATTGAAGACCTTTACGCTCTCATTTCCAGTAGTCACGCTACTAAAATGTGAATTTTTAATCACATATCCGTCTGGCTCTGCGTTAAGATTATTCTAACGTTGTATTCGAATACTGCTTCAATAAACACCTCCGCTTTTGGTCCTATGCCTTGCATTCATAACCACGCCATTACTCATGGCTTTACCTTATCAATTTCATTCAATTTTAATTTAAGAATCGAACAGGCTTAAAAAGCTCTGCACCGATTTTCAATGCCGCATTCTCCGACTTCCGACTATAAACAATCATCACATCAAATACTTAATGATTCAAACCAACATTCTTACCATTCAATGGACGATGCTCCTTCATATTTCAATCGACCACCAACTGCCCTCCTTGGTAATTGCCCACAAGTCGAAGCTCCATTTATATATCTTTCTGCTCAATAACAACGCATCTTATGCCATTTCTTCTGCCATCAGTCATTTGATCACCTGCAATGTGATTCGACTAGGCTATGGCTACACTACGGCGATTTCAATTGCTTCCAACACTTTTACATTTCCTCCATAGATCACACAGAGTTTAAACAAATTTTTGCGTCCTTGTTCTTCAGAGTTCTTCACTGATTTTCAGACTCAAGACCTGCAACCTTCACACAACGCTCACCTTTGACTTCCCATTTTACAACTGTGTTCTCCTTTGCTGTTGCACATTCAAAAACCAGAGATCGATGAAAATACGTTCACATTTCTTATGTCTTTCATCAAAAGGCCACACCTCATCGACTTCTTATACTGTGACATAAACATAAGAATCAATATTGATTTATATAAATCGAATTCTTTCTTTTTCCAACTCAGATCCTCTTCAATCAGGAACTACGTCTTAATTTGAAGCTCCTGAACCCTGCAATTTTAATTCATGCCAAACACATCTACACCTGTGGTTAAATCCACAAATAAACCCAAACCACGATTTCAAACATTAGTTCTGCGCTCTTACACAACAGTTCATTTAGATTTTCATCCAAGTAATTGCGCCATCCATGAAATCAAATTTCCAAAGCCGACATATCAAACCCAACTTGATTGATATTCGATCCAGTCCTCCTCCAGGATGATCGATCCCTTTTCCTGCGTCTTCTTCACAAGTGCAGATTTAATTCAATTCAATGCATAAATCGATTTTAACTGAAATCGATTTTCTCCTCCTATGCTTATTTCACAAAAATCCAAGCATTCTTTAAACATAATTTAACCAAGAATATATATATATTTCACACAGAATTTCCAAAACAAATCCCTTATAATCACATGCCATATTTTCAAATCAATGGCCCTTTTACAAAAGCCCGTAGGCTTACAAACTTTGCTGTCCAAACCTCACCTCTAAACACTCTATCTTTCCTGATCTATTTTTCTTTTGAAGCTTATTAATTTATACAAATTGAATTGAACCAATTTAGGTTCAAATCCCTTTAATCACTCAACAAAGTCCTCAAATATCTCAACACCCCTACGATCTAGAATTTTATCCCTAAAATCTTGAAACTAAATCTAACTTAGGCTCATAATTAATTCTAAAATATCTCAAGTCTAATTTCTCTCATGTTTTCCAATTATTTGGAAACATTTACAAATCCTCACATATAATTAATTAAAAACATCATTTAATCACTCAAAAATCTCATTAATATTTACATAGAATTAATATTTCCTCACAAACATGAGACCCCTAGGTTTAATAAAAATACAAAGTACTTTTCCGAGCTAATCATCCTGCATCACCCTCCCATGGCCTTGATGGTATAGGTAGTGGCATGTACAACCCGTGCTTCCTATTACTAGGCTTACTTGTTGCACACATAGAACAACCTCTTATAAAACGCGACACACTATCTAACATGCGAGGGAAATAGCAATACCTCTGTAGATGCGCCATTTTTTTGCTTACCCCAAAGTGTCTAGCAATAAGAGATGAATGAGATTCTCTCATGACACTTAGCCTCTCTCCTTGTGGTATACACAACTTGCCCAAATGAAACAAGAAATTGTTATGCATGTGATAATCTTTTTCCTCAACTTTATTCCCTTCACTCAAACTAGCATACACATCTTGAAAATCAATGTCATGTGCATATTGTTATAAGTAACTCTCATGTGCAATAGAATAATTTTTGAGTAAAGTAGATGCACTAATGACTGGTCTTGAAAGCATATCATCAACTTTATTGAAAATACCTTTCTTGTACCTTATAACCAAGTGAAACTTTTGAAGAAATCCCACCCATCTGAAATGTCTTGATTGCTGCAATTTTGTTTGCGACTGCAAGTACTGTAATGGTTGGTGATCTGTATGTACAATAGTCTCTTTACCTATCAAGTAGTGTTTCCACTTCTTGGGACTTTTTACCAACACATATAGTTCTTTGTCATATGTAGGATAATTTTTCACGGCACCATTAAATGTTTCATAATTAAAAGCGATAGGCTTACCATGCTGCAAAAGTACTACGCCCATGGCATAATTAATAGCATCAGTTTGAATCTCAAATGGTTGTCTCAAATTTGGTAATGCAAGGAATGGAGTTGAAATGATATTGTATTTTAAAGCTTAGAAATATTGCTGTTGTTTTCCTCCCAATTGGAAGTCTTTCTTCACACTTGTCACTGTATGCATAGGAGCTGCGATGGAAGAAAAGTTAGCAATAAACTTTCTCCAATATTGAGTTGCACCTAAGAAAATTCTTACCTCGGTTACTTTTTTCGGTGTGGGCCAATTCACAATGGCTTCCACTTTATAAGGATCAATTTTCAACTCTCCTCCTCCTACAATATGTCCCAAATAGACCAAAGAAGTCCTTCCAAACTCACACTTTGACATCTTAAGAAACAATTTCTCTTTCTTCAAAACATCAAGCATCCTATTCACATGCAAGACATGTTCTTCTCTTGTTTTTTTGAAAATAAATATGTCATCTAAGTACACAATCACAAAGTCATCAAGGAATGGACACAAAACACTATCCATAACATGCATGAAAGTTGTCGGTGCATTACACAAACCAAATGGCATAACTAGCCACTCAAAGGGTCCTTGTTTAGTTTTGAATGCAGTTTTCCATATATCACTTTCTGCAATTCTTACTTGATGGTATCCACTTCATAAATCTAACTTAGTGTAAAATTTTTCTTCTTTAAGTTGATCAAGAAAATCATCTATTCTTGGGAGTGGGTAATGATTCTTTATCATTATCTTGTTTAAAGCTCAAAAATTTACACACATACGCCAAGTCCCATCTTTCTTTGGTATCAAGACTATGGGTGAACCGCATGGCGAGGTGCTCGGCCTTATGATTCCTTTGTCCAACATCTCTTTGATTTTCCTATTTATTTCAGCATTCTCCATTATCGACATGCGATACATACCGATGTTTGGAAGAGGACAATCTTGTTGCAACTGAATCTCATGTTGAATCTCTCTTTTTGGAGGCAATCCTGTTAACATCTCATGATGTGCATTAACTTCATCATATAAATCTGATTTCAACTTAGTATTACATCCCTTAAATGATTCATGATTAACATCAACTTTAGGCTTAATCATTAGAAGAACAAAATTCTTACATGAATTTATCAGCCTCTTACCTGTCCAACATTTACCATAGTAATATTTGTCTTCTTGCGATGTGCTCTAACAATGTACTCCTTGCCATCTTTGAATAAATGATATTTGTTGTCATGGCGATGGAAGATCACTTTCCTTTCATACAAGTAAGGACTCCCCAACACAATACCTATTATGTCAAACAGAACCACATCTTATTCAACTGTGTCAACAAAATTTTTAGTGATTGCAAACCATAATTTACATTTCTTTGAAACCTGTAAATTTGCATCCTTACAAATCCAACCAAGTGGATATGGTTTTGGATGTGGCATGGTCTCAAGGTTAAGTTTCTTGACCAAGTCTTCAGAGATTAATTTTTCTTGTCACCCACTGTCAAACATTGTTTCAATCTTGGTATGTTTGGATATGACCCTCACATGAAACAGTTATATTCTTTCTTCTTCATTTGGAGCATGTATGTGACAATTTGATGTACTAGTACTGGGTTTAGTTTCAATTTATTTTCCCTTCATGTTCTTCAATCCCATGGCTGTAATCTTAGATTAATTACCTGAATCATCTCCTGAATAATGTTGAGTTGTAGCAGCAATTTTCTGTTTCCCTTTGTTATTGGGTTTCTTTGGCCTCAGTTCAGGATGTAATTTCCAACAATGAGTTTCATCATGGCCTTCTTTTGAACAGTGTTTACAAACCAATTTTTCTCCCTCTTTCTTAATAGATGAATTCTTTTTTCTTTTACCTTTTGAGGTCTTCTCTTTGTTTTTACCCTTAAAGGTTTCTTTCTACCCTCTTCAGAAATGTTTTTCCCTCCAGCTTCTAGATGTGTGGCCTGAACACATACTTCATCTAGAATGGTGGGGTTAAACATGATAATAGTATGTTTTAGGTAGCTACGTAAGCCTCCTATGTACTTGAGAAAATTATCTTGTCGCTGCAAATCTACCCCTAATAAGAGAGCTCTTCTCCTAAATTCTTGGGTGTATTCTTGCACATTTTGTCCCTTCAATTGCCTAAATTTTTTCCAGTTCATTATGGCTTTTTGCATATGAGCTAATAGATAAAACTGTTGTTTTATAGTAGTAATGAAATCTGAACATAATAGAATAATCTTACCATGTTTCTTGATCTCCTCCTTTGTCTTGGATTCCCACCAAACAAGTGTTGCACCTTCCATTCTCAATGAAGCTAATTGGATTTTGGTATCATCATCTTGAAGGTTTTGGATTCTCAAATAGACCTCCAATTGCCTAATCCAATTATCAATATTTTCTGCATTGACTTCACCCTTAAACATTGGCAATTCAAACTTAACATCAAGTTTTTAAAAAGGAATTTTATCAGTGTTCTTTGACTTGTGTGGCTGATGTACTGAAGAAGAAGTAGACGATGATGATGATGAGGGTGAGGATGATGATGAGGGTGAGGATGATGGCTCTCCATTACCTCCATTTACTCCATTTCCCTTATTTGACTTATCTTCATCATTGTGACCTCCTAAAGATCCCTATCCTTCCTTGTGAAGTTTGGATCCTTCCCCTTCCAGTCTCTCATTCCTTTCTTGATAAAGGATTCTAAACATCTCATTCATGTCAAGGAATGCTTTCCTAAACACTCTTTCTTCCTCTTTGGGATCAACTTCTTCATTGATTTCTCCTTCCTCTTGAGTCATGCTTAATGTAGCTTCTGCTTCCTTAGGAGGTGAACAAGGTGGTGGATATTGTGGCAATATTTCTCTCCTTTGCTTTGGCTCTTCTTGAGACCCTTTTGCTTCCACCAATTTTCCTTCTCTCTTGATCTTGAGCCTAGTAAGCATCTAAAAACTTGCAAACTATTAAAAAATTATTTGCACTAAACAACACCAGAGAATAAACTCTAGCTCTGATACCAATCTGATCTTAAATGATTGTATTAGTTTTTTTGTGCTAAGTGTCCTTTCAGTTTATAAACATGTGCATATTTGTCTCATTAGTTTGCTTAAGGATTAAGGATTTTAACCATGAAATAAGCACAAATAACACTGAACAGCAATGTAAAACAGAGAAATAAGTCACCACATATAATTTACACAACAGGCATGATGAAGTAGTTCACCCCTCCTGGGCTACATCTGCTGGTTCAACTCCCAATGGCATGTCCATTTTTCATTATGCTCAAAATTTTGTTATTACATGTAGTTACAAGCCTCTAATGGTTGTTTTCGCTGCACCAATGGCTACAAAATTCTCCATTTATTCAAAAATGACTCTTCATTCACTCTGAATGGGTGAAAATTGAGTCTCCTACTCTTTTTCCCAGTTACACCTAGAAAAAAATCCACTTAACTAGAGTTAATTTAGCACCTTCCACTCAAAAAGGCTTGTTTTTCCAAATACCCCGCCGAAATAACTGCAAAATTAAATATTAGTAGTTGGGGTGGCCACATGCGCACCCAAAACCCCGCGGTTACTGTTATGGTTGGGCAGAACCCAAGGTGAAACTTTGGTGGGAGACTTTGAACTGCGATTGAATGCGCGTTTAACATTGGAGGTTAGTGCTAACTGTCGGTAGAAATAACGTTGGAATTAAACCTATACCATATGACAACAAAGATGTTAATGGTGCGGAGACTATTGGTTAGTCTAACCGTCAGTTTGTAAAATTTGTGGTTGGAATTAAACATTGTAATGTGACCACCCCACGGGACCGTTGGTAGATTGGGACCATCGGTGGTCCCAACGCCCAAATGTGATTACATTCAAACATAAGTAGAACTTGATAAAAATGAATGTTAAGAACCAACACGTGGCTCGGGCGGTGTGGCATGTGGGTGCTCTACCGGAGGTCACGGGGTTGAGCCCTACGGACCTCACCCAAAATTTTAAAATGCCATTTCAGGGACACGTGGCAGCCTAAGGGTTGGCCACGTGTCACCCCCTAATTGGCCTAAAACATAAATGTACAACCATTCGATCAATAAAATTGTGCCACTTGTCATCCTGTGGCTGGCTTTGAGTAAGGAATATTCCTTATAATAATCCTTTTGCTGACTGTACATCCCAGTCAACCCTAGTCAAACTATCGCAAAATTTACTTGTTTGGCTTTTCAATCAGAACGCGATATCTCCCTCATACAACATCGGTTTTTTGAACCATTAGAGGCACCAGAATAAAAAAGACGAGATCTACGCAACCATCCTAGTTTCAACCGAATCCTGTAACTTTTAATTTTGAGCAAAATTTATGAACTCCTGATCAGTTGTCTTGGGATGTCCTTGAGCATACCTTGGAGCTAACATTGAAGATCCATTTAAGGGAATTCGAAGCATAATAGAAGTTTATCTTGTAATTTTGTAGATCTTGAACAATAGTTAGAGTTGATCTTGAGCATACCTTGGAGAATCATCAAGAAGCCTATTGAAGACACCTGAGGGATTCTTGAAGATATTTGGAAGACTTGTAGAATTTGATCTTGAAGCTAATCTTGGAGACATTATTGGAGACCATGATGCATTGTTGAAGTCATCATGAGGTAACCTTGAATATTTTGTTTGGGTAACATTAAAAGATGTGGAGACAACTTCTAAGAAGACAAATTTGTCATTGATGAGGTAAGTGCTTTGAAGATCGATTGAAGGCATTGTTGAAGGTGAAGATTTTTTCAAGGCTCGTTGTAGAAGATATTTGGATTATTGAAGAAATACTAAACTTATCTTGAATAATTGAAGCATAAGGTTGGAGCCCTAGAGTATAGGAGTCCTTAATAAAACCAGGTTGGAGCCTGTACAAAAGATAGGGTTGGAGCCCTAGAGGTTGGATCCTCATAGAGAAAAGGTTGGTTCCTTGGGAAAATAGGGTTGGAGCCTCGTGAATTCGAAGCCGATGCTTGAAAAAGTACAGGTTGGAGCGTAGTGGATTGGTGATTGGTGTCTTCATCTAGGGTTGGAGCACTAATTATTATTGTACTTGATTCATTGTAAATAGGATTTGAGTCCTCGTTATTGATTAATAAAACTATTATTCTATCATTTTTCATTTTGTTTTCTAATTATAAGTGATCTTAACTAGTAAAAATAACAATTGAAAAGAAATATTGATTCAACCCCCTTCTAGGTATTTCCAACAATTGCTTTAAGATCCAATACCTTCACTCATAGCCTAAAATCTTGAAGGTAGATCCTTATAAAACAAATGGAAAAATAAAGGAAGAAAAGCTCCAAACAATGTGAATATGTCTCTTCCTCAGTCAAGAATTCAAACGAAAACTAGATTGACAAAGCCCCTATGTTGAATGGAACAAATTTTGAAGTATGGAAGGGTAGAATGAAAATATTTTTTATGGCTCAATGTTTTGAAGTCTAGGAATCAGTGATTGTTGAAAGCACGATGGAAGAAAAATCCAAGGAATATAATGCAAGATAAAAAAAAGGCAATTTTGAATGGGCTACCAGATTCTATAAAGGCCAAAGTGGAAAAATGTTCATTAGCAAAATACATTTGGGACAAACTTCAAGACCTTCACTCAAAAGGTGCATTGACCATGACCTCTAAAAACAAGATGATGGAAAGTAAGAAGGAAATCCAAAACCCATTAAGGAAGCTGAAGATAATAAAAAAGAGCATCAAGATGAACCAAAGAAGACATATGAAAGAAAAAATGAAGGGACCAGTTGTATGAAGGAAGACCTATAAGATGAAGAAAATAATGAAGACCTCATAGAAGATCTCAAGGCCAAGCTTGAAGTTTCCCTAGAAGAGATAAGAAGGTTGAAAAAGGAAAATGAGAAACTCAAGAATAAATCACATGATGGTGACCGTGACCTTGAAAAGACAAGAAAGGAAGTTGACCTTTTCAAGATTCAAGTACAAGAAAGGGATAAGGATCTCACCAAAATTAGGGAGGAATTTCATCAAAACAAGAAAAGGCATCATGAAGAAGTCATATCCATGACAAATCAATTGGATAAAGCAAATAAAATGGAAGACACTTTGTCAATCCATCTTGAACAAAGACACGAGGACTTGAACAAACTTGAAGCAAAAATCGGTCAATACAATGAAGAAGTCTCCTCCCTTAAATCTCAGCTAGAAGAAGAAAAGAAACGAGCACAAGGAGCTAAAAAGGTGATGAAAATTTTGGCCCTCCTGGAAATACAATTCTATGAAGAAGAAAATGAATTAAATTCCATGGTATGTCAACTAGAAGAAAAATATGAAAATATCTTCAAATTAAAATCAGATATCACCTCTCTCAAGGACGAAACATGTGAAGCTTCAAGGATAAAGGAAGAAATGGAGATCAATATACCAAAGAAGGATTAAAACTACAATATCATGAATGAATAAATTGATCTCCTAAAGAAATAAGTTGGTCATCTGAACAAAAGTCTAAAGAGATCTCAAAATCTAGATGACATCCTAAGTCATCAAAGATCTCTCCTCTATAAATCAGGTCTTGGATATGCAGGTAAACTGTCAAACAAAATGATGAAAACCCTAATGCTTCAAACAACAAGGATGTGGAAAAGCTTGGAAGAAATATTGATGCCCACAGTTCCAGCAAAAGAAAGGAGAAGAGTCAAGATGACATTGGAAGAAACCCTGCTTCAAGAAGATCTGCATATGGTGTCAAGAATGCAAGAGGAAATAAATTTGACAAAAGGATTTTAAGGAAAAATGACCTTAGAAGTACATCAAGGCAATCCTTCGCATAAGGTATCAAGGATCCAAGAGGAAATGGATATCATCAAAGAATCCCAAGGAAAAAAAACTTCATAAATACATCAAGACAATCTCCATCTCCCAGTTACCAAAGTATATTTCTTTGTTATTATTATTCTTGTACAAATTTTGGGCACATGGAAAAGGATTGTAGGACATACCACAAAGACAAATATAATGGTCCACATCAGCTCCCTAGAAGAAACTTTACAAGAAGAAGCCATGATTCCTCATTCAGGAACGAGATATAATGCTTCAAATTCCATAACATTGGACATATAGCTCATGATTGTAACTTAACTTGGGTCCCTAAAAAAGCTAAAAACATGACTACCAAGCAAGAAAAGAAAGTTACACAAGTGTGGAGAAGGAAGAAAGTTACACAAGTGTGGAGAAGTTACATGATAACTGATGTTATTTAATCTTGTTCACTCTTTGTTTGAAGAATAATTTTAGATTAAAAATTTATCAAGGATAAATCTTTATAGCATGGAAATAGTTATCATGATTAACTGTATGTTAAAAAAATGTATATTAATAATTTATTGGGCAATTAGTTTCCAAAGATTCATTTACATAAATAATCAAATTCTAGAAAAAATAATAGCATTTAGAGCATTAAGATCAAGACAAGAGTTTGCATGAAATGACAATAGTGCACATTTACGCAAATTAACACATCTTTGAAATCAACACTAAATATTTATTGTATTAAAATAAAATAATAGTATTTAAATTTAAAAAAAAATGATTTATGAGAAAATCCTCTAATTAACCTTTATGAAATATGAATCTCTTCCTTCAAAGGACTGATCTATAGTAGCATACAATCTCCCCTCTCTGCTATAAACATTAAGAATTCATAAAGCATCGTCAAACTTAGATCCGAGTTTCTATCGGGATTCTACAGAAAATGGTACCCTTTTATAATATTGCAAAGATTTTTTTTTTTCCTCTCACAAAAATAAAACCCCTTTCTCATTAATAAAGTTATTATTTATAATTCTACAATTTAATTCCCTAAAACAAAGAGTTGTTTCAAGAAATTTTTTGAAAGATTTTGTTTTATGATGTGTGAGCTAGAAAATTCTTTTTTTCTCTCTATAAATCCAATCCTAAAATTCAAAGGCTCCAAGTCATGATTTCCCTCAACAAACTCTATAAAAGTCATAACAAAATTATTCCTAAAAGCAAACAAAACTCAAATCTAAAATAATTTGAAAACAAACATTTTAACAATATTCAATTTCTAATTAATTAATAAAAACTAAATATGGGCTCCCCATTGCTTCCTGAAATGACAATCTTAGAAAGTGAGTTGTCTATGGAGACGAAGGAATTGACGACTAAAAGTGGTCCAAAAAAAAATTAAAAAATCTTGCAATTGAAATATTTAAATCATGTTTTTTTTATAGTGAAAATAGTTTCGACACCATCGAAAACCATAATATAAATTAAATATATAAATAAAATATTAGGGAGGAATTCTCAAACGAAGAGTAGAAGCCATACTATAAGTATATGTTTTGGTTTTCCCTACCATATCTAGGTCATCAAATATAATAAAACACAATCATGTAATTATATAATATTACAAACCATATGATGCAACCCATGTGCTCATGAATGGAGGTTCGCGTGAACACCATTCCAGGTGGACTTAAGTTAATTAAAATAATAACCACCTTATGACTCCCACACGAAGGCAAATAATCTCGGTGTCGGTCTCTTGGAGTGAACCCGTCGAGGTGTTTGATAAATTGTGTTGAGAAGGGCTGAACCAAGAACCTGAGATGACATCATCTTGGTCTCTGTCGCGGTCTCACCCTTCCACTTAAGAAATATTTAGAAGTGATTAAGGCCCAACAGCTTGAGGATGCTCTGTTTGCAAATTGAATATAACTCATATGTCTTTTTTCTTGCATCAAGTAAGGTTATTTATATGTTCATTCTCACGTAAGGGTAAAAAAAACCTAGCAATTCTATGAGGTCCTTTGTCATTCGTTAAAGTCCACTCGACCCTTGCTTATTTAAATGCACTCATTGTTTATTTATATCGTAAACCAGTTCCTTTCTACCGTTGTTTGTTGATCCTATGTTGCATCTGTGTTTGCCGTCACTAGGGAAGTCGAAAGATGTTCCGAGGCTTTGTGCCCCTGTTTTATTTGTTGCTTGGTGAACTCCTTTTGTCGTTGTGGGGGTCGTGTTTGCGTGGGGCTTTGCAGCGGGCTTCGTGGGCTTCTCTACCCTCGTTTCTTTATGGAAAGTCAAATTTTGGGATTTTTCCATTCGCCATCGCCATGGGTGCACTCTATTTTTGGTGCAGTGTTTTTATGATACGCATTGGGTCTCCCACGGTTCTTTTGGGATTTTGGCCTTATTTGTTTTGCTGCCTTGTGTGGGTTGTTGTTTCGGATTTCCTAGGTGGCCTATGCCCATATTATAGGTCTGTTGGAGCATTCCCACGAATTTATTTTCAGTCAAAGTATATTTCAATGTTAATTTCTTGTTGGTTAGAGTATTTTGGGCATTGATCATGAACCATGTGGGAGCATTTCCAAGCGCATCCATGCCAGTTGGAGTATTTTTTAGCTGTTATTTCGTTTGCGCGTCTTGAGCTTTACTCATTTCATATTTATGTTGGGGTTTGTTGATTTACATTGTAATGTTTTGGTTTTTTGTTTGTTGGGCTATATTTGATGATCCTTAAAGGGTTATTTGGTCGGCCCGCTACTCTAATATCTTACTTTTTCACCGTTTATATAATTTTTTTTATTTTAATAAAAGTTGTTGGTTTTTTCTTTCTTATATATATGGTGAGGGGGTGGTTATAATATGATGTTTTATTAAATAAGAAGTTTTGTTTTTAAATATTTGTAGTTTACATATATGAGTTAAATTCTTTAGTTTTTTGGTTTTTTATGATTTTTTAATATATTAATAAATTATAATTGTACATAGGTTATTAAAATAAAAAAATTTATCCTCGATGAGGGTGCGATTTGGGCAACAAGTGGAGGCTAGCGTCCATGTGTCAACATAAATGGATTCGATGTGAGGGACGGGCCTCCCGGTCCCTTCACAATTATGCATGCGCAGGGGGAGGTACCGCTATAACGGCCACCGTTCGTGTGAGCAATTACGTTGCATTAGAGTTTGGGGGTTGCAAAGAGTGAAGGTGAGGCTGGATGGATGAACTAGGCATTCGTCTTTGCATTTGAGTATGGTGTTGGGCTCTGTGGTAACCACGGGGAGGAAGAAGAAGCGACAGAGGTCAAATTTTCTAGGAAGTGGAGTGTGGGTGCTCATTGTGGAAATTTGCAAGGGTAGTGGTTTTGTTTGGTCCCTACGGCTGGGATTTCTTGTTATTATTGGCGATAGTGAGGACTGGGCGAGAAAGGAAAGCTCCTCACGGTATGAGGGAAACCTGTTTTGTCTCATTATCAGATGGTGGTGGAGCTCATCGTTTAAGAAACCCTCTAGACGGTGGTGGAAATCCAGGCGCCCGTGTTATATCAGGGATTTCTGGCGTGACGGGGCTTGTTGGATCAGTCTGTGGTTTTTGTTTGTCGAATTGGGTAGGTGGTCACCGGCTTGGAGGTCGTCTCGAATCGGGAATGGCTTCTCTACCCCTGTTTGCGGCTCCATCGTTGGTGTTGTTCTGGCTGGTGGAGGTGTCTTGTTTATCCGGTGGTGGTAGTCCCTCGTTGGGAGACGGAAACATTATAGTGAATTCTTGTTGTTTCAAGTGGTGTTGTTTGGGGTTTTACTCTGTGGGGAGTGTTTTCTCAGGTGGGGAGTTGTCTAGTTTTTGTTCAAGGCATGCCTCCTTTATGGAAAGACACGAAGCCATTGGCACAATGGGGTCGTTTTCCCTCCCCTACTACCCATGGTTCTCTAGGGGTGGTGGATAAGACTTCGGTTACAGTGATGCCCTGTAAGGGTGGAAAAATTGTTGGGCATGCACGGAAGGGTAATGTAGATGTGCGAGGAGGCCATGGTGGTGGAAAGCATGGTGTTGGCAGAGGAGGAGGGACGTAAGGTTGAGAGAAGATCACATGGGCGTAGGAGTCCGTGGAAGCAAGACGAGTCCGTGGAAGCAAGACGAAACGCGAGCTGGCCAGCTCCGAGCTCCGAGGTTCAGGAGGGGCAAGGTATCCAACATTGTTGTTTGGAGAACTGACATGCTCTCATTTCCAGTTGGATCGAGAGGGTGTATGTCACAAAATGTGTTCGGCATGAAGAGCATGCGGTGCAGATGGCCTCTTTAGAACGACTGCATTACTTTTAGAGTCAACTTTGGGAAAGATTGGTTGTGGCATCGAGGGGGAAAATCAACTCCGGGAAAGATTGGTTGTGGTAGAAACGTTGGAGACATGGATGGTGCACTACGAAGGGCAGGGCATGTTTAGTGTGACTTCGACCCTGTCGCCTCTAAGAACAACCCTAAGAACGACCCTGGACTACCCTACATCCATCACGTCAGATGAATAGTATGATTTCTGGTGCTTTTTATGTTTTATGTCAGATGAATAGGATGATTTCTGGTGCTTTTTATGTTTTAGTTGTGTTTTGGTGCCTCTGACCCAACCGTTTATGGACGGTGTCCTTACCTACTCTTTTGTATTTTTGTCATCTGATGCACTTTTTAGATTCACTTTTTAGTGAACAAATCGATAAGAGTGATAAGAGTGAGACCACCTGTTTTTAGTGAACAAATCGATAAGAGTGAGACCACCTGTTTTGGATCAGACACCATATACTCCTTTTTCCTACATAAATAAAATATTGACTTCAAAAAAAAATTAACCTTTTCATAATTAATTATGCCGATAGGCATTCTATTTTGGGGTTTTTGTTTGTGACACTATTGAGATTAGTCGTCCTCCGACCAAATCTCAACCGTGTCGCTCATCATTAAACTCATTAAATTCTAAAAAATTAGGGATCAGAGAACAAAGATCGTCTATTGGCAGATGGAAGAGTTATTGCAAGTGGCTCCAACACACTTCAGCTACGTTTTGATTGGAACCCCCTTCCATATGGAGCTCTCGCTAGAGAGCTACAAGGACTCTTATTTTTCCATCATCCAGCTTTCCGTTACCGCCTTCTCAAAGACATCGGCTGAGCATTGAATTGGGGCTTAAGCCGCGGCAGGTGAAATTATGGTTTCAAAATAGGCGTACTCAGATGAAGGTATTTAGCGTGAAGTAGCCTGCACTGCCCTCTATAGATTTATGTTTTGACCGAAACCCCCTTCCATATGGAGCTCTGGTTGGAGAGCTACAAGGACTCTTCTTTTTCTATCATCCAGCCTTTTGTTACTCCCTTCTCAAAGACATCGACTGAGCATTGAATTGGGGCTTAAGCCACGGTAGGTGAAATTATGGTTTCAAAATAAGCGTACTCAGATGAAGGTATTCAGTGTGAAGCAGCCTCAACGCCCTCTGTAGAATTTATTTTAGGTTCACTGGCTGAAGGCCCTATAATTAATTGTGGAACCTTGACTGATTTAGATAAACCCTTAGCACTGGAACTTGCGATGAACGATGTGGAATTCTCCCACTGTTTGTCAAATTCTCCCAACACCAGATGTCCAGATGTCGTCATTGTTGGTGATTTGTCGAATTCTCCCAATACCAGATGCCATCATTGTTGGCGATTTGTTAATTCCAGAGAAGAAGCTGCCATGAATGCTCAGAGAGTCACGAAATGAAAGATCTAAATCTGCAAAGAAGGTCTGAGGTCAGAGCGCTGAATGAGGGTCTGTTGGGGGTTTCACCAGCTCCACGTAATTGACTATTCGAGCAGACCCCAATAGCAATCCAACAAGCTCAAACTTGAAGAGTTGGTTGGAGAGCTAGCTGCATTTATTCTGAGTTGACCCGCGCACAGACAGGAAGCGGAAGTAAGATCGACGCACGGGTCACATATGAACATCAGCCGCTTGTGTATGGTGTTTTTACCAGGTGGGGGCAACATTTTTGTTCCTAGTCTCTGTTAGCAGCGAGCCTATTGAGTTCCGGGGTCGGGTTGAGGCAACCCATGGAGAGCGTTACAACATACTTACTTGGGTGGGCGAGGCTTTACGTTGGGCCTAGAGCGAGCCCAACGGCTATCCAAAAACACCGATCAATGCTAAACCCAACGATAACCTTTTTTTGGAACCTAGCTAGCCTTTGAGACCTGGAAACCAGATATATGCCAAGGTCTCTTTCGAAATTCCTGCTTTACAATGTAATTTTGAGCTTGCAGAAGTAGTTGCTCAAGAGAAAGCCCAATTGGATGAATGTGTAGATTTTTTTAGCTACAACATCAGCAATGGAGGTAGATGAATCCAGTTTGAGGGCACATCCAATTCAACTAAAACAATGGAGATGTTGGGGATTCCGGAAATTCAATGGACCGTAGTGCAGTTGTTGTAGATTTTGGACAACGAAATTCCACATAAGGAGATTTTTAAGTTTGTATGATGTATCATTTTTATTGTGAGCCTAATAGTTGATCAAGTTGCTTTTGCACTGACCTAGAAAAGTTGGAAGGTTGAGGCCACTTTTCTTCTTGCTGCAGAAATGCCATCTTGCCTCTCAAGCCAAAGGTAGTAAAAGAAATGTAAAATCATTAGTTGATTTGTCAGGATCTGTTGCATTTGTTTTCTATGCTTGAATATTCTCTATAATGTCTATATTAACATGGTCTGATGCTCACCTTTGAATAAAAGCTCCATACACATTGCAGTGATTTGTATACACATTTTCATGAAATTTGAGTTCCAAAATCAGTTTGATGGGACATTTTACATGTAAGTGGTGTACTTCAGAAGATTGCATGCCATGTTCCCACTTTTTGATTGGGGACCTGTTATAAACCTTTGGGATTAGTGTCGTTTTGCAGGTTATCTCTATTTTTTTTTTTTCTTCAGTTATTGAACATGTAATTTGACATAAGAAAGCCAAATGAATTGTATCTCTAATTCTTGGCTTTGCGATTACAAGCATTTGTGGGAATGCTCTTGCTAGTACACAATATTTTTCTTCTCAAATTATTATCCTTGTGCTTCTCTGAGCTAAAATCGACAGTAGTGTTCATCTCATCTTTAAGTATATTGCACTGAACTTACCCCTCCCAGAATACTTGTGAGTGTTGTGTTTCTGTTATTGGTGTTTTCTTTCATGATAGACACAAATGCTATTTTATATTTGTTCTCAAGTCAACCGCCCTATTACTTCTCAAGATGAGCATAGTTACTGTGGAGTTTCTTATTGAGATATCTTGAACCAACTCTGGAAAATGCCTATAGGTGCTGTATTAGACTGATTATCATTTCACATGTTCAGGACATTATATATTTCTTTAGTAAAACTGGACACATTTGGACCCATGGTCTATTTATATCTTAATCTTGCTTTATATATGAGGGTAATCTATGCATACTGTTTTTTTGTTTTAGAACCAATATTCTATGTTGATTTAATGGAATTAACCCTTTTCCATTTGTAAAAGGGGCAAGATTTCACTTTTGCTATGCCTTTCTAGGTTTTGAACGGTTAACCTATTTCTTTTAAGTCATAGGAAAATAAACCCTTACTAGAAGAATCAGTTTTAAAGCAATACTCCAAGCCCAATTACAATTTTACAAATGAATTAAATTTTTATCAGTATAATATAAATTCACTTTAATATATATTGGTTTCTTGATATATGATGTATATTAGTTTCTTGGTATTGTTATTAAAGGGATTTTTTTAATAAAACTGTGTTTCAGTCATCTGTGTAGTTCTCACTAATGTAGAAGTATAGAAGTATGATCCAAGAAGTTTGTCAACTACCGTCTTATAATACTCTGTTTCAGCCATCTATGTAGTTCTCACTAATGTAGAGGTTTCGAAGTATGATCCAGGAATATCTAATATTCCATCTCAATTATTTACTTATGTTGATTTTGCAGGTGGTTCATTTGCCTATCTCAAAGTGGAATGGGAGACTTTGTGACATTTGGAATGGGAGACTTTGTGACATTTGTAGGGGCAGGAAACATCCCATTAGAATACGCCATTGACGGAGCAACAATTTCAAGGTCATGGACATCCTACTTCGCCATAATGTGTAATCGCCCATCTAATGCTTTTTGCATTCAAACAAATTTAGATAATAATTTCAATGATTTGGACCCCATAGTAGTTGCCATCCTCTTCATAACAGGCATTGCTGCCATAAAGAGCACCAAAATTGCATCTAGAATAAACTCCATTGCCTTTGTAATTCATGTTTCCTTCCTTGTGTTCGTCACAGATACATCAAAATACTTAGACTTTATGCCTTACAGAGTGAGGGGCATTTTCACATCAGCTGTAGTTCTATATTTTGCATATGTTGGCTTCGATGCAGTTGCAACAATGGCGGAAGAGACTAAAAATCCAGCAAAGGACATTCCTGTTGGACTAGTTGGATCCATGGTGGTCATCATAACGTTCTACTGTCTCATGGCTCTGACATTATGCCTAATGCAAAACTACAATACCCTTGATGATGAAGCTGGATACAATGTAGCTTTCTCAAAGGTGGAAATGGATTGGGCTAAATACATAGTAGCCTTAGGAGCCCTTGAGGGTATGACCACTGTCCTAATGGTGAGTGGGATAATATAAATTTTATTATAGTTTAAAAACACAATTGTTTATTTATGTAGCTCAAATCCATTTTTATTGGAAGAAATAAATGTTTCTGTTCTGTTATTTATTTTTAAAATAATCACATATAACAGTGTAGTTTTAGTGATGTGGTTTAAGTTACCCATAAAGATTGAGTACATCAAATATCATAATCCAACTTGTCCTAAATATTTTTGATGTTTTCTTAATGGTACATAATCAAAAGTACACAACCTTTTTCTTCTCAAATTACTATCCTAGTGCTTCTTTGAGTTAAAACCACACCAATGTTCATATGACCTTCAAGTGAAGATGAACTCACCCCATCCCAGAATACCTGTGAATGTTGTGTTCTGTTATTGGTGTTTTCTTTCATGGTAGACACAAATGCTATTTTATGTTTTTTCTCAAGTCAACCACCCTAGTACCTCTCAAGATGAGCATACTTGCTGTGGAGTTTCTTGTTGAGGTATTTTGAACCAACTATGCAAAATACCTATAAGTGCTATATTAGATTGATTAGCATTTCACATGTTCGGGATATCATATATTGCTTCAGTAAACACATCGTATATTTATATTTTGATCTTGCTTTATATATGGTGTGCATGCCTACCTTCCTTTGTCTTAGAATCCATATTTTATGTTGATTTTTGTTGGTCTATAAGGGGCAGGATTTCACTCTTGTCAGTATTTTATGTTGATTCAATGGAATTAATGGTTGTTGGTCTATATGGAGCAAGATTTCACTCTTGTCAGATATTTCTAAGTGTCAAATATCTCTGAGATGATTAACCTATTTCCATAGGTTAAAATTACAAAGCCTTACAAAGCCTTACAATGAGAAGCATTTTTAAAAACACTCCTTGCCCAATTATATATATATATATATATATATATATATATATATATATATATATAGGTTTATGAATATATATTGGTTTCTTGGCATTGTTAAGAAAGGGGATTTTTGTTGTTGTTGTTATAATACTCTGTTTCAACCATCTGTGTAGTTCTCACAAATGTAGAGGTTTAGAAGTATGATCTAGAAATATCTAATATTCCCTCTCAAGTATTTACTTATTTTGATTTTGCAGGGGGTTCGTTTGCCTATCTCAGAGTGGAATTGGGAGACTTTGTGGCACTCATAGGGGCAGACAAAATCCTATTAGAATATTTTGTTAGTGGAGCAGCAGTTGCAAGGTCATGGAAATCCTACTTCACCACACTCTGTAATCACCAATCTAATTCTTTTCGCATTAAAATAAATTTAGCTAATAATTACAATGATTTATACCGCATAACAGTTTCCATCCTCTTCATAACAAGGATTTTTGCGATAAAGAGCACCAAAATTACATCCAGAATAAATTCCATCACCTCTGTATTTCATGTTGTGATCCTTGTGTTCATCATCATTGCCGAGCTAACGCATGCAGATACATCAAACTACTCAGACTTTTTTGCCTTACAGAGTGAGGGGCGTTTTCAGTTCAGCTGCAATTCTCTTTTTTGCAAATGTTAGCTTCGATGTTGTTTCAACAATGGCATAAGAGACTGAAAACCTTGGAAAGGACATTCCTATTGGACTAGTTGGATCCATGCTGATCATCGTAATGCTCTACTGTCTCATGGCGCTGACATTATGCCTGATACAAAACTACAAAACCATTGATCGTAATGCTGCATACAGTGTAATTTTCTCGAAGGTGGGAATGAATTGGGCTAAATACACAGTAGCCTCAGGAGCCCTAGAGGGTATGACTACTGTCCTAATGGTAAGTGTTGTAGGCGAAGTCCAGTATTTGACCCACATTGCAAGGACACATATGTTCTCACCATGGTTTGCATTGGTGAATGAAAAAACAGGAACTCCAATCAATGCAATGGTCATTGCCACAACAATTATAGCATTTTTCACAGGCCTAGAGGTCCTCTCCAACCTGCTATCCATCTACACCTTGTTTATATTATGTCTAGTATCCATAACACTACTTGTGAGGAGATATAATGTTTCGGGTGAAACAAGCGTTGAAAATCAGAGAAAACTGATCATATTGCTGGCTATAATCATTGGATCCCCAGTTGCCACTGTTGTATACTGGTAGATTCATTAATAGTTGAATTCACTGTAGTAATGGTTTTGGAAAAAAAAGTCTACATTATCTTCAAGAGAGTGCTTTATGTAGGTTGAAATTAGTTAGCCCTCATTTTGTACATGGTTTATATGTTTTTGTTGGCACCGAAATTTTCTTTGGCATGGAATTTTTTTTTGTGGAATTTATGGGACATGCTCAGTTTGCAATATTTCTAAAAATAAGATGCTCTAACTAAATTTACGGGACACTCTCTATTTTCAATATTATTTCTTTTCTTAGAAATAATATGCTATGACTAACGCCTACCTATCCTCAAAGTGTCCAGGTAATAGAACCATTCAATGAAGGAGAAGTTGTAGTTGTATTATTACCCTGTAGGCATTGTACTCTGTAGTATTGGTTCAATAAACCAAAAAAGTGACCAATTTGTAAGATTCCCATCTTGGAGTATATGAGTATTTATGATTACCAAGGATGCATCACACAAATTTGGATAAACTTTATCATATTAATCACTGGATGACTGAAATTGAAAATTATAAGAGAGGAAACATACCACTAAGGGAGTGACTAAAGTGCATTTGAACAGGCACTGGAGTCTTTAATCACGAAGATACATATTTTCCAGTTATTTTTCAAGTGTTTCTTGTGAAATTTGTCAAAAAAATGTTCAAGTAGTTATGGAAATACTAGCTCAGAAAGGGTAACAAATCAAATGTGTAAAGAATAAGTTTGCTCTGTTTTTGGCATAAAATTAGAAATTAGAATATTGAGGGAAACGAATGTAAAGATGGTTGCAAGGTTTTAGGAATACAATCAACAAGTTAAAAACATTTAGATGTTGAGATTTTTTTAGGCTCAAAATTAACATCCCAGATTTTAGGGCATTTGTAAATAAATGGAAAGCTATTTCAAGGTAGAATGCCAGTCATAAAATCAAGCTTTGTTTTAACAATTTCTTGGTCATCTCTAATTTCAATATAGTGGGCAGAGCACCTTATTTTGGCACGACTCGGGAGGAAAAATCTTATCTCAGAAACACTTTTCAGCCACAAGATTCTGAAGATAACTCCAACCATTACATCTCAGAAACACTTTTCAGCCACAAGATTTTGAAAACAACTCCAACCATTACCAACAATCTGACTCATTGGACATTTTGCAACCATGCTTATTTCTAGTTTATCTTTATGATTTTGATATATTCCCTTTCCAGCAAAATAGGAAATGATTATCATTATTTTTGTTATTTAACTAAGAGAAAGACACCATTTCAATTTTTTTGGGCTTTTGAGCACCCCATTAAATGCGTGTTTCTCAATTGCTTTTTTTTCTCCCCCATCCAAAAAACTTCTCATCATAATCTCCAACATATTGTTCACCGAAGATATCTCCAACATATTGTTCACCGAAGATGGTAGAATATCACAAGAATGTCTTCTGGAAGATTACTTCTATTTTAGTTCCGAGTTTGGTGATTTGGAATTATGTATTTTTACTCACTTGGAACGCTCAGCCTCCTGATTCCTCATGTCTTCCACGTTCACATCCTTGTTTCTTGCAATGAAACCTCTGTGTCACTCTAAATTCATCTTCACTTCTATCGGCTCTAAATTCATCTTCACTTCTATCGGTGTGTCTTTGCATCCTTTTGATGCAAATGCGAGTATAACCTTTAACACATTTCTCTCAAATCGCGGTCTCGCCATGGCATGGTATGAAATAAGACTTATAAAAATGTCTCGAGATGAGCCAAGATCTCAAGATGATGTCATATCGGTCTCACTCTCTCAGAGTGTTTAATAAAAGTGTCTGGAAATACATGCTTTGAGCAAGAGAGACATGTTTATCATATTTCATTGTAAATTTTTGTTGTCTCGGTGTTACGTCTCAGCGTATGAAGGCCTGAGAAGAAAAGTCAACGAGAGTCTATGTTGGAATATGATTATATGTTCTATGGACTCTTCCCCATATGATTAATGGGTCATAACTGTCATGATGCTTCATAGTAAGTTTATAAGTTATGACATAATGTAGGGTGGTTTTTATGGGAGAGGGTTATGATAGTGTTTATATATATATATTTATTGTTTTTATTTGCTATTTATATAAAATTTATAATATGTGTTTTTAATATATATAATTATATAGTTTTCTATTTTATTATTACTATTATTATAGTTTATATATATATATATTACTATATATTACTATTTTGATATTGAGATGGGATCTCGAAAATGAACCAAATTACGTATGTTGGAGTTAATGCTTACATTCCATATTTGAGAAGTTGGTTTGTGATGGTTGAGAAATTCTCTCAACCTATCTCTCTAAATTAGGAATAAGTTGGATCTCAGAAACTCTATTTAATAGAGTAATCTGAATGTAATCAGTGTGTGAGTGTGTTTACACATACACCAAGTGTGTATAATATATATGAGTGTGTTTAATATATGTGTGATTTTCAGTATTTTTTATCATGGTATCGGAGCTTCAAGTCGAAGCTAAGTAGACCTGTGTTTTGTGTAGGGATCTAAGTGTTGCGTAAGATCGTAAGCGATTTGTGTGTGTGTTGATCGCTATGGATCGAGGCTGCGTGTCGGTGTTTCGAGGAAATCAGTGAGCTCTTGTTTCAATTTCGGATCGCTGCAAAGAAATAAAGTCAAGCTCTCCTCCGTTTCCCTTGAAGTCCACTCAACGAATTTTTTAACAAAATGCGCTGTAGCCAGAGCCGAGGCTCCTCCGATGATGCCGATTGTGTTCGGATGATGAAACAGGTGAGACCCTGAAATTGTCTTCGTGATTTTATAGCAAATGTTATTAGGAACTGATTAGAGCTGCAAATTTTATTTGGTATCAAGCAGATGTGTTGGCCTATTTTGAGTCTAGTCATTTTTTGTCAGTTTCGGCATGTTATTAGTAACAACCACATTTTTCTAATCTTTCTATGTTGGATCTTATACCCTCCTGGGTTACAAGTTTGGCTAATTTGATAACAATTTCAGACGACAGAGAATGATTATCTGCTATCTGCCTTAGAATATGAAGCCCTTTAGGGGAACTGAGATAAGAAATGAGATGGGTTGTAGGAATTGTAATTTGGTTATCTAGCCATCTCTCAATTTCTGATGAAGATGGTCGAAATTTAAACCTGGAACTATTAGGTTGGTCACGTGAAAATGCAGAATTCCCCCCAGACCCTGACTTACAGAGTTTTCCGTTGTTGTTTTTTTGTTTTGGTGTCCAATTGCTTCTGCTTTCTGATTGCATAAGGCGTGGCTTTCTGTTGAACCATTTATGACCACCGGGTGCAGGTAACTCACCCTCTGACGTTGAAACTTCTCTGTGATAGAGCCTATTTCTTCCTAGGAAATGATTGTCTTCAGCCTGAAGTTTTGAAATCATCGAGAATTTGTCAAAGGACTGACGCTTGGGTCTGTACATGAGTGGAGAACTTGTGGTAATTGAATGGGTGCCTGATCATGTTCAAGTTGAGGTCACTGTTGTAAGAAATGCCGCATTGGATTAACAGGGACGTGACATTCTGCACTATGAGAATTAAATTAGCTTGGAAGTGACTTTGTGGGTTGTGAGGAGTAAATTTCTGGCATGGTATAGTAGTGTTGAGTAGTTGAAATATTAGTATTATAATTTTTTTGTAAATTAAGTGATGAATCTCAAACTAGATAAAAAGGTCATTTTGTAACACTGATTCTAGATACATTCTATATCTAGACGACTTTTCTAGATAACTAGCGAGTACAACGATTGGCACCCATGTATCTCGATGGATGGGAGCTCATCCATAGAATGACTAGGAGTTCAACGATTGCAAAATGTAATAAATTGTGTTTGAAGAGATCAAGTGGCAGTAAGGCTCAATATGGATGGTTGTCGAGATAGTATCACAGTTGCGGATCTAGGGAAGGATCCCTCATTAGTGGTAGGCATTGAGTGGTATCGTAATGAGGTTATGTGACAGATTGGGATGCTGTCCAGTAATTGACTTCGGAAGGTCCTTGATTTGGGAGTTGGGGAAGCGAACTCGGGAATCCAACTTGCCGAGTACACCTTTTCGAGGATTATGAGGCAACTTGATGGAGCATTTACTGATAAGCTTGATTATTCTGTTATTTATGAGTGAATTCAATAAATTCATGTAATGTGATCATTAAGGGGGGATGTTGGAGTTAATTCTTGCATTCCATATTTGAGAAGTTGGTTTGTGATGGTTGAGAAATTCTCTCAACCTCTCTCTCTAAATTAGGAATAAGTTGGATCTCAGAAACTCTATTTAATAGAGTAATCTAAATGTAATCAGTGTGTGAGTGTGTTTACACATACACCATTTGTGTATAATATATATGAGTGTGTTTAATATATGTGTGATTTTCAATAGTTTTTATCAACACAGACAATAAAAATACTCTAAACCTTCAAAATGCCATAATTTTCAATTTGGAGGTTGAAATTAGGCAAAATTTCAAACGTTGGTAACTGATGGAAAGACAAAGGCAATCGAGTAATAAAAAGCGTAAACTAAGAGAAAGTTAAATTTTTTCAAAATAAATCAAGCTAAAACAATCCAAAAGTGACATTAGCAAAATTCATATGGGCTCCCTTCAATTTTTGAGGAAATTAAGGGGAGGTGTTGAGGCTTCAACAGAACCCTGACCTTGGCTTTACAATCCTCGACCATTACTAATTTTGCTATACATTGGGTCTATGCATGAAGTTGGGTTACACTTTTTGGCAAGAGAGAGTGCGTTGTGGGTGAAAAAAGACAGCTCGATCGAGTCTTTTTAAGTGCTCGATCGAACAATCTATGAGCCCTCAATCGAGTTGTTTGAGGACTTAAATATTGCTCGATCGAGCATTAAAATGAACTCTCAATTGAGCTATTGTGTAACCCTGGGTTAGGAACTTGATCAAGCCTTAAAGTTGGATAAGATTTTTAATTTTCTAATTATTTTAACAATTATAAAATTTATAATGTAAATATCAATAATGATATGCAGACTTTAAAATCGTAAGTATTTGATAGTTTAAAAAAAAAATAACAACCACCAAATTTAATTACTAATTACATTTGAATAGGTAATTAACAATGGCATGGATTAATTTCCCATTACATTTCTACCATTTTAGTGTGTAGATTTGAAAAATGATTCTATTCCACTTGCAATTGAAATTGTAATATTCTTATATTTATAGTTTAGTAACTTATACATTAGATTCAATATGATTTAAATTTTCAATGCTATAATTTAAATAACAAACTTATTATAAATATGATCTAAATAATAAATTGATTAAACATATGAAAATTTATCAATTTTATTTTAATAAATATTCTAATTTTCTATATAATTAAGTGTCACTCAAAAATGTGAATTTAATGCTATTGAAAATGTATATTTTATAAAATTCACTAAACGATGAGCCCACTATTCCCTTGGTCATAATCATATATATTAAAATCGGACTTATCTATATAATGCAATAATATCTTTCTCAACCTGTAAAATGTGATTGCACTAAATTTTGTCCTCATTTGGCACAAGTGCAAAGTATATATATAAATTTTTACTCCTTTGCAATATATATTTTTAGAATAATAAAAACACAATGAAATCATAAATTTTAAAACATTATTTGACTAATTTCAATTTGAGTAATCTAGATTTAAATGTGCGTAAGAAATTAGTTAAACAATAATAATATAATGTACATGGGGTCTTGGATAAAAGGTGATCGAGTGCTATGGTAAGGCACTCCTTGATGTAAAGTCATCGATTCAATTCCCCCCTAATCGGGGTGATATATTGGACATGATGAAGATGGAGTCTCACCAAGCTTATAATATTTGTGTGTGTGTGTAAGACATGGTGAAGATGGAATGCCATCAAGCTTATATATATATATATGTGTATGTGTATGTGTATGTATATGTATATGTATATCATAAAATTAACATAAATTTGAAGTAACGATTTGAAAAAGTATAATATATGTTTTTTTTAATGATTAATGAGTCATATGATATAGAATCTTATCATTATAATTAGTGTTTAATTTTATATTATACTGTAAATATATTTCAAGTTGACTCGATGGTGACAAATTTATAAATGTGAGTGACAAAAAGTTTAATTTAGTTTATTGTTTTTATTTTTTTAATATTATAATTTGATTTATTTTTATTGAAAAATTTTACAGATTTTTTTTTATAAAATGATTAAATACAAAAATAGGCTATATTTAAAAACGAAACAAACAAATTATCATTTTTAAGAATTTGCAAATTGGAAAAACAAAGTTTAAAACTTTTATAGAAAGTTATCTATATATTATTATAATTATTTTCTTGGTAAAATAAAATAAAATTTGGATTTGTAATTAAGGAATTAGAGTTTGAAATATAATTGAATATTTATCAAAATTATTTTTGTGCAATACATACATTTTATCATTCGCTACAAGTATTGAGAGGATTTATTTTGTTTCCTCTCTTTTTAGATAATTATGATAGCTTGATCAAGCCTCTGTTTAACTACATTAAGGGTTTTATCGAGGGTTTCCTAAACCCTTGATTGAGTTATTTGAAATTTTATCTCAAACACTCAATGGATCATTTTAAGCACTCGATTGAGTTGTTAAGACCTAAAAAATAGAGTTTTATCTCCTGTTCTACAAATTTCTCTGCAACACCATTTTGTACCTTAGTAGACTCCACACAAAATTTGTCCTTAACTGGAAAAGTTGATCATGCTGGATTCAGAAATGAATCCTCTATCCAATGGCATATGGGTTTGAAATTTTTGAATTCATATGACATTTTTTATCTAATTTCTTTTAAACATAATGCTTGAATTTGTTTCAGACAGTTTCAAATAGGCTGAATAAAAAATCAATAACATAAAATATACAAAATAAAATAAAAATAAAAAAAATACAAATATCTCTGTTTACCAATCCTCTTCTAAAGGTTACTTTTGGTTTTTTAATTTATTTAAATAGTAGAAAAAAATATTACGCCAACACGTGTCTGAAAAATGAAATTGAAATATTACTTCATCATCTTTGAAAAATAATAAAAAATAATAATTTTTAATATGAAAAACTTAGCTTTATCCCTGTATATCATGCTCATATATATATATATATATATACATACATATTTTAGGCTAAGTTATGCTGCATGCACACACACACACCTCTAAAAATATGCGAAAATTTGCAAGGACAAGAATTTCATTTAATGGAAATTTGACATATTATACAACAATAATTTTTTTGCAAAAAATACCATTAGGAAAACAACATAATTCTCCATAGATTTTCCTTTTACTCTGAATCAAAATTCACAATGCTTATATGAATTTTTAGGCCTTCAATTTGATTAAAGAGTAAAATTTTGAAATTTCATCGCCACATTTGGCCCAAAAGTGTAACCCATCTTCATGCATTCACCCCATTGTGACTTGATATTTTATCCTCCCGACTTCATTTTATTGTGAGTGTTATAGCTCGAATTAAGTCGAGGACGTGGATCACTCCATGGAAAATCCTTATCAGGCCAACATGCCAACCATGTGAGTCAAGTCCAATGTGCCAAAATTATACTCAATCAATTGTGGTGACCTTACCAATGTGCCACTACTATGGTTAATCAACTTAACCAGTCTGTATTTTCAACCTATTTTTTTGCGTACATATATTAATTCATTGCATTGAACTAATAACACTAGACTAATATCTTGTCATATGAGCCAAGGCCAGATCTCCATCCAATATAGATAGAAACATGGTGTTCTTCGACATCTGTTTCTATATAATTCCAACATCGAAGTCAACCACATCCCAATGAAAATTTATTGACTTGAAAATCCTCAGCGTATATGTCTATAACCATAATTATTCTGTCAGCTATAGTTGGATCTCTGCCATGAACTCCACTTCGGCCAAATTTCTGTTATTAATGGCCTCAAACATAGTCACAATAAACCAAGCTTATGTCATAGCCATAACACATATGTCAAATATAATCTAGCCCTATCAACATAATAATCTAATTTCTACATCTGCCATATTAGACATCATTGTATATAAATCATCAGACATCAAGTATGATCACACCACTTATGTCTCATATCTTTGGCCACTGCATAGCCAAACATCTCCATTATTCAATCTTTTGCAATTGACACATGACCAGAACCAACCGTTAAAAACATGACCAGAACTTCGAAATTAGAACCATAATCAATATGCCATCACTACAAGGAAAAGACCCTCTAGTGGAGGTTATAAATGAGGTTTTTAGTGTTATAAAATTTTCCAAAATTGTCAAAAAAACATTTGCTACAACATTCGTTTTCGTTAACGGAATTTCAACACAACTAAAAAAAATTGGTCGGTCGGAGGTTATTACGGGTGTTTTTGTCATCGATGTGTTAATTAGGTGTCAATGCACCGGTGCATTTTAGAGTGAATGCACTGGTACTGTAAACCTACCAAGAACTGGGACAAAAAACAAATATAGCACGCCCCGGGGAATTTAGCAACGTCCCAGTGCGTGTCATCCAGACAGTCACTCTGCGACGGTCGAAGGTGCATGCACTGGGACGTTAAGCTCTACAACCACACGGGGTGCACTGTAGGTGATACAATGCATTGGGTCATTCTAATTGGTATTGGGATTTGTGCAGTTCCCATAGGTCATCTCAATGCATCGGTGCGTAGTATTATACAAACGCATTGACGCACATTATCACACAAACACACCGATCGTTCTAGTTGGTATTGGGATTTGTGCGATGCCCATAGGTTGTATCAACGCATCAACAAAACGTTAAACATATGTGAATTAATACATTTTTTGAAACATGTTATCTAATAATTTTAAGTATATTATTAATGAAAATTAAAAAAAGAAACTCATATTGGATCGATAGTATTTTTTCATTCACCTGATTCATGCTTTTGCAATTTTTCCATCAAGCTTTTATGCTCTTCTGGTCTTAGATCATAATAATCTTATCGAGCTTCATCATTTTGTGGCTCTACATGATACACAGTAAACAATACATATTAGTTAAAATTACATATAGTTAAAAAAAAATAATTTTTGTAAATAATTTACAAAGAACTTGCCTTTTTTTCTTTTCTTGATGTGCTATCAGTGTTTTCGTTACTTGATCTTGTCAGCCATTTCTTTATCAATATGAAACATGCACCATACCATTCATTAATATATTTTATAAATAAATCATAAAATTTTCAGGAAAAAAATATATCAAGAAACCGGTGCGCCTTTAATGATGTACACACCGACATAGGTGCGACGTGTTCTTATAAACACACTACCAAAACAGTAGAAACATCGTACGATGCTCTATGTCAACAAGGAGCACTAGTGCATTGTATGTTAACCAACGCACCAATTAACACAGACAAATTAATAAAAATCCTCTAGTGTTAGTTTTTGTAGCATATGATGTCATGGAGGGGGTGGTGCGACATATTATTATAAACACACCGCGCAAACAAAGGACCACCTTACGGTGCTCTCTATCAACAAGGAGACCCGGTGCGTTATATTTTAAATGGTGCACTGATTAACACAGACATAAAATAAAAATTTGTTTTTGTCAAACACGTGCACTGCACTATAATGAAATAGCGCACTGGTGCCCTATTTTACATATGGCGCACGGATTAAAAAAATATATGTTTTTAAATTTTTTTATCAAACAGTATGTGCACGATGGCCTGTGTTAAAACAACGCACCGGTGTGCTAGGTTACACAGGGCGCATTGATTTAAAAAAATCAGTTTTTTTAAAAATTCACGCAAGGTCCGACATGGATTGGGATCCGACTATGCAAGTCTTCTCATGGGTTAGATGTCATAGGCCTATATATATAGCAATACAAACCCTATAAATGTAAAATGAAAAACCCTAATTTTGAAATCACATGATCAAGAAGAAGCAAGGGCAGAAACAAAAAGAATCAAGGGTTTAGCGTAAAACGGATTTTTTTGGTTTTTGTTTTTGTTTTTTTGTTTTTTTAAATGAATAGTAAATTTAAATTTTTTGCTTACTGTGTAAAAAATACTTAAAAAAATAATAAAATTTAATCACCTGGTTTGAAAAATCTATGCTATAGGGTTTGAATCACCATAGGTTTGGAATTCTGATTGTATGAATAGTTCTTTTTGAAAGTATTTCGCTGCTCCACATTTCTTTCATGCTCTATTGCTCCTCCAAGAATGTCTCGTGAAAATCTCTCCCTGAAAATTTTTGCAAAAATAATGAAATAATGAAAAGTGTTTACTATTTAAAGAATTATTTTATGAAATTAGATTTTCAAAAATATTTTGTCGCCCATTTTTCAATTTACTGTTTTATTTTTCACTTTAAAAAAATATAGTGCCACTTTTTTTATTTGCGGCTATTCAGCTTCGGTGCGTCAATTAATAACACCGTGCTGATGCATAGTTACTAAAACACACCAGTGCGGTTATCGGTACATTAGCACCGATAACAATAAGTCCATTTTTAAGGCACCGACATTACTTTTAAGTGTGTACACCAAAATTTATTGGTGATTTTTCTCAATGCAGGGAGACAATATCATAATTATATCGAATGGACAATTCTTCAAAGTCCAGCTCATTCCATAATATTTCTCAAAGTCCATCGCAAAGTTCTCCCTATCCATCTCGAGACGTAATATTTACTTCAGATTTTATTTATGTTTTCATTATCTAACTGAATTTATGTTTTTTATCCATGTCAATTAGCTTGATAAAATTTATAATTAATGTATAAAAATTTGCAGGTTCATGCAGATTTAGAATCGAGTTTAGATGCACAAAATATTCAAACAACTCCAAAACATTGGAAGCTCTTATCAGGAGTAGCATACCACAAGGCGCATTTGGTAGATGAAAATGGACAGCCGCTTCACCCTGCAATTTGTAACAATATTTCATCTTCTAGCCACAATCCTGGGACAATTATGGTAATAATAATTGTTTGTTATATTAATGTAATCATTTCAATGTCAAACCAATTAATCATGCATCGTCAACGTGCTTGCTAATTGATATCATAGATTTTGTACTAATCATGTTCAAGTATATTTTTTGAAATTATTAGGATTCTATTGAGGATGAGCAACCTACCTACCATCTTCCATTGCACCCCACGACAATGTCAAATTGAGAGAAGGTTGAATTAAGAGAAAAAATCAGAGATGAATGATACCAAGAATGGTTGAATCAACCACCTATTCAATTCCCACTACGTCCAGATTCACCAATTAGGAATGACTACAACAATAGTAGTTCTTCACAAGTTGGCAATGGAGGCAATCAAATAGAGGTTGGTATGGATAATCACTTAAGGGATACGACTTCCATGGAGACAATGTTGTTAGATGCATTCTAGAACGATGATCAACTAGGGGATGATGCTCATATCGCTGACACCTTTTTCGAAAGCCTTAAATTTTCTTCCACCACCCCTCTCTCTGGACCTAGCGATCAGTCAAAGTATACCCAGTTGGGGACAATGATGTTACTGTACAACTTGAAAGGAAATTTTGGCTTGTCGAATGCATGTTTCTCAGAAATTTTGAGGTAAGTTATAACCATAAAGTCCTCCCTTATATTTTGAGAAATATACTCACACAATGAACTTTAAAAATGGTCAATTTTATGAACGTTAATAATTATATTGGCATTAATTTACATTTAATATTGTCCATGATCACTAACTACAGGTTATTCAAAGATAAGGTTCTTCTGAGTGATAATGTCTTGCCCGGTAGCTGCGAAGAGGTAAAGAAATTGTTGAAAATATTAGGTGTTGAGTACATATCATATCATGCATGTCCAAATGATTGTATTCTATATAGAGGAGAATATGCAGACAAAGAGATATGTACGAAATGTGGGCATGACAGGTATGATAAATAAAAAAAGAAGGGTAAATCATGTGGTCCTCCTTTTAAGATAGTGAGGCACATGCCTATAATCCCAAGGATTCAAAGGCTCTTTCGTTGCAAAGAATTAGCTATGTTGCAGGGATGGCATGCCTCACACAGAAGTGAGTTGGGAGTTATGTGAATCCAAACAGATTCAATAGCCATGAAGCATATATAGGATACATGGCCCGAAAAATTCAAGGATGAAGTATGAAGTCTACGACTCAGCATAGCCATGGATGACATCAACCCATATTCCCTCCAGAACACCAACTATTCTGTTTGGCCTATAGTAGTGATCAATAACAATATCCCCCCATGGTTGTCCATGAAGAATGAACACCTTATGTTGGCTCTCATAGTCCCTAGTAGAATACAAGTGAAGAATATGGATGTCTACTTACAACCATTGGTAGATGAATTGAAGGAATTATGGGATGGGATAAATGTATATGATGTATCAAGACCCATCGTAGTAGAGAGGAGTTTTACGTTGTATGACATATGTGCTTACACGACACATGATTATCCGGGCTTAGGAGTTTTCTCTAGTAAATTACATGTTTATTGATTTGTTTATATACGTAGCAATATTATTTCGCATATTAGTTATTTAATTTGTTGTAATTGTTCTGATCTTCATGATATTCTTTAACGTGTCATTCATATAAATTGTATACAATAATCTCACAGGTCTTGTAACAAAATGGTATTTTGGATGTAAATGTTGTGGACCTTCTTTGAAAGCTAGATGGTCCAACGACCTACGAAAGCTAGTGTATGACTTCTCCAGGGCATTCCTTCCAGAAGAACAACCTTATAGAAGAGCAGCATCCACTTTCAATGGTAAGCGAGAGAGAACCCAAAGGCCTCCAATAATGACACCAGCTGAATGGCTTAGAGCATATGGGAGAGAGAAGGATAAGGAGTTCATAGAAATGTTCGATTCAAATGGGGAGCCTATGTTTGATGATCTAGAATTCTTTGACGCCTATGTTGAAAAATTTCCCATTGGGATGAAAAGGAAATATATATTTTATAACCTCCCATTTTGGGAGCATCTTAATATTATCCACTTATTAGATCCCATGCATATATTTAAAAATGTTTCATCTTCTTTATGGAGGCACATATCATCGAAAAAAAGGGACACATTGGCTGATAGGAAAGATATTATTAATTCAAAAACTAAAAAGAAACATTGGCCAAGATGATTAGAAAGTACAAGATCAGAGGCATGGCTAGTCCCTCTAATTCATGGTATTTCAAAGAAGGTGATGTCCTAGGGATTTAAAAAAAATATGATATTTCTTTGGCAAAGGAAGTTAAAATGGGTGTGAGGGCGCCATCTTCATATGGGTCTTCACTACAGCACTGCTTCAGAGTGGATGACCATTTTTCGGGGTTGAAATTGCATGACCATTTGAATATTCTAAGAGTACGTATAATGTCAAAATCATGACTTTATTATTTGTTATATTAATAAATTTTATCCCATGTAGGGATCATTAAACATAACTAATTTTGTATTATTGCACGTGTTTATAACTGTGCAATGCCATTATCCTTTGTTCATGCGTGGGTGTGTGAAACATGAATCCCCCCAAGACCTATGACATGCCATATCTAAATTATCTGCATTTGTACGTTGGATCATGTCAAAAGAGATTCATGTGGCTAGCATTCCATGGTGGCGTCAAGAGATAGTTGAGATTGTTTGTATGTTTGAGAAGGAATTGCCGACGAGTTTCATGGAATTGCAGGTTCATCTTCTAATCCACCTAGTAGATGAGGTTGAATTAGTTGGGGTGGTTTCGTGTCGTTGGATGTTCTTCTTAGAGAGGTACATGAATAAATTGAAAGGTTTTGTTCAACAAAGGGAAAAACTCAAGGGGTCTATGGCATAGGGGTACATATCATATGAGTCTTTCTATTATGCCAATGAGTACATCAAGCAGATCGACAACAGACTAGGTGCATTGATTTGGGACGATGAAAGGGATGAAGACAAAAGAGAAAGGGAGCTGCTCCAAATGAATGGAAAAAGGTGCTTGATAAAGAGTAAGCGACTTATAATTTTTCAAATTTATACAAAGTAAATATTCATGTTGAACTTCGATATAATGTATATTTTGATCTCATATGTACTATATGTCGGTTTGATTTTATCACTGAATGCATAAATTTGAAGCAATCAATAAATTCATTCATTACAATTCCGAAGCGACACAATCGTGGGTCGCATTGTACGAACAAAAGAGGATGAAATGGGATAGTGGCAAGAAATAATTCAGATGGTTGAATGGTATAAGTGTGCATTATCCTGATTATTTAAAAGAAAATATGCCAAAAATATGCCCCAATAGTTGGGTTTCTGACCAATTCAGAGAGAAATACGGTGCATCTGGTCGTTACCTACGTGCTGAAGAGGATGCACCAAACGTATGGATTGGGTGCACCCACTCGGTAATAATGTAGTTATGTACATTTGAAACTTAACAATGCACCTTTCAAATGTAATTACATCTATATTTCATATTTTAATTGTTGGGTTATTATAAGACACATGACACTGTGATTTTTTTATCTTTTTTATAGGTGCATTTGTTCCCATCTATGTGGGCATATGTACACCATTTTCACACAAAAAATGACGATGATGGACACATGACACAAGACTGTGGAGTGGAAGTCGAGTTCGATCAATCTAGTCGATCTAGCCACTGTGATCAAAACCTAGTATGAGGGACATTAGGTTTCATCGAAAATATACAAGAGATCATTGAAGTGGATTTCTATTCTTTCCAATGTGTTATTTTTAGGTGCAAGTGGTGGGACACCTTTGATCGGAATAATGTAAAGGAAGATCGCGATAGTAGGCTGATATGTATCAACTCTAGAAAGATGTGGGATGAAGCTAAGGAGCCCTATGTTTTCCCCAAACACTGCAACCAAGTGTTTTTTTACCCAGATGTGTTGGATAAGGATTGGTGGTTAGTATTGAGACATGACCCTAGATCAAAACATATTTTTGAGAACAATAATGTTATCATGCCAAGCGAGCTAGAAGATAATAAGGGTGATCATGAGAACTGAGAGTGATATGGTAGATGTGTTATTTCATCATTTGTACTTTTTAAGATGGGTTTTTATAAAGAAGAGAACTTAATTACATTATAACTAAGAATCTTTTTTTTCGAAATATTATAATATGTAATTTGAATTAATTGCTAACTTGCAGTGTGTTAATGTTAAAAACATTTCACTTGATAATTTGCAATTATGTTGATCTCGAAAACAATGGAGTACTATATAAAGTTCTTTTTTTTTGTTATGTAAAGTCATAATAAAATAATGATAATTCTAAAGTGCATGAATTTATTTGCATTATTTTCTAAATTTTATTATGTTACAAAAACTCATATTATTCCAGATTTATTATTTTACAATTATTTACAAATTTATAAATTTTAATAAAATCATTTCATATTAATACAATTAAAATTTTCATAGCCCCAAGGGTTAGCTCAATCGGTTGAGTCCTCGCTGTTAAGTAATTTTCCGATTGGGAGGTCACAGGATCGAATCTCATTGACGCCCACGGGGTTAGGCTTCGCGTGTAAGGCTGACGATTTAGATCCCCTCGAGAGGGTCTATCGATATTTTCAAATCGTGGATGTAACTGGGTTCATGTGTGCGAGCACATGGATTCGTCAACCACTTGTAAAAAAAAATACAATTAAAATTTTCACATTAATACAATTAAAAGTTTATAGATATTTTACATACAATTACAATTACAATTACAATTTTACAATTTCACATGCAATTACAATTACAAAATTTACAATTACAATTTTATAATTTTACATACAATTACGGTTACAGTCACAATTTTACAATTATACAATTACAATTTTAGAATTTTACATACAATTATAGTTACAATCACAATTTTACAATTACAATCATTTCACATTAATACAATTAAAATTTCACAAATATTTTACATACAATTACAATTTTACAATTTCACATACAATTAAAATTAAAATTACAATTACAATTTTAGAATTTTACATACAATTACAATTATCATTTTATAATTTTACATAAAATTTACTATTACAATTACAATTTTGCAATTTTACATATATACAATTAAAATTACAATCATTTCACATTAATACAATTAAAATTTTACATACAATTAGAATTAGAATTACAATTGCAATTACAATTACAATTTCACATACAATTACAATTACAATTTTAGAATTTTACATATGATTACAATTACAATTACAATCATTTCACATTAATATAATTAATATTTTACAAAGATTTTAAATACAATTACAATTAGAATTACAATTACAATTTTACAATTTCACATACAATTACAATAAAAATAAAAATTACAATTATAATTACAATT